>OY728145.1:326469810-327069810 GCA_963277665.1 Viscum album | reverse complement strand
TGGTTGAACCCATTATCGCATTCTTAAGGGGTAAATAATCTAAACAAGTTTTGAGTAGTTAATTAATGTACCAATGAGATAACATTTAAATTTATAATTTTTTGTTTTCATACAAAAAATGATTTTATTGAATACACATGCTTAATAACTTTAATCAATAAATGAAACGATAAAGAATGATAATTCTACTAATATATGATCATAATTAAAACCTTATCATGCTTATTATTATTATTTTCTCAGTTCTTATTTTGTATAATTTCAATTTTCACAAATCATTTCACTTAATTTATTTTTCCCTTCATCATATTTCTTTCAAGGTAACCAATCAATATTTTATGACTCGTGCTGATTCTATTGCTTCTCCTTTCTCCATGTGGTATAGACCCCGAATACCGCTAGAAACTTAGTCAGTTATTCTCAAAAAATAAAAACTAATTTTAAATTTGGACCACACCATGAAACAGGATTGCTTCAAAAATTCTAGCATCATTTCTAGGTAAAAAGAAATAAATTGTGTGATTATATGTCAAAGGTCGGTTTATCCAAAAGTTTCCGTTTTTATTTCTTTTTTTCTTGATTTTTTTTCTTATGACCCTCAACCCATTTCATTATGGATTTTTAGTCAACTAGAAGTTGGTATGATCCACCTAGAGAGGATTTTTATCCATATGATCCTTCATTTTCATATTAATTCCAGGAAGAATACTATCCACACATGGATGATGGGTTCAAATATGAGGAACATGCCTAGACATTCTTTACCCCACCCTTCTCTTCATCTCCTCCAGAACCATCTCAAGGTAATACCGAAAGGTTATTAACAATGATGGAGGCCTTTAAAACACACCATTTGGACCGAACCGAACGGTTGGGATGACTATGAACTATGGTTGAGAATCTCTTCAAGATAATTGCATATTTGGATTCTCTGGTAGAGTTTAAGAATTGGTGTTCTGAACCCTTTTCAATGGAGGAAACATTTTATGATGTGGGACCCAGCGTTCATTCACTACAAATTCCTAAACATACTTTTTTGAATTCAAACTTTTAATATGGGGACACATCCCAACATGAAAATACTAAATTTGATCAATTCATTCTTTCTAACCGCTTAGTTGATTATATAGCTACTTTGGAAGATTCTTGTGATTACTTTCAGGTATTCAGTATTTCAAAGAAGGAACCTCATAGGGTGGAGAGTGTACTAGATCAAGCCAAAACCAAGTCCACCATCAGAATCTACTGACCATAGAGCAGGGATACTACAAGATGTCGCCCATACCACCTGAAGGTCAGAAATTTTGGATACAAGATGAAGGTTCCAGACACATGTGGTGGAAAGCACAGAAAAAAATACATCTGACTTTAGATTACGAGCAAGTAACCCAAAATCAGGTCGAGCCAAAGACCTAAAACTGAGTCTCTTTCTGGGAGACAACCCATCCACTCTTATTTTCCTTATTTCTTTATTTTCCATTTTTAATAAACACATATTTTAAATTATCCTTCCATGTTCCATATACCACCATTTTACCCATCCAAGAACAAAATGAGACTACACAATGTGTATAACTTGTTACAAAGCGTTACTTATCGTTTTAGTGTATATTATTATAGAAATTTTTGTATAAATACATATTAATTGAGTTAAAAAATAGTGATGATTCATCTTTTCATAACAAGGTCTTAGAATGTATCTAATCCATCATAGGTTCAAATCACTCCACACATACCATTCGTAGAGGGATCTTTCATTTTGAATCCATGTTTTAATTAAATGTCATATGGAATGTTTTTTATAATATTTAAAATTATTTTAAAAATAAAAAATATACGATAGGTGATGTGGGATGATTGGTAGAGTCATGGACCAGGGTTTAAATGTCCCAGGCTTGACTTCGGCTGATCTCCCTACATCATCCCAATTTTAAAAATTTAAAACCACACACCATACATTCTTATTTTCCATTTTTAGTTCTCCAACTATAATTTAAATATTAAAATATAATAAAAATATGCATCACTAAAACCTTCACTCCAGTGGTTAAGGGATTTTTTTTTGGATTTTCTAGTTAACAGTTTGAATCAAGCCCCAAGAATCGGACTGAAGGTTGAAGTTCACTTTTTTGAATTTTAGAACACACAACATGTATGTCTCTAATACATTACATGTAAAGGTTTGTTTTTCATTTGTAAAAAAATACTATTGTTTTTATATTTCTTTTTAAATTATAAATAATTATTATATAGTTTCTTAAACTAATTATACATTTTTATCAAAAAAAACTATCTTTTTTCATAGCATGTGGGATCCACTACACACCGTGTGGTTTTCTTTTAATGGAAAGGAACCCAACTTGTCCCGACCCCATGTTGCACCCCACCCCCACCATGTTTTCTCCCCCACCTCCTTTCTCTATACTCCATCACTCTCCGACTCCTACAATACTCAATTTCGGTGCATTTCGGGCCAATTTATCACCCACATTGTGATACTTAACCCTATTATGCCCTTCTACACCCCTTATTTCAATGGTTTACATGCATTTAGAGTGATTTTTGAATCAGACGACCGTTGATATTCCTCCTTCAATACATAGGTTAAATAAAGAACACAGACTGTGTACTATAAGTATATATCCACACACTTAGATTTTTTAATTTCAAAAAACACATGGTGTGTACGTTCGGTGCACACTGTGTATAGCACCACTGTCTGATATTTAGGAGAAACCCTTCTATTGAGACCACATGGCCCTGATACCATGCACATATACACATCATGTATGTTTGCTACATTCCATGTACTAGATATTTTCCACACACATGCCCACTCAATCTGTTTTTCAATAGTACATGGGTTGCGAACTCGATCACACTATACACTGTGTACCCTATATCTACACATTGTGTACTTTTGTTTTTATGATTTCTCACATTTATTATTTATTTTTTATCTCATTTTCTTTTTTCCCTTTCTTTCTATTTCAACTATGTAAGATGGAGATCAAGCGAGTGGGAAGCATCTTGTGCCCCTTACTAATGGAGAGAAACCTTGTCGGATCCAATTCCAAAGGCCGACAGTACCGGTTCTAGATCTTCCAGTGTGTTGGCCTCCAACCTTGTAGACACTAGATCCTATACTACTAGAACCAATGACTTCAGTGTTTTCCGGTCCAACAGACATCGTAGCACCATCTTCAGCAGTTGTTACTCCACCTTCTACCACATCCACACTATCCATAGTTGACGAGGGCTCTAACACAATAGATCCTACTACCAGTGCGACCCTAGTTGTGCTATCCACAACTTAAGTGGACCCTACTGTGCTTGAACCACCATCCACCACTAGAACGAACTAAGATCCAACTCCCACATCAGATGCTCCACCTACTTTTACCACATCTGGTCCCTCCACCTCAGCAGCTATGACACCACCAAATCTATCTCTGGTTGCAGCTCAAGCCCAGTTGTACCCCTACCTGATCTTTGATGATGGAAATTATTTGGTAGATAGACTATAGAGACTTTAGAGGTGAATGATCCAGATAATCGTTCATTTCTTTGATATCATAGTGTCCTATAGTCTGGGTGTTTGGGAGGAGATATAGAAGATTCTAGGGAATACTCACCTTCTTGACATAATGTAGGTTATCACTTTGACATTTTGTGATTTATTTTTAGATTTCTTCATGACCCTTGAGTTTGATGGGCCTGTGTACTACCAAATGCCCACTGATATAGATACCCCAGTTATATTTAGGTTGGGGGACTCCACTTCACACTAACTATGATCATGTTTGCCCTAGGGTGCAGATTTTACCCCCATACTTCCACCCCACCTATTTTCTCCACCCTCACCCATCTTGAGTTCTCTAATCTAATTTCTACGTGTCAAGATATTTCTAGGGCTAACCAAAATTATACCCCCACTTCTCTGAATATCATGCTCATCATTTCCCCTCCCCTTATTTTCATCCATCAGTGCTTTAGTTCCATCCTTTTTCAACACCATGAGGATATGGGTGTCATGTTTAGATGAGACATGGAGGTTCTTACCTGTATCGTCTGACATGATTATCCTTGCCCCCTTTTCTTGTCACCACATACTTCCATTTCATGATCCATGGTCCTCATGGAATCTTAATTGGGGCTCATATTCCACCAGGTTATCACACTACTTGGGAGTTTTTGAGACATAACTCCCTTATAATCACTTAGGATCTCCCCAGTGCATGGACTTCATCATGATTATCTTCCTGAGGATGGTCGACCATCAGGGGACACCTTTTTACTCATACATGATGACTTAGCTCTTGCTGAGGTAAAATATTACCCATTTGGTCCCACTAGTGTTGTTGATCATGTTCCACCCTATCCACCAGTGGCTGTACATTCTCCACCCCACCCCACTTCTTCCTACCATCAATCTTCTTTTGGTCCATCCATATCCCCACCTCTAATCTCACCCTCAGCTAATCTCCCCGTCTCCCTGCGCTTTGCCACAATAGACCATCATCTAAACCAATTCATGCCCCACCAGGTTGTATTTCTCAAACATAGACATAGATAGAGGGCATGTTGATTCTCAACCTCTCTCACTTGGGCCTTTCACTACCACCAGCACCTTCTCCTCCTCCGACTCCTCATCTTCCAGCAGCACAGACACTGTTGATAGCTCTATCCATAGATTCTATTATCTTATCCACTATGAGACTATATGGTACCACTACTAACACAAAATATATGCTCGTCGAGCCTACCACTTAGAGAGAGGACCATATCCCTCCATCTTCCACTATAGTTGATCCTACTCTACCAGATCCCCCTATTATAGATGATGCATCTTCTTGGGCCACAAAGTGACTGGTTTTTTCACACTTCTTTCATTATATATCTCTATTTTGTTATATGCTTATGTTTTGATAGGTTATATGATTCATAATTATTTTTCCCTTCCATCTCCACTCACCAATACTTTGGAGTGACATGGGCATCTCTTTTCGACTTCTTTCAATCTTCTGAGAGCCCGCTATAAGAGGAGTACTCTTTCAGATTTTATTTTTCATTATTCTTCTTTTGTAATTACTTCAATCACTTATTCCCATCATCCAGTCCCACTAGTGTTTCCCTACATCCATTTCTCTTCCTTAGAGTTTCACTTGGGGGACCATGTATAATATTAATGATGGGGGAGAGTCTATAACCACACTAGTCTTTACCCTCAAACTGATCTTGGATCCATCATTAATAGATGAAATATTTTAAACCATGGAAAGTTTTTGATTAATTATAATTATAAATTATAAAAACATAAAAGGGATTTTTGAATGTAACAAGATTATATTAATTTTTAAGTATTTTAAAATGATTTCTGATATAGTTTAATTCTTGATTTAAATTATTGGATAATTACATTTATTAGACTGGTCACTTTTATTCATGTCATCACTTGATTGACCAATTTTATCATCATTACTGAGAGGTATTCTAAGTATTTTTGACATATTATTTCTTATATCCTCTTTATTGAGATATTCTTGGAATATAAATGAATACTATAACATGTGAGTTTTTATCTTCAAAACGTGAATATTTTGAATCACATTAAAATGACTGAGGCATTTGATTGTTATTTTCATCCCCTTTTACCTTTAGAACTACCCTACTTTAGGCCTTTATGAAACCATTAAAAACCATGAACTACCTTGGTAGGAAGCCACATTATAATCCTATTTATCCTTCCCACCCTAATTCTTTTATAATATTGCATGAGTACTCACTTGATCTTAAAAGAGTGATTTTTTGGCTATTCATGGTACATTTTTGGTGAGAAACCATGAAATTAAGTGTGGGGGAGAGTGCCTATTTTTCATTTTGGAAGAAGGGTTCCAAAACCATTATTTTTTGTATTCTTAGTGGCCCCTTTATCAAAAAAATATTGTTACTAGAAAAATTCAAAAGAGGGACTAGAATCATTCATTAAACTTTATTGATGGTCTATGGACCCATGTTAGGAAGGTAATATCATAGTGATGATACCGTTTGAGGGATCTTGATTGAGGATGCATTTTTTAATGAGATTTATTATTGAATATCATTATCTATTATTTAATAATTCAACATACTTTTTCGTGCTTTTGATATTATTTTTCACATCATCGTCGACCTACCTAAAGCCTCAGAATCATTTGAACCTTATTGAAAGACATCATGATTTTTGAGATTTGATTTCAAAGAAGAGAATGAGAATAATGGCAAGCCTATGGATAGATAACATATACTTGAGATTGAGAATAACTCTGATTAAATAATATTGAGTGATGAGTGTAATTTTTTGGTGAGGTAAATCATCAAGTGACATGTTTATTTAAAAAAAATTGAATAGTTTGAATAAAAGATTCTTTAAAATCTTTAATTGAATTATATAGAAGGCATGATTAGAGTATCATTGAAATTGATATATGTTTTTTACCTTTTAAATTATTATGTTATGCCTAGAGTGTTTATAAGTGTAATTATTTTAATTCTTTATTTTTTAGCTAATGGATTCTATTTATTTGATTATTGAGGGAAAGAAAATAGCTATGTGTGGGGGGAGTGTTATGTGCCTGATTTGTGTATGAATTTTCATAAATATTTTTTATTATAAAATCATGATTTCACCAAATACTTATGGTTTTGGGCATAAAATTATTTATTTTGGTGATCATGGTAATTTTCATGTTTTTTCCAACCAAAGTCCCAAATCGAGAAAGATAAAAACAAATATTGAAATATAAATGGTGTGTACTTTATGGAACAAGTCGTGTACCTTCTCCAATACATGGTTTGTCCAAACTGAGTACACGGCCACGTACCGAACTAGATGTCAAGCACTATGTATTATTCATTCACATGTTGTGTCCTCACTTATAGATGTGATTGGTTGTTGAATTAGATACTACCTGCCATGTGGGGCGGTGTTACATGTCATGTACCCCCACCAACCAACCACATACACTTTAAAGTCAAGGGGGTAGAATGATAGATCACCTACCGGCAAAGCAAATAAGGCCAAAATGTGTCGACCAATGTACACACCGTGTGCTTTAGGGTACACGCCATGTAGTTTTGAAGTCTATAAATAAGAGGTAATCCATATGAATTCATGGGTTAGATATCTTGGAAGTGTTGTCACTCTACCATTCTAACCTCCCTCATATCCAAATTTTCGTTTTCAATTATTTTTTCACTTCTGTTTAGTAAAATTTCCCCATTTCCCAACTCATCTCATATCCATGGTAGGGATGGATTTTAAGCTCAATCCTCGCACTGTGACCATGGTCATAATAGGCTAGTTTCCCCTATATTTGAGTTATATTAATAATTGTGAGTGATTTGTAATTGAAATCGCAAAGTTTTGTTTTATTATGATTTTGGCATATAACTTCTTCAATGAACCTAGAACCTTATTTATTTTTTGTGTCGTATCAGGCCAAGAACAACACCAATGGTGAAAAATGAAGGATTTTCAATGAGAGAATCAAATACTATTGGGTGAACCCATTATCGCTTTTTTAATGGGTAAAGAATCTAAACTTTTTTATAGTAGTTAATTATTAGACCATGGAGTTGGACTTTAAATGTTTAATTGTTTGTTTTTGTACCAATAAATAAGGATTATATGGAAACTCTATGTTAAATAACTTTTATAAATAAATACAATTATAAATAATGATGATTGCATTTATCTTTGATCAGAATTACAACCCAAACACACTTATTCTTATGTTTGTTCTCTTCTTATTTTGTTTTATTTCAATTTTCACAAATCATTTCACTTAGTTGATTTTTCCCTTCAACATCCTTCTATTTGGATAAAAAATCAAGATTAAAAGACTCTTTCTAATTCTATTGCTTCTCTATTATCCCCATGGGATCAATCTTGAAAACCACTAGCTACATAAATAGTCTCATAAGGGAACTATTAATTCTAAATTTGGACCGCACCTTGTGACTATAGTGTTGTGAGTGGCTAAACCTATGGAACTATCATAATGGGGAATTTATAGACGAATATTTTTAGTTAAAATAAATTAAACAATTAAATTAATTAATTAGTTTAATTTAAATTCACCCATCAACTGTTACGCTATATGAACACCTTATAACAACCAGTTTTAGGTCATGTATAGGGTAAACCTCGTCTTATGAACTGAACTGTGGTCTCATATTTTTTATCTAAGTTTAGTTTAAACTGTATCCCATTCCATTTAATAAATTGTGCATGCATTATATTAAATATATTTAATATTATTATAAATTTAATTTCGGGCACACCGGGCCTCAAAATTATTATCCTTCTTCACACCTATCTTTGAAAATATTTCTAGATATATTTCAAAGTCTTTCAAGAAAAAAACTAACTCTCTATACTAAAATCCTATGAAAGGAAATTGAAAACATTTTATAATCATAAAAACAATAATAAGTGATATAAAAGAAAGAAAATGTCTTAGTCCATTGAAAAATAAGATAACCTATAAATTGGTTGTGTTTATCAAAATTTTCCTTGAGCATATCAAATAAATCATATCCACAAGAAAAATACTCACTTTATTCTCAAATAAAACCTTTAAACCCCAATGAAAAAAACTAAAAAAACCCTTTTAGGTGACTTGGAGAATTATATTCATAAACCATGCAAGATATAACTATATCCTAGTTAAATTCATAGGAAACCCCTTCTAAGTTAATACCATTCATATTGCATTTAAATACAATGAACATTACTCAATGCATTGGAGAGTTATCATGGGGTTCACCCATCGAATATGCTATATCGGCCTCACCCATTTGTATAAGTTATATTGGAATCACCCATTCATATAAGTTGTATAAGGATCACCATATATTCATCTATAATTCTCTTGTACCATATCATGAATAAAAAAGTTATTCATTCACTTTTTAATCATAAAACATTAAAAAAATTATTTTTAACTCATTTGAAAGACACTTTCTAATATTGTAATACCCTTTACTTTTAAAAAATATTTTCAAAACAAAAAATATCATAACAAAAGTGAAATATGGTTTCTATTTAAGGGAAACATAAATTATTTTAATGAATCCCAAATATAAAATAACAATTACAGTGGATGTAAAATTAATTTACTTTGTATACGTTAAAATATAATATTTATTTTCCTTTTATCAAGTTAAAAACATTCCATATAAAATAAAATAAATGATTTGTTTTAAAAATTATGAAATAAATTCATTAAATGTCTTTCGTAATTCATTTATATCTATATAAATACATTTATAAAATAATTTTATGAATACTTACATGGAATAAATAATTTATAAAATAAATCTTAAAACATTTAAAATAGGGTTTTAAAGTAAGGTGTACCTAACCTCGAGTTTGACTCATCAAGTACATTCATTATATTCCTAAATAATAAACTAATTACTATTATTTATTTAATTAAAAACATTTCTATATTTTATTAATCCTCTAATTTTATTTATTTTAATTTTATATTCAATTACATAATTATTTAAGTTCATGTTGGAAATTTTGACGATATCCAGCTCATATGTCAAAAATGAATTCAGTAGGTTGACTATGGTCAATTAAGTAATTATAATATCATATATTGGTTAATAATCATGAAATAATTATAATTTTTATTCTTCATTTATTATTTTAAAATCAACCATGAAATATGGTTATGAAAAATGAACTACATAAAAATCATAGAGATGGTAGGTCGTATGTATGCATGAGTAATGTTTCCAATTTTCAATCCTGATAGTGTCTTAGGTCCCAATGGATTTAACAATGGTTTCTTCCAATAATTTTGGGAGGTCATCCACTTAGATGTTTGTAATCTTATTAAATCCTATATCTTTAATGGGGTCCTCCATCATGGTCTTAATGCTCAATTTCTTACCTTAATTAGTAAAGTGGAAAATGCTTCTGAAATTCATCTCTTTTGGCCTATCGCTCTCATCAAATCTCTCTAAAAAATTATTACTACGATTCTCGCCAACTGTCTCTCTTCCATATGTAATAAAATCATCTCTTGGAATTAGTTTGGTTTTATCAAGGGGAGGTCTATTCAAGACAGAATTTTCCTTGTCTCTAAATGCACTAACTCCTTAAATAAAGTTAACAAAGGAGGCAATATTGTGATTAAACTCAATATTCGAAAAGCCTTTGCTAACATCGATTAGAGCTTCATCTTCAGAGTTCTCCAGAATTTTGGTTTTAATGATACCTTCATTAGTAGAATAAGCACATTATTCTCTTCATCCAATATTTTCATCCTTATTAATGGATCTCCTAAAGGCTATTTTAAATGAACCAGGGGTGTCATACAAGGTCATCCCTTATCTGCCATTCTCTTTACTATTGTAGAAGACTATATTAGTAGATTTGTCTCCCGCCTTGTTTGACAAAGAAAACTCAAACCCATTTAGGCGGCTAGAAACCTAAATCTGCCTATGCATCTCCTATATGCCAATGATGTCATCCTGTTCTTACAAGGTGGAAAACTAAACATTCAAAATTTAAAAAATGCCTTATCTCATTTTGAAGAGATCTCTGGTCAAGCTATTAGTAGGAATAAATCTTTTATCTTTTTTGGTTAAATTTTTTCCCTCATTAGGAAAAATAGCATCATAAATAGTCTAGGAATCAAAGAAGGATCATTCCCTTTCACGTACCTGGGAGTTCCCAATTTTTTGGGAAGGCCTAAAAATATGTATTTTAACACGATTGTTGACTAGGTCATCAATCAACATTCCTCTTGGAAAAGAAAATCCCTCTCTATGGCTGGCAGGATCTATCTTGTAAAATATGTTATTGTCTCTAAAATGGTTTACTTTTGGATAGTTTATAAATGGTCTGCCGGTCTCCTGAAGAAAATTAATTTTTACATCAAATATTTTTTTTGGTCTAGCAGCATCCTCGAAAGGAAGCTTGTTACCATTCCCCAGAACACCTGTTGTAAGCCTCTTTATAAGGGTGGACTGGGCATAAAAAATATAAAACTTCTCAATGAGGCCCTTCAAGCCAAGCTAACTTAGAGATTGATTAATATAAACTTAGACTACATTTCCTTCTTTAAAAATAGGTTCCTTATGAAGCTAAAGAAAGACAATTTGAATTATGTGAACTCTTCAATCTAGCCATCCATCAGACTTTCCATCACTAATATCATGAATAATTCTATATGGATGGTGGGCATTGACTCTTCCATGAATTTCATGCTAGATAACTAGACTGTCTCCCCCATTATATTCTTTTTATCTCCTAAATCCTCCTATTAACACCACTTTCACTATTAAGGATGTGATGAAATCTCGTTTTTCTAATAATCCTGACAATATCATGCATATGGTTGACAATTATCCCTTCTCTCACACTAATGATTTCCTCATATGGGAGCCTGCCCATAATGGTGTTCATGATTCTAAAAGTTTTTACAGTCATAATTTCATGACTATTGACTATAGCATTGGTTGGCTGAAATTCTTTGATAAGCCTTGGATTAAACCCTCGAAGCTTAACATTTTTTGGCATATTGACCACAACTGCATTCATTCTGAGGTTTCTCTTCAAACTATTGGTATTCAGATTTGTTTTAAATGTCCTTTATGACAACAACACAGAGAAGATACCAATCACCTATTATTTCCTTGTGCAATGGATTCAGCCCTTTGGAATTATATTACTAACATGTTTGACTGCATATGGTCACATCTTGACTCCATCAGTTCACAAATAAAATATTGTGGGGAGCATGACTTTTCACTGAAAGTCAAGAATCTTTTCCTAACTACTATCTCAAAGCTCATCCATGTTATTTGGTATTATATAAATTCTTTTCTACACAACAACTAATCATTTAATCTTAATAAAGGTTGGATGCGGATTCTCATCGCCATTAGGGAAGCGACCTCGATTCAAAAAGCTCATTGTGACTACACCGTTGGCGACCTAATGATCCTCTTACATCTTAGAATCAAAGGTCTGTACAGGTAGCCGAGACACACCATTTAGGTGTTCTGGAAGTCTCTAATTCTTAGTTGGATGAAATTTAATGTGAATGGTGCATCCAAAGGAAATCTGGGACCTCCAGGATGTGGTGCTATCTACAGAGATTTCTGTGGTCGTTGTCATGGATATTTTTTTAGTAGCTATGTATCAACCTCCTCGATGGAAGCAGAAATGTTGGATGTGATTCATGTTTTTGATTTTATTAAAAAAATCATTGTCCCAACATATGGATTGAAAGTGACTCTACCACCATTTTCCAATCTATTTGGAATGGTGTGGTGCACCTTGCCTGGTTGCTAACCACTCGTTGGCTGATCTGCCTCATTTCGATCCAGGAGATCAGTTACATTGCCACACATGCCTTTTGAGAATAGAACATGGTTTTGGATGGTCTTTCCGATAAGGGAGTCAACCAAGGCCTCTCTTGGCTTGAGGATCTACCTGTTGAGCTTCTCCATCTCTATGAAAAAGATTATAATAAGATCCCCTCATTTAGTATTTTTTAGCTACGTTCCTTCTATTTAATAAAATGTGCCTTTTTCTTAGGAAAATACACCACCTTTCAAAAATGTATATAAAAATTAAATCCATCATTATAACCAGACATGATAGGTGGTGATGGACGACGAAAAACATCGGTTCGCAAGGTGGCAGTTTGGGGTATACAAAAACAATTGTTTGGTTTCCCATTTTATGCATGAGGATATTGATATAGGTTATAAAATTAACATAATAAAATAAAAATATAAGGAATATACTAATATTATGATATTAGTATGTTTGGATAATATTTTAAGGAGGTAGAAGAAATAAAATCAAAATGCTTAGTCAAAAACCATTCCACTTCTTTAGACAACCTCTGTAGGTTTATAACTAAATTCTTCCTAGGTTGGATTTATGATCCAAAAAATACCTATAGGATGTGGGGAGAGATGTAGGTAATGAATTTGGGTAGTTATTAGATAAACCAAAAAATAATTAAGTGTGATGAAAAGATGATAAGAGGTTCCATTTTATAAGTGAGGGAAGGAGAACTTTTGGAATTACATAGTATATTAAATTAATATAAATTAATTTTTAATAAAAATATATATAAATGGTATAATTAGATTATATAATGATTAAGGGATTAAATATTATCATCCATTAAAAATTTTACAAGTTTAGATTATTTTTTCACCCTTATCTTATTTTGTAACCCCCCATTATATCGTTTGACGATTACCATGATCACAATTTTTTTTAATGTTTAGGGGTATAGATAGTAACTATAATATTAAAATTGGGCTAAAATAGATAATTATTGATATATTAAATCATATCAAATAACCCTTCTAAATATAGGATCTTTATAAATTTTAAATCATTTAATAAAATATTATTTGTTATAAAATATCACTAGTGTCATTTTTGGAACTATTCATTTAATTTGACTTTGAAAACTAAATGAAAAAAATGTAATTAGAATATAATACATTAAAACTTCCCTAATATGTTATATTTATTCATAAAATTATTGGGACACATTTACTTACCCAAAAATATTACTTTAAGAGTTTTTATAATCATTTTATTTATTTTTCTACTACTTACAAAAGCACTCTGTCAATGTTGTATAAGAATTTAGGGTAATTATTTCATCATTAAAAATAAAAAATAAATTAAAATGATAAAAAAATATTTATATTTTAATTATCCTTATATAACTAAATATAATATTTTTATCTCTATCATAAAATATTATAAATATTAAAAGTAAGAAAGTGAAATTTTTTACTTTATCTTTTACCTAAATATTATATTGGTCAAAATCAAAAAATATACCACCAACATTCAATATTTTATAAAATTTAAAGTAAATAACATAAATATACTCAACAAATAGGATAAATTCAAGTTTTAAGGTAATTTTTTTGTCTTTCTCATATTATTTTAAATCTTAATTACACGATTTACCTTTACCATGGTGGCAATTATATACTATGGCCACTATTCATAATGACCAGAAATAAAATTGACCTATTTACCAAATTTGGACCACATAGTTAAAAATAGTGAATCAATTTTTTCATTCAAATTATATAATTAGAATAAATTAATTTAAAATTAAGCATTTAAATGCAATGAAAAGGGTTTCTCATAAAATTCCATTTAAGTATAAAAATATTCCTATACCAAATTAAAGTATAAAGCTGGTCCCAATAACATTTATGGGGATATTCTTAATAAAAATTAACTAAATAAATTTTAAAACTAATCTAAAATAGAATTTTACCTTGTAAATACTTGATAAGATAATACATTTTCCAATTAAAATCATTATTTTTCACTATTCACTAGAAAATAAATCTTTTCAAAATAATCCCAAAATATTACCATAAGATAATTTATATATATAGATTAAAAAAATTAATTTCATTTTTTCAAATTCATATTCTAAAATTTGGAAATAGGTCCATTAAATAAAACCATATATGTGAACAAGTTCTTTCACGAATAAAACTATTTTTTTAGCTAGAAAATTACTGAATAATCTTATAATAAATATACCAATATAAAAAATAGATAATGAATATTAAAAACAGATGAAAATTATTTATTATAATTTTACAAGGGTTTTTAAATTCTCACTACTTTTGTAAATTTAATCCGCATAATTTTATTCATTACTTAAACAATTAGGGATATCTTTCCCTCATAGAATTTTCAGATTCCAATTTTTCAACATTAACCATATGGTTTTCTCAAAAAACCATAACTTGATGAATTATCTTATTATTAAACACCTATTATCTATGGTCAAGAATATGAATTGTATATTCATCAAAAGAATGGTTATCTTCTAAATGAACTATTTCGGGCTCAAAACTTGATATGAATTAGGCACATATTTTCTTCATAGTGAAACATGAAATATGTTATGTACCTAGGATAAAATCAAATTCAAGGACACTCTGTAAGAAATGGATCAAAATTTATCTAGGATTTTACATGGTCTAATGAGCCATTTACTTTTCTTCCCTTTTTTACCACAATGGATATCACTTTTCCATGGAGATACTTTAAGAAAAAAATGATCACATGCCATGAAGGAAAGATATTTCCTCTAGTTATCCGCATATATTTTTTCCCTTCTCTAATACATTCTCATTTGTTTTTGAATCATCTTCACCTTTTAAAAAAACTACCTCTACCAAATTTAGCCCCAAAATCATCATTTATCCTACTTTACCATAAAAATCTATAGTCTAACACTAATTTTCATATAATTACTCAAATGATTCCATATATATGCTAGAATGGAAAATTTTTTATAAGAAAACTAAATTAATAAAATATATTAATCCCAACCTCCATGGTGATCCACAAAAAAATCATTAACCATGTCTTCCAAGGTCTTAATAATTCACTTGGACTATCCATCATATTGAGGGTAAGAATCTGTACTAAAATTTAATTCAGTACCCAACAAATTTCAAAGTCCTTAAAAATTATAAGTGAATATGGGATTATGGGACTATAAAATAGAGAGAAAAACTCCATATAACTTGACTTAATACTTGAGATACATTCAATAAAGATGATCTAAAGACATCGTATCTTGAATGGTAAGTAAATTGGTATATTTCTTTAATTGATCAACAATAACCCAAATTTCATTATTACCATGAGATTGCTTTGGTAATCCCTCCATGATATACATGGATATATTTTCTCATTCCAACTCTAGCTTTAGAAAGGGATGAAGAATCCACTTTGGTAATTTTTATTCTTGTTTAACCTATTCAAAATTTCAACTTTACCTAGTAAATTTAGAACTATATATTTTCATTTCATCCCAGAAGTAAAACAATTGATTGTCTCTATATATCTTAGTGTTTTCATGATGAATAGAAAATAGAAAACTATGAGATCCACTAAATAATTCTATATTAAACTAGGAATTGTAAGGAACACATAACCTTTTTAAAAATCATAAAATACATTATTTATCAACATTAAACTCTTGAAACATACCCTTCATAGAATATTCTACATTTTCCTATAAAACATGACCCTCCTTTTGAGATTTCTTAAATCCACCAGATAGAGACAATTGTACTGACACAGGGAGAAAAAATAGAATAATTTCATGTGTGCATAACTTCTAGAAAAAATTCATCAAATAATTAACCAAAGGGTCGTGGTTCAAAAAAAACATGGTTAATGAAGAATTATTTTTCCAAATTAAAGCACATGTTACTTTGTTTCTTTTCCAAATGGTAATGAATCATTCATCCAAAATCCTTAATAAGTTTTATCTATGTTCTATGCCTCATGTTCAACTATTTTTGAGTAAATTTATAGTTTAAACTTTTATAATCAATATATATTTCATAATTTACTCCATATAAATAATGCCTCCATATTTTTTAAGAGAAAACTATAGAATCTAATTACAGATCATGTGTGGGATAAATTAACTCATGAAGTTTTAGTTGGTGTGAAGCATAAGTAATTACCTAATCATTCTGCATCACAACCCAACCAAGTCCCATAAAATAAGCATAACCATATATGGAAAACTCGCCATTTCTAGATGGTAGGAGAAAAACTAGATAATTCACCAATCCTTTTTTATTTCCTAAATTTAATCATCATACTATTTTATCCATATGAATTTGTCTCCTTTTTGAGTTAACTTAGTTGGTGGGATATATAACCAAGAAATGTTTTCGAAATCCATCATTAATAACCCACTAATCTAAGAAAACCATATATCTATTTGAAATATGAAGGTATTATCGATTTTTCAACAAATTTACTTTCAGAAGGGTCAATAGTTCTACCATATTTAGAAAAAATATTCCCAAGGAAATATATTTTCTACAACCAAAATTCAAACTACTAAATTTAACATATAATTTATTTTGTCTTCAGGCTTTTAAAAAAATCCTTATTTGTCTTTAATGATCCTCATGAATTTTAGAATATACCAATATATCATCAATAAATATAACAAAAAACAAATCCAAATGGTCATGTAAAACTCTATTCATAAGATCCATTAATACAACTAATTCATTAGACAACCCAAAAGGAATAACTACAGACTCAAAATTCCCATATCTAAACTAAAATGCACTCTTCAAGATACATTCCTTCCATTCACTATAAACTATTGATCCCAGACCAGAGATCAATATTTTAAAAATATTGATCTCCCTATAGATGATCAAATAAATCTTCAATATATGTAAAATAATACTTATTCTTAACAGTGAAGTTATTTGAGGCCCTACAATCAATGCAACGCCTCAATGAACAATATTTCATTTTAAAAAATAAAATAGGAGAATCCCAAGGTGATGTTCTTATATGAATTAAACTTTTATCTAGGAAATCATATAACTAATTTTTCAATTCCAATAGTTCCACATGATTTATTAGATAAGGGGATTTTAAATAGGATTACCATCAAGCACTAAGTGAACAGTAAACCCAAATTACTGATCAAGAATGACACTAGGAAAATCATCATGAAATATATCCATAAATTTTTTGACTACCGGTACCTCTCTAATCTAAACTATTTATTTCTTTTCAAAAACATGAGGTAACAGACTTTCACTTCCATATCACGTCAATTTCTCAGCTTCTTGGTAGGCTTTCAACGGTATAAAATCATTAATCAAACTTTCTTGTCCATGAAATCTATCTTAACTATAATGCCCCAGCACTAGTTTCCCAGAGTCAGTGAATTATTACATAACATTGGCATGATCACAATAGATCATTTCTTGACAGACCGATTAGTTTACTAGCCTTGGAAGTACTAGATTCATACATAAGTTTTACATTACATCATGAGAAAAAAACAACAACAAAATTGTGTCCCCTTTAAACACAATTATATCCCATAGCTTATCCCTATAGGTCAACCATAAAATACATCTTCACATCCTATGAAAAATAAAACATAGAAAGGGGTTATCTTATATGCTCAATAATGATAACAATATAGTGGAAACTTTCATAAATATGCATAAACATTAAAGGCAATGTATAAAAATAAAACATAATCCTTTTAAACTTAAAATTCAGCATAATATGGAAAATATAAATCAAATAATTCCATTTACATATTCACATGGATATTCTACTAGTCGAATAATCACATGAAATATCAATAGCCAATTTCATAATGATGGAATGCATAATGCCAAACATCAAAACCACATAGTCAAGGCCTCGTGCCAAGACTACAAATAAGATTTTGTCAAGGCCTTCTGCCAAGAAACTAGTTTATCTCATGAGACCTACCAATGTATCAAGGAGCTATAGTGGGCTCCACACGTCAGTTACTAATTCCAATACATTCCTCATATGAAAAGGTTTAAACATAACATAAACATTTGTATTAAAACTAGCATAGGAAATTTCAATACTTTATCTATAAACCATGAATGGTATAAAAATTACACATCAACGGTCAAACATATCACAAAACCTTCAATTCAATATAGAAGATTTGTATCATAATAAATCAACTTCAAACAAGTTTAAAATCCATCAAAGGATGTTGACATAGATGAAATCAAAACACTTTGATAGAAATATACCTTTATATTTTGAAATCATATAAAATTCATGTAATTGAAAATATTCTTATAATATTGTAATGAAAGCTTATAAGGTGTTATAATGGAAGAAAATAGTTGCCCCCGCCGTATAAGTTACAAAAACACATTATTTCTTTAATTATGTCAAAAAGTTCGTAAAAGACCTTGTTTGAAAAATCACGGAACTGTTCCTTTATAAACATTTTATAAATAGTAAAACAATGTTATAAATGAATTTAACCCATATTCTAGGAAATAGTAAAAATGTTTTGAAATTCATTTTTAAAAAACATGGATGTAGCTGATAAAGAGGTCCTGGTAGATACTCACGTATAAACAACCTCAGATAATGATAAGATTATAGAATTATCCCTTACCTTGTACTTTACCTTGGTCGAGGGTACATTAACCTCCTGTATAATAGTTAAATAATTGTTATTAAATTATACAATGACCACATATATAAATATGATATCATATATGATCTTCTAATATTGCTTTGTTAATAATATTTTAGTAGTTTCATCATTTCGGGTGTTAACTGATTCGTTTTACTTTATATTTTTTGTTACCTAAGTCATGTTTTTTATGGATAAGATTCATTTTATTAATATACATAATGATATTAAGTTCCTAAAAATTATTTTTGAATCATAAAATGATATTTACTCTTGAATCATTCTAATGGGGAATGAATCTCATCGCGTTCGTGGAGATTGTAATCTGAAGAACTGGGCCAGCATTTCGTCCCTTCTCCAACCTAGATTTCCTCCCTCCATTCTCGAAAGCTATAATAATCCTTAATGTTTTGAATCTCATTGATGGCATACCTAATATATATATTTCGACCTATGAATTCACAAAAACCATTTCCCTCCTAAATATCACATTGGTTTCCTACTTCAAGATAATGAGACCTCCAATTGAGGTGTTTGATATGTTTATATTTGGTACATGGGATCTCCAGGAAAGGGCGACGGTCATATTTCTTGATAGTCGACACATCAAGATTCGATTTGAATCTGAAGCGGACCTCATCAAGTCTTGGTTGAGTACTCCGCATAGTGTCAATGGGTCCCGGTTCTTCCTCTTCTAATGTTCATTCCAATTTCATAGGAATCGAGATTCTTCATCTAATACGGTTTGGGTAAATTTCCCCAACCTCATGTTGTCATTATATAATGATTCTATTATTTACATGCTACGTAATATCATAGGTAGAGTTTTGTGCTCAGATAGTCACACCGAAGCTGTGTGTCACCTAGTCAATCCAAGGGTCTATGGGGAACTAGACGCTTCTCGACCCCCTTTTGATTATGTTTGGATTACGATTAGTGGGGAGTATAGGTGCAGAAAATGGGTTATCTACAAGATCTAGACTGATTTTTTCTCCTTGTGCATTTGTTTGGGTCATGCTTCGAAGGTTTGTCGTAAGAGTCTCCCACCCTAAGACATCCGTTGTCGGGGAACTCAGTCTACAGCATGGAAGGAGGTTACTGAGAAGGGTAAATCTTCTGAAGTTAGTGTTGAAACTGGCTTGATGCAGATCAAAACTGGGGAAGATGGTGGTAGGGAATTTCAGTCACAGTGGTTGGTGGAGAAGGATCAAGTGAAAGGTGACTATAACAGAGAAGTTGAGGTAATGAATGGGCCATAATTGGGGATGAATTTTATGGATCCCCTCGCTGAAATTGCTGAATCATTCAAACCTGAGGGGATCTCACTACCGCAGGTGAAGGTTCTTGTATAGACCCACATGATGGGGATTAAGGATATGGTGGAGTACGAGGAAGTCAGTGTGGATTCCCCTTTTGAGGCTTCTGGTTTGGTTGGTGTTGTCTTGAGGGGGAGAATATAATCAGAAAAAGAGTTCATCCATTTAAGTGAATGGAAAGTTTCCCAGGTTAAGTACTCTATGAGTGATGGTAAGCAAGTAGTGGGTGAGGCCCATGTGGTAAGGTTGAGGAGGATCCTAGCCGAGCCTCTTGTGGGGAGGTGGACAGAGGCAGTGGGGACCTGCACAAGGGAAGGTATGGGTCTTCACTTGAAGTAGAGGTCCACAATTCAGCTGGTAAGAAAGGGATTTATTATTCCAGGAACCAATATGCTATTAAGGTGAAGAAGAGCTTTGATGGCCTCGGTTCAATTGGGGACAGCATAGAGGGGAGCATTGAAGCCAGTAAGAGTGCTTATGTAGGTGAAATCAGTCCTAGGATTAATAAGAGTAACAGGGGAGGAAGGGTAAGAAGGAATACTCATCTTTGCCTCCTCACTTGAAGGATCGGTCAGAAAAAAAGAAAATGGATGAGAAGATGGAAAGCGAGGCCATGTGTCAGAAATCACTTGGCCAACCTGAACATTCCTTGGATTTTATTCTGAGTTCGAAGGAGGAGGTGACAGAGCAGGTGCTGTTTATAAATGCCTTGGAAGAAAAAGCATCCAAGATGATGGATCGGGACATTTAAATGAATCTAAGTGAGGAAAAATAATCTTGGGTTGAAAAACAGGACATGATACTGGTTGGGGGGTTTCAACAAGGGGTTGATCAGACTCGAGGAGTATATAGTGGTCTGGGATAAATTGTCCTATGCATTTGAGGTCCTGATAAGTGAAGATCCACACTCTCAGGTATCTTCTATTTTATGGAATTTTTTTAGGGATATGGATTATAGAAGAATTATATTTTTCTTCAATGATGATGCTTTATCCTTTTTTATTTAAAACTTGGTTTCTAACTCTAACATTCCCCAACTCTTGAGGTGAGGTTTATTCTCAGTTTGTGCGGATGGAGGAGTTTTGGGTGTTTATTTTCCTACCTTTTTATGTCCTACTTCATATGGGGTTAAAAGCATGAGGCCTCCACTTCTGCATGGCTCTTGGAGTGGAAGACTGAGATGGTATGTCCAGGCCGTCATTTCTGTTCCCATACATCCTTTCACGGGAGTGGTTACCGAGTTATCATGCTTGGTGGGGGCCTAATCATGATGTAGCTGCTGGGGTGAGGTAGGACATGTTTTGTTTGAGTTCTTATATTCTTTTTATTTGTTTATTTTTATGTACTTGGGGGGTTCTCACTTTTCCGTTAAAAGTTATTTGATAATAAAATAAAAATAATTTTCAGTTAGTATGAATAACAAACTACACCACGACATGAAGACGGTAAGCCGTACGTACGTACGTATGGTGACTTGTTATTCATATGATGGATAGAATAATTAATATGTTTGTAACATATTTATAATAACATCATAGTATGTATAAGGTACTCAAATTATTATTTTGGTGTGGAAACAAAAAAATAAATAGGAAGTGGAAGAAGAAAAGTAATTTGAAAGAGGTGGTGAAATTATTACCTCTTCTTCAGGTGTTTCCTTTTGAGTTGATCAAAAGGGATCTTTAGGTCTACTTTCTGATAAAAGTAAGTCTGATAGGTATAATTTAGGGTATTTGAGAGTATATTTGAGTAGTGTTTAGCTTAGCCAAATGGCATTGGTGGTTTGAAATTAAGAGAATAGGAAGTTCCCTTTTATAAGAGAGGTGAGGGTCACTTTAAGAATACCTTGAAATATTATTTTATTATACCATCATATTAAGTTTATAATCACTCCAAAAGGATTTATTTCAAGGATAAGGTGGGGAGGGGTCTAAAAAATCTCAACCAATATAGTTTTAGGTCACCATATTAACCTTATCATTTAGATTTGACTTTTGGTTAAATAGTTTAACATTTACCATAACTTTTTGTATTTATATATTATATGGTTAATAAACATACTATAAAATGCCAAAAAGACATAAAGTAGTTAATTAATTACATATCTATTATTATATAAGTCTTTTGGCTGAACCTTATATTTTTAGGACTATTATATCATTTAAAAATATAGTGTCTGTTTTAAAAACTCATTTATGTCAATTTTGACACTATTTAGTATCTAATTTTTGTGAAAGTCCCAAAAACATGATTAATTCGAAAAAATAATTTAATCAAACCTAAAATGTCATATTACCCTATAAAAAACTTGGAACTCATTAAGAGTCCCAATTTATATTTATTTGGATATTTATAATATCAATTATTTTAATCTTTCATTAATAAAGTAATTAATGAATCATCATTGTGTCATAAATAAATTTAATTATTTAACATATAAAAATTATAAATAAACAACCATTATGTAGGAAATATATTTATATTTATAATTAATATTTATAGTCTAATTTATCTTATGTGTAACCCTATATTAAAAAAAATTAGTTATGAATATTTGAATTTAACACTTTTAACTCTTCTTTAAATAAAATAATAATAAATGTCCTAATCTATTACAAGTGGATAAGGGATCATATTTTATTTATAAGGTTGTTTTTTGTCTAAATACACTTATCCAATATAATTAGGACTTGTTTTATAGTAATAATAATATCATTTTTACCTTTAACTACCCAATTTACTTTTAACCATGGTAAATAAAAGTCAAAACTTACGATTCAACAAAATATATTTTAATCCCATTGAACCAAATTTTACATACTGATATCATCTATTTCTTTAGGATTTTTGAAATTGAATTCATATAAGCGGTAAAATTATGTTTTATTCAAATTTTCTAACATGCCTAGAAGGTGGGTAAAAGATGGTAAAAAGTTCAATAAAATTTTATATATCTAATTTTATTATAAAATGACTCCAATGAATTAAATTGAACTAATATAGGTATTATTTATCTATTTTTAATTAAAATAAATTGAAATAAAATAAATAATTATTTAAATAAAAAGTTGGTTTTAAACAATAACACAGTATTTTTCACTATTCATCAAAAATTGAATGTTTTCCGAAAAATACCAAAAAATCATCCTAAGATAATTTTGATATTATGAATCCAAAAATGAAGTCCATTTTTAAAAATAAAATTTATAAAATTTCAAAAGGTGGGTATTTCTATTCATAATTTATATTTTGATTAGTTTTGGTTCACTATAACTCGAAGTTGGGTACAATGCTAGATATTGTATTATTCAAAGGGAAACATACCGTTGAAGCTTGGGGTGTTACAGTATTCCCTTCTTCAAATAATATAGTCTTCAAAATTTCTAGAATACTAATGCATAAAAAGATTTGGGTGTTTCTTCATCATATGTTCCTTGGGTTCCCACGTTGCCTCTTCCACCTAAAGATTTCTCCATTGTACTTTTACCAGAGAAGTCATCTGGTTTCTCAACACCTGTTCTCTAGTATCAAGAATTATTATAGGCACCTTTCAATAAGACAGGTCGGGTTCCAGTTCTATTTCTTCATAGGTGAATACATGTGTTGGTTCAGGCATGTATTTTCTCGACACTGATACATGGAACACATTATGAACTTTGGAGTGACTTGGCGGCATTGCCAAACGATAATCTACTACTCCAATTCCTTCAAGATATTCGAAAGCTATGATGTATCTGGGACTTAAAATACCCTTCTTAATGAAACTTATATCACCCTTCCATGGAGATACATTCCAGAAAACATGATCTCCTACTTGAAATTCCAAATCCTTATTTCGGTTCTCGGCATAACTCTTATGCCTAATTTGAGCTACTTTGATGTGGGTTTGGATAACCATCACCTTTTCCATTTTTTCCTCAACAATTTCTAGGACTAGGAGTTTTCTTTCACCAATATCATCCTAACAAGTTGGTGTGCGATATCTCTTTACATATAACGCTTTATATGGTTCCATTTGAATACTTGAATGGAAGCTATTGTCATAGGAAAATTCTACCAGAGGTAAATACTGATCCCACATACCTTGAAAATCTAGTGAGAAAGATCTCAACATGTCTTATAAGGCTTGAATAGTCTATTCGGATTGTCCATCAGTTTGAGGGTGGTAGGTTGTGCTCAAACAAAGTTTAGTATCACGGGCCTTCTGAAGGCTTTTCCATAATCTTGATGTAAAATGGGGATCACGATCAGAAAAAATAGATAGGGGTACACCATGAAGACTTACAACTTTATTAATATATAGTCTTGATAAATGTTCCGATTGTAAATATTCTCTTATAGAAAGAAAAATTGATGACTTGGTAAGATGATAAACAATGAACCATATTTCATCATTCCTTCATGGGGTCTTTGATAGTGCAATGAAAAATTCCATTGTAATATCATCCCATCTCAAATCAGGTATGGGAAGAGGTTTCATGACTCTTCTGGGATGTTTTCTTCCAGCCTTTACCTATTGAAAAACCATACATCTTGACAAATAATCAGCAATCTATCTCTTCATGATGTCCCACCAAAAATTGTCCTTCAATTCTCTATACATCTTAGTGTTACGAGGATGTACAGATAAATTGGAGCTATGAGCATCATCCAACAATTACATTTTTATATCAGGTATATCAGGAACACAAATTCACTTCCCAAATTTAAAAAATCCATCGTTATATACAAAGTCACTCAATCTCCCATAATTCATAGCTTTAATCTTCTTCTGAAACTCTTCATCATCAGTTTGAGAACTCTTTATCCTTTCTAGTAAAGATGGTTTAGAAACCATTTGAAACAATTATGATGTTTCACCTTCCATGGTTATTCCCATATCCAACATTACTAAATCTGTGAAAATAGGATCCCTTTAAACTCTTATCTTATTTAAAACTCCATGATCCTTTCTTCTCAAAGAATCAGCCGCCTTATTTTCCTTCTCAAGGTGGTATTGTATAGTGAAATAATAATCTTTGAGTAGTTCAATCCATCGCCTTTGACTCAAGTTGAGTTCCTTTTTTGAGAAAATATACTTCTTACTCTTGTGATCAGTATAAATCTCACATTATTCACCATAGAGATAGTGTCTTCATATTTTTAGAGAAACAATTACAGCTTTTAACTCAAGATCATGAGTGGGATAGATTTTCTCATGAATTTTTAGCTATCGTGATGCATAGGAAATAACTCTATCATTATTCATAAGGACACAACCAAGAACTTTCTTTGAAGCATCACTATAAATAACAAACCCATCATTCCCCTATGGTAGAGTTAATATAAGAGCATTGACTAATCTTCTCTTCAGTTCTTCAAAACATTCTCCATACTCTTTTGTCCAAACAAATTTAACACCTTTACGTGTGATCTTGCAAAATGGGTTAGCCAATCAGAAATATTTGTGGACTAAATTCTAATAATAACCTTCTAAACCAATATAACTGTGTACCTCAGATATAGTTGTCGATGCTAGCCATTCCTGGATTGCATTGGTCTTTGAAGGATCAACAGAGATTTCATCCTTAGACAAAATATGGCCAAGAAATGAAATCTTCTGAAGCCAGAATTCATACTTGCAGAACTTCCCATATAATTCATTTCTTCTAAGAGTATTTATAATAGTGTGTATGTGATTTTCATGAACTTTGAAGATTTTGGAGTATACTAAGATATCATCAATAAATACCACTGCAAAGTCATCAAGATATTCCTTGAAAACTATGTTAATTAGATCTATGAAGATAGAGGGTGCATTAGTCCGTCCAAAAGGCATTAATGTAAAATTTTAATGCCCATTCCTGGTACGAAATTATGTACTTGGAATATCTTCTTTCTTCACACATAACTGATGATATCTAGATCGAAGTTAAATCTTTGAAAAAATATTGAGCTCTATGAATTTGATCGAATAAATCATCAATGTGATGTAGGGGATACTTATTCTTCATTGTTATAGCATTGATATCTTTGTAGTCGATGCACAACCTCATAGATCCATATTTATTCTTTACAAAAAGAATAGGGGATCCCCATGGAGAAACACTAGGGAAAGTAAATCTCTTATTACTCAATTACTCTATTTGTTTCATTAGTTCCATTAATTCCACAGTGTCTATTCTATAAGGTGTCTTCGGTATGGGCCTTGAAATAGGAATTAAATCAATGGAAAACTCAATTTCTCATTATGGAGGATGTTCAGGTAAATCCTCTGGAATCACATCAATATATTATTGAAAAATAGGTACATCCTCTATTTGAACATTCCTTTCCTCACCCATAGTTATTTCACTCTTTTACTCCCCAAAAATTGAATTTAGTAGAGCTACTGGGGGTGGATCTAGATAATATTTAGATGGTGGCATTTCTGCTCTAAATATAAGGTACTCCTTATCATCATCATAAATTGTAACCTCTTTTTTTTACAATAAATTTTTGCATCATGGTCTAAAAGACAATCCCTACTGAGGATTAAATCAAATTCAATCATGGGTATGATGATGAGATTAGCAGATAAATAACGTTTATATGAATTAATGGGAATTGATCACCAAAACTTTGTTGTAATGATACTTCCCTTAGGATTTTTGACTGAAAAATCCCCTGTAAAATTAAATTAGAAATATCTAATTTTCTTAGTAAACTAGGAAGATATGAAACAATGGGATGATCTAGAATCAAATAAAGAATTGGATAAATTTTAGGAAACCATTAAATTACCTACCACCATGTCATTCAGAGCTTCAACCTATGTAGTAGTGATCACATATGCTTTTCCTTGATCCCTTGGCCTTTTCTGTTTTAAGTTTCCTTGGGGATTAGGAAATTCGTTTTAATAATTCCCCTTTTCCCTACAATTGTAGCATTAAACATTGACATCATCTTTCTTTCCCTTGAAATCATGATCTTGGTAGCCTTTTTCACCACACTTGTAATAGAATCTCATTCCCTTCAGAAAATTACTCTGGTGTTTCTTCCCACATTTATTGCAGGATGGATATTCAACTTTTCCTTTCTTCCCCTTAGTTACATTTCCCGATTTTTCACCGGATCTCTTCTTCTCTTTCATTTCTTTAAATTCGTAAGACTTATAGAATTCCTTTTCTATCTTGATAGCACATGAGACAATATCTTTGTACGATGAGAAGGATTGTGAGACTAATGCTCGATAGAGAAATGGTTTTAACCCATCAAATAATTGATCAATCTTACTCCTTGGGTTACATATATAAAATCTCTTTAAAGTCCCTCCATTCAATATTTGATACTTCTTCATCCTTCTTTGTGTTTTGAATTGATGACCACCATTGATCTGCATCACCCGTGAGGCAATAAACTACCATGCCAACTTTTTCCCTTTAGCTACTCCCCAAAGCATGATATATTTTTTCTAAGAAACTTATCCATTGGTCAATTACAAATGGATTTGTACTCCCATTGAATTTTTGTGGTTGTTGCCTCATGAATCGGTCTAACATTGATCTGCCATGTTGTGGATCAGAGTGCTCCATAAAGGTTAGGTTATTATTCATAACCTGAGTGAGTTGTCCTAGAATGGTGATAAGATGATCTGCACCAATTGTTTCACTAGATCCACTATATTTATCTTGAGTATGAGTAAAATCCCTACATGGATTATGTGTGTTGATATGGTTTTCATTCCTTCCACTATGAGCCTTTTCTAAACAATGGAATACACTCGATTAGTTTATGAATCGCAATACATAATTCCAAACTTGTAAAACACTTAACATAAATTAAACAGTTTATAAATATAATACATAATCATACAAATTTTTTATTTTAGGATTTATATACTCATAAATCCTTGATAATGGTTTTTAATGAAAATGTGAATTATCCTAAACATATCCCTCAAGAGTGTCATAACCAAGAGTGTAATAAGGACCATTATCGTGTACCAGGGTACCCTGGGTCAAGCCCAAAACTCCTTGTCAGAGCTTTCACTCCTAGGTACATCTATTCCAGAGCCGCCTCTACCTGATCATATCCAAACAGGGATGTATTGCTTATAAAACTCACAAAATCTCTACATTACCAAAATTCTAAGAAGTTATTCAATATTAATCCTCAAAATCTATCTTAGGGTAATGTTTTCTAATTAAAGTTCTTCTAAATCTATCTTCCGGGGTTTATACTAAACTTCCTCTTATACCAACTGTAACACCCCGACCCTATTTAACAGAGTTTGTTAATTATTACATAACATTGGAATGATCACAAGAGCTCATGTCTTGAAAGATCGATTACTTTAGTAACCTTGGAAGTACTAGATTCATACACTAGTTTTACATTACATCATGAGATAAAAACAAAAACAACATTTTGTCCCCTTTGAACATACTTATATCACTTATCCTATCCATGCAGGTCAACCATAAAATACTTCTTCACATCTGGGGAAAAATAAAACATAGAAAGGTATGAGCTCAGATGCTTAGTAAGGATAAGAATATAGTGGAAGCTTTCATAAATAATAATAAACATTAAAGGCAATGTATAGGACTAAAACATAAGCCTTTTAAACTTAAACATCAGTATAATATGGAAAATATAAATCTAATAATTCCATTTACTTATTCACATTGATATTCCTCTAGTCGAATAATAACATGCAATATCAATATCCAATTTCATAATGATGGAATTCAAAATGCCAGACATCATAACCACATAGTCAAGGTCTTGTTCCAAGACTACAAATAAGATTTTTTCAAGGCCTTGTACCAAGACACTATTTTGTCTCATGATACTTACTGATGCATTGAGGAGCTATAGCAGGCTCCACCTGTCACTTACTAATTCCAATTCATTCCTCATATGAAAATGTTTAAACATAACATAAACATTTGTATTAAAACTATCATGAAAAATGTTAATACATTATCCATAAACCATGAATGGTATATAAAAATAACACATCCACAGTCAAACATATCACAAAATCTTCAATACAGTATGTAAGATTTGTATCATAATAAATCAACTTCAAACAAGTTTAAAATCTATCAAAGGATGTTGAAATAGATGAAATCAAAACTATTTGAGAGAAATACCTATTTCTATTTTGAAATCAATTAAAATTCATGTAATACAAAATATTCTTATAAGATGAGAAGGAAAACTTCTAAGGTGTTATAACAGTGGAAAATATCTACACCCTCTGTATAAGTTAAATAACATTCTTTCTTTAATTTTGTTGAAACGTTTATAAAGGACTTTGTTTGGAAAATGAAATAAATATTCCTTTATAAATAATTAATAAAAAGTCAAATAGGGGTATAAATTAATTTAACTCATAGTCTAGGAAATAGTAAAAATGTTTTGAAATACATTTTTAAGAAACATGGACGTGGATGATAAAGAGGTCCCATTAGATACTCACGTATAAACAACTTTGGATAATGAAGAGATTGTAGAATTATCCCTTACCTTGTACTTTTTTTTGGTCGAGGGTATGTTAACATCCTATATAATAATTAAATAATTGTTATTAAATTATATAAAAGAACCACATACATAAATATGATATCATATATTATCTTCTAATATTGCTTTGTTAATAATATTTCAGTAGTATCATCATTTTGGTTGTTAACTGATTCGTTTTTCTTTATATGTTTTATTACGTAAGTCATGTTTTTTATGGATAAGATGTATTTGATTCATATTCAGAATTATATTATGTTCTTAAAAATTATTTTTGAATCATAAAATGATATTTATTCTTGAATGGTTACGATGGGGAATAAATCTCATCGCGTTCGTGGATACGGTAATCCGTACGTACGCACGAGTGACAATAAAATTCTATTGATGGTGGAATAGTATGTAGTTGAAGATTATATAATATATAAATAATCATTAACAAGTTATATTTATAATTTACATCAATTTTAATCATTATTATACCCATCCAAATAATGAAGTGTTTGATTAACAAACTACATGACGATAGGGAGACGGTAAGTTGTACGTACAAATATATGGTGCCTTGTCATTCATAGGATGGATTTAATAATGATTATAGTTGTACCATATTTATAATAAAATCACAATGTTTATAAGGTATTGTAGTTTTTATTTTTTTATGGAAATAACAAAGAAAGAGGAAGTGGAATAAGAAAAGAACTTTGAAAGAGCTGGTGAGATTATTACCTCTTCTTCGGGTCTTTCCTTTTTAGTCGATCAAAAGGGATTATTAGGTTGTCATTATGATAAAATTAAGGCCTATAGATCTAATTGAGGTTATTTGAGAGGATATTTGAGTAGGTTTTGGCCGATCCAAATGTATTTGGAGGAGTGAAATTAAGAGAATAGGAAGTACCATTTTATAAGAGAGGTGAGTGTCACTTTAAGAAAACCTTGAAATATTATTTTATTATACAATAATATTATTTTTATAATTTCTAGAAAAGGATTTATTTCAAGGAAAATATTGGTATGGGTCGAAAATATCTCAACCAATAGGTTTTAGACAGGTTTAGGTCAATATATTAATCTTATCTTTTAGATTTAACTCTTGGTTAAATAGTTTAACATTTACCATGTCTCCTTGAAATTTTATATTATATGGTTAATAAAAATTCTATAAAATGTCAGGAGTACCCTATGTGGTTAATTAATTACATATATATTATTATATAAGACCTTTGGCCAAACAATAGATTTTTAGGACTATTATATCATTTAATAATATAGTATTTGTTTTAAAAACTCATTTATGTCAATTTTGACACTATTTAGTATATGATTTTTGTTAAAGTCCTAAAAAATTTATTACTTCTAAAAAATTAATTTAATAAACCGTAACATGTAATATTAATTTATGAAAAAATTAATTCATCAAAAGTCTGAATTTTCATTAATTTGAATATTTATAATATCAATTATTTTAATATTTCATTAATAAGGTAATTACTCCATCATCATTTTGTAGTAAATAAATTTAATTATTTAATGTCTGAAAAGTATAAATAAACTAAAATTATATAGGAAATATTTTTAGCTTACTAATTAATATTTATAGTCAAATTTATCTTTTGTGTAACTCTATATTAAAAAAATTTTAGTTATAAAACTTTGAATTTAACACTTTTTGCTCTTCTTTAAATAAAATAATAATAAATGTCCTAATCTAATAAAAGTGGAACAAAAGGATCATATTTTTTTCCTAAGGTTGTTTTTGTTTGAAATACATTTATCCAATAGAATTAGGACATGTGTTAGGGTAATAATAATAACATTTTAACCTTTAATTACCCTATTTACTTTTAACCGTGGTAAATAAAAGTCAAAAGTTACTATTCATAAAAAATTATTTTCATCTTATTGAACCACATTTTAATTACTGATATCAAATGTGTCTCTCTAGGTTTCGAAATTAAATTCATAGAAGTAGTAAAATTACGTTTTATGCAAATTTGCTAATGTGCCTAGAAGGTGGATAAAAGACGGTAAAAAGTTCAATAAAATTTTATATATCTAATTTTATTGTAAAATGAATCCAATGAATTAAATAGAACTAATATAGGTATTATGTATCTATTTTGGCTTAAAATAAATTCAAATAAAATAAATAATTATTTAAATAAAAAAATCAGTTTTAAGCAATAACACAGTGTTTTTCACTATTCATCAAAAATTGAATGTTTTCTGAAAAATATAAAAAATTCACCATAAGATAATTTTGATATTCCAAATCCAAAAATGAATTCCATTTGGAAAATTAAAATTTATAAAATTTCAAAAAGTGTGTCTTACTTTTCAAAACTGCTAGTTTGATTGGTTGTGGTGTGCTAAAACTCGAAGTTGCGTACAGTGCAAGCTATTTTATTATTCAAAGGGAAATGTATGGTGGAAGCTTGGGGTGTTACATTAACATGGAAAAATTAAAGTTAATCCATGCCTAAAATAATATCAAATTATACTATGGAAAGTTCAACAAGATTTTCAGTAAATACCATTCCACTAATAAAAATAAGAAGATTTCTATAAATCTAGGTTGATTTAATATTCCTTCCTATAGTTTTTATTAAAAGTTATATCTTATTTCCATGATATGAAATTCCCATTTTACCTGAAAATTTCTCAGAAATTAATGAATATTAAGATCCAAAGTCAAATAATCAATTGGCATAATTGTAATAAAAAATTAATGTACATAACAAAACTCATTAGATGGCCCAACTTAAACTGTAGTAGTAGAAAATGATTTTTCAACACCTTTATGCTTTCAATATAGATGATTTCCACCCTGGGTAACTAAATGTATACACACATTAGAAAAATTTCCCAACTAAACATAATTAAAAAATCTCACTATTCGTTGGATATATATTACCACATTATTGGATTGTTCAGTGATCATTTATTTGTAATCACGGTCCCTGTAACCAAACTAACCACATAGTTAACACCTTCCAGTTATGATAAATCATTACCTAAAATGTATATTACCGTATTTCAAATGTTTTAGGGGATTACCTCTAGAATATTTAGTCTAATTCTTTTCTATTTCTTAACACCTCAACTACTTCTAACTTTTAACTTCTCTAGGAACATAAGTGTCAGTAAACTCCATCTCAACTTTCTCATTACATCAAACCACTTTCTCATAAATTTTAAATCCTCATGTGACCAAATCTCCACAAAAAAACAATTTCATCCTCAGTAAAATATTTTAATTTTAATATATAGTTCCTGAATAAATTCAGTATGTACATGACCAAGCATGTAAAAATTTATTCATTTATGGCAACTGAATATTTATATTTCAAAGTTAATTATAGTAATTCCTCTTCATTCAATGTTAATAAATTTTAAGGAAATATCTCCCCATGAAAATATTATTAAATTTAACTTATTCTATAGCATCATTCTCTTCTCTATCTCTGCTATTATTAACTAATGACCATTTTCAATCATCTTTACCTTCAAAATGAAAAATGAAACTAATTAACTTTTGGTATTCAAAACAACCCATGACTTCAAATAAATTTTCTAGAGCATTGGTCCATCATTCAGCTACCATTGGATCTGATGTTACAGAAAAAGTCAATCGGTGTTGTTTCATAACTACTCAACTATTGAAATGTTCTATTTTGGAAAATCTTCTCACTCCCTAACCAGTATGCCACTTCCAATTATACCTTACATAAATATCTTATCAATCATAATCATAAAACTTATAGATAAAGAATAAGGATGGTATCACTAGATCATATCCTCAATAAATGTTGTAAAACATCAAAGAATGTTATCTAAGATGTAAAATCCTTTCAAGGATCACTTTGAACATTTCTTGATGAAAATATCCTTTTTATTACTTTGAAATCACTTATTTAAAAAATGAAAATTTCACAAATATTAAAAACATTGTTGGGGAAGAACCTTGAAATTTATAAAGGGACATTCAAATTATTGATAATTAAATATGGATAAAAATTCTATACATATCTTAAATTAAAATTATATATTCCTTTTATACTTTTGTAAAAAGTAAAAAGGTACCTCGTTTAGAAAATGACTAGAAGATACCTTTTAAACCATTTTGTAAAAATTAAAATATGGGTAAAAATTACTTTAAAACCAATAATATAATAATAAAAATATTTTTTAAATCGTTTTTTAAATCATGGATATAGAATAAAAGGGTTCTTTTCCTAGATAGAGAAATAAAGTCGGTTTTTCCTCAAAAATATTATTTCGGTCTCTTGAGTACATAGAGAGAGGAAAATGGAAAGAAAATAGGTATTATCAAGGAATAAAAATGGTAAAAGAAAAATGAATTATTTTATTCAGAGTTAGATCATAATATTTTAGCATTGTAAACTTCATTATAAATTATCCTCAAAGACAATGACATTGTAACATAAAACCCTTACCGCTTTGGTAACATTTGAATCACAAGCCCCATTGAAGGATAACTTAAAATGAAAGTTTAAATATAATTAATATAAGGATGATCATGATATAAAACTTCAAAGTTCATTATATTCATCTCATAAAATAAGATAGGTTCATGACACAACAAATTTCCCAAAGAAGATAAATAGAGACAATAAACCAATACCGCAAGTTCCACTTTCTTGGAAAGCACTCTAAGAACATACATAATAAATTTAAATTTATTATGATTCAATATAATAATATTTTACATATTTATAATATATTATATGATATATTTATAATATTTCAATACCCTTATATAGAAAATCCTTATTAAAATCAACAGTTTCAGGTGTTAACTAATTCGTTTATCATGAGAATTTTAGTTTAGTAGTTCTAGTACTTGAACATTGATCGATGTTTCATCATATTTGGAATTTTAATAATGATATAAATATCAGATATGTTTATTACATATATATATATATTTAAACTCATCCATAAAATTTACTGATAGAAAAATGAATTACATTGTTCATGGAGATGGCATGTCGTACGTACGCATAAACGTCGTTTTCACATTTTGAAAAATGGATTAAAATAAAGTTAAATGATAATTCACATTTATAGAAAAATTAAAATGTCATATACATCTTATATATTCATTAAAACTATCCTTATTATCATATAATTAAAATGTAAAGGAAAAAAACAAATCACATCGCTTCATGGAGGTTATAGTCAACAATACACACGATCGATGTTATTGATTTCCAACTAATTGGAAGGTAAAAAATTAAATTTTATATTATAATTAGAGAAGTATTTTTATATCATAGTTATATTATATAAACATTAAATCCAAAATAATATCCATCCATGAAATATGGTGGTATAAAATGAATTGTATCGCAATATAGAGACATTAAGTCATATGTACACACAAGAGATACATTCACTTCTCATTCTATGGTAATGAGGGTGGATAATAGTGAGGATAATTAATTTATTTATCATAATTAATTTTTTATTTTATGATAAATACCATATATTTAGAGTAGGTAAATATGAAGTAAAAAAAGAAAGTGATTGATTAAGGCGATTATCACTTCGTAGAAAGAACTCCTTTAGATATCCTCTTAAGGATCCTAGGGATTGTCTTTTGGGATAAAAAACACCTCTAGAATGTGGATACTGAATATTAGAATGGGTTTTGTTATGGTATTTCTGATCTATATGGCTTAAGTTTTTGTAAGTAATAGGAAGGAGGTGTGTCCTTTTATTAGTAAAATAGAGGACACGCTCGGAATTTATTAAAAGATTAAAATATAATAAATTCATTATCAGTAATAATGAACCAAAAAGACATTAATTTGAATAAAAAGTAATTAATAATGAAATAACATCATCCAATGAAATTTAGATAGGTTTTTATTTCAGTTTAAACCGTGTATTTCTTATTAACCACTTTGTTAATTATTTTTTACCTTAACAGTGGTGTCAACAATTTTAACACCAAAGGGTTAAAAGTGTTATAATAAATAGAAAATTCATAAATAAATTAACCACATTTGATTTTTTAAACCATATTCCATTAACATGGTAAAATATAATATTTTTATTAATATTAATAAATTTAATAAAATATTATTTAATATACAATATCTTTAATGTCAAGCTTGACACTATTCATTTAATTTGACTTTAAAGAGACTAAGAGAAATAAAATTTGAATCTAATACTTTTAAACATAAATAAGATTTTATATGTATCTAAAAAGTTTATATGACGCTATATCTCACTCAAATTATATTAATTTTAATATTTTGAATATCATTTATCTTATATTTTTATTAATTAAATAAATATTGTATTTGTGTCGCATAAGAATTTAAGATAATAATTTAATCACAAAAAAGTATAAATAAATTAACAGTGTGAATATAATTTTATTATTCAAAAAATGATAATTAATATCCATTCACAACTTTTTTTACCCTATCTGAACACATAAGAGATATTTAAAACTAAGAGAGTGACATTTTGTAACTTTCATTACCTAAAATATTATATATGTAATTTTTAAGTACAAGTGTCTCCTAAAAATTAAATATAAATCCAAAGATGATAAGGGAAATATTAACTTCATCCAAAATAAATTTATATGAAAAAATATGACCTTAATATTTAGTTTCAACCTTTATTAACTAGATCTACCCCTTGCCAGGGTGATAAATCTTACAATGGCTACTATACATAATGCCTAAAAATAAAAGGAAACTATTTACTAAATCTTAACCCCCTAATTCCAAAATGGAATCCATTTTATATGATTAAATTCTTATAATTATCTGAAATTAATTTTAAAACAAATTCTTTAAACGCTAATAAAACTGTTTTTTATAAAAATGCAGTTTTTAAGCTTAAAACTACATTTATTATCCAATGAATAGTAAAATATTTGATGAATATAAATGAATTTTATTGAATATATAATATGTAAATTTAATTATAAAAATTCACCAATAGTGATTAATTAATTAATTAACTTAAAAATATATTGTGTGCAAAAAAATAATTTTTAAAAAAACATCTCTTTTACTCAAAAATGATTTCATTTTTTATTTTTAATCAATTGATAACCAAAGAATTTGTTTTATACATGTGAAAATAATAAATTTTTCATACATGAGTTAATCATATTCATAAGCACCAATTTAATATCTAGGTTACAACGGTATGTAATATTATGGTTCATTTAGAATCAGGGTTGCATGTATCACAAGTTATCGACAAAAAATATTTGAGGAGAAATATTTCCTAAAATATTGGGGTGTTACATTCTACCACCATTAAAATTAACTTCTCCCCTAAAATTACATCACTCTGGTGAAAATAGATGAGGATATAGTTGTTTCATTACATCCTTGGTTTCCCATGTAGCATCTTAAAATTTCTGATTTCTCTTGAGAACATTAACCAGGTGAGTAGTATTATTTTGTAGTGATTTATCTATACAATACAAGATTTATACTAGAGATTCCTCAAAGTAATGACCATGATCCAATGGTATAAAAAATGAGTTTAATATTTGTGAAGTATCGGGTATGAACTTCCTCAAGAGAGATATGTGGAACACTATGTGAACATAAGAATGGTTTGGTGGAAGCACCACGTAAGATCTTGAATTTTCTAGAGTTTTATCAAGATCATTTATAGGTACTCTTTTTCATCCCTATGAATAATTTTGATTTTGGTTTTACCTTGGGGTTTTTTTGGGAGAAAATTAAAGAAATTGGAAGGAAATGAGCATGTGCACGGCTGCTACTTGGTTTTCCCATACCGTTTTCCCTCTCCCAACAAACAATGTGAACCAAAACCAAGTGGATTCGTAAGGATGGCTCACGGTTTTTCAAACCATGCACCCTCCCACCACCACCCCTAGAAGAGGATCATGATTAAAGGAACATGTGCTCCTATTCCTAGCAAACCGTGTGTGTGGTTTTAATTAACCCAAAAATTAGATATTAATTTCCCAAACCCCCTATGTGAAACCTTATTCGAACACGCCACACCCCAAAACTTTCCCCCTTGATTTTGGAGGCTCTCCGAGGGTTTCCTAAGTCTCCCAACATCCATTCTTGACGATTCAAATCTTTTTTCTTATATCCTCATCTCTTCAGGTATGTGATTTCTTCCCAATTGATTTCTCTTCAAACTTTTGTTGTTCTCCAGTTCTTTTCTCTTTCTTTAAAGATATTTATCCTCTATTGTGTTGGATCTAGATCTAGATTTTTTTAATCTAGATCTAGGATTGTTGTTTCTAGATCTATATTTAATAGATCTTTTTTTATCATGGAATTAGGTTTTAGATCTAAACCATGTTCATCGTCCCGTTCTTAATTGTTCCGCTTCAAATTCGGGATTCTTATGTTGGCGAGTGTTCATCACCATTCCTGAGATAGGTGGTATATAATTCAAATCTGAAGGTATTAATGATAATTATGTGTATGTAATTATAGAATTTATATTAGATGTTTATAAATTTCATTCATGGTTGAATTAATTACAAAGGGAAATATTCAAATTGGGGTATTGGGATTATAGATTATGAATAACTAAATTTTAAATTAATTATTAGAAATTAGGATTAAATTAGATAATAAAATGTGAAATTAATTATGAAATATTGAATTGTGATTTTGGATAATTAATTGTGGAGTGAATTATCGAAATATTGAATTGATTCGAGATGGGATAATTAATTGAGGAATTAATTCGGGACATTAAATTAATTGAGTTAGAACAATAATTTGTAGAATTAATTATGTAATATTGATGTTAATAAATAAGATAATTAATTATAGAATTAAGTATGGGATATGGATGTTATGAACTTGGAATAATTAATTGTAGAATTAATTATGATATATTGAGATTATGTGTATAAATAATTAATTGGTTAATTAATTATTTGATGTTGACATTTTAAAACAATTAATTAATTATTGAATTAATTAATGGACCTTATGTGGTAAATTAATTAATTAATTAATTAATGGAATGATGGTTGTGTGCAATTGTTAACTTTGATTAGTTAATTGATGAATTAATTAAATAATTTAATATGATTATTTAATTTTCAAATTAAATAATGGGATTGATGGGATTAATTAGTTACCTAATTAATTAATGGAAGTGATGTGATTATTTAATTTTTGATTTAAAATAATGAAATTGACATGAACAATAAATTGTTGAATTAATTGAAGGGTTTAAATCCGATTATTTAATTGTTGAATTAAATAATAGACATAACATGAAAAATTAATTTGTGAATTAATTGAAGGGATTAAATGTGATTAATTAATTGTTAAATTAATTAATAGAAATGATTTAGATTAATTAATTGGAAAAATAATTAATAGGTATTAGTGTGTTAACTAAATATAATGAATTAGATTAATTAATTGGAAAATTAATTAATGGGATTTTATGTTAATGCAATTGAATGAGTATGATTAATTAATTTGATAATTTATTAAAGGGTGTTGTTGTGTTGATGTTGTAACATCCCAAGTAATTATAGAAAATGATATTTTTATATTTAGTAAATTTTATGAACTAGGTAATAATTTTACCTTAAAAATAAAATATTTATTATATCATACCTGACACACAACATTGAGTTTCTCCAAAATCTTATGTGGTATGTGTGATTGAGTAACACTGAAAAATAATTATTATTTTATTATGATTTTAAGTGGTGGTTGTTTCTCATCCAATATAATGGTGGTAATAAATAATTTTAGACAAATTATTAATATATATTTTACACATGTTTATAAAATGATTCATTGGTTACCAAATTAACTAAAAATGAGAATAAAACCCAAATAAATATAAAGGATATGTTTTTCAGAAAAACTATTTAAGTGTGAATAATTATGATTATAAAATGATTAAATCACTCTTTTTGAATTTTATTAATGAAATATAAATTCAAATTTATTTTTATAATTCATCTTCTATGATTTCTAGATAATAAATTAGAGTAAATTCAATTTTATGCATAAAATGAGCATTTCTCAAAAAAGACATTTTTACCACCTTTTGATAGGGAAATCATTTTAAATAAATTTTTTCACTTTTATAAATTATATTTGAAAAAATAAACTAATTATTTGTAATAGGGATATAAAAATTTACTTTGTTTAAATTTTTGGTATTTTTTTGAAAAAATTCATATTATAATGAATAGTGACAAATACTACGTTCTAATTTAAAACTATTTTTTCATCTAGTTTATTAGTATTGTTATATTCTCCTTTTAATTAGTTTTAAAATAAATTTAGATTATTTTTTATAATTTAATCCAATGTTGTTCATTAGAATCAATTTCATATTGAAATCTTAAATAAAAACTTTGTGAACATTTGAATGGTGTTACTTCTAAAACTCTCTTGCATGTTTCTTCAACAGAATTAATTTTAAATTGATTTTATCCACTATTGAGATTTTAATTTTTAAAAATGTAAATACATGGTTGTAATTAGTCTTAAAATATTTATTTAAAAGGATCAAATTAATATATTTTGAACAGTAACTTTGGTAATTATTTTTATTACAATGATTAAGATTAAAGTAGGTAATTAAAGGATAAAATAATATTATAAATATTATGAAACTAACCTAAAGATTATTATAATATCATTGGATAAATTATTTTAAACCATTAAAATACTTGGGATTAAATTTTTTCCTTTTGAAGCCACCTGGGTGTGATTATGACATTAATAACACTTTATTTAAAGTAAAAAATATAGATATCATAAACATGTCTCTATTTACTAAAATAATTTTAATATGGGGTTAGATAAGTGATATCTTAGACCATAAATTATAATTAGAAATATAAAAATATTACCTAAGTCATGATAATTTATTTATAATTTTTAAACATTAAATAATAAAATTGAAAGATGATACAATGATTATGGAGTAATAGATTTATGAAAGTAAGAATCAAATAAATGATTTTAATAATATTAAAATAAATATAAAATAAAATATTTCATGTCATACATGAATTTTATAGATGTCTTAGACATGTTTTTGATTATTTAAACTAGTTTTTTCAATGTAATCAAGTTGTTATGTGTTTTTTAAAAATTCAAGTATTGAATAGTGTCAAATTGACATAATTCATATTTTAAAATATAAATTGGTTAATAAAATTAATTAAAATTTATAAATATCAAAGATTCGTCCAAATAGTTGTGTAGAGTCTCTAAATTTCATTAATGACTCATTAATTGGTCGTTTTACATGTTCGGGTATTTTATTTTAACTCTCAAAGTTTAAATTACTTAATGAAATGGTAAGAGTTACAAGGGATAAAACATGAAGATTAAAATTAAAAAAAATATCCAAAACTTTTCTAATTTTTATTGTATGAATGGATTTAGATCCATCCTAATCATATTTTCAAACTAAAACAACTTGGATCAATTTGGAAAAGAAAGCGAATTTAAATTAATTTGATACAATTAATAATTCCAAGAGTGCCCCTCCCCTCTCTTATAAAAAGGAACTCTTCTTCTCTATCAATTACCCTGCAAAAACATTTTGGTTCATCCAATAACTAAGAAAACCCCTTTATATATTCCATCCCCACATTATTGAGGCATTATTTTAGGGATAACAACCTTATTAGATGTGTAAAGTGTTGAGAAAAGTGATCATTGAAAGGAAAGGAATATAAAGAACTTATGAGACAAGTCAAGCTTGAGGTAACATACTTATTAACTAAATAACTCATTTTAATGTTTTGGTGATTTATTCTTATAAATATTTATATTTTATATCCATGTTTTCAAAATGGTTTTTATGAATGAATTTATATAGAATGTAGTTTTTTAAAATTATTATTTTTGAGTTTCTTACAAATGTTTCAAATTGGTATAGGACACTTTGATTCAAGACTCTCATTTGAAATTTTAAAAATGATTTTAAAAAATGGAAAGATTATTTGAATAACTACTAATGTTATTTGAATATATACCCCATGAATGGAATTTATCACTTTCATGTTGCTATTATGTATTGATTTTTACTTTACTAGTTTACCCATATATTTTAAAATAATGTGTTTTCATTTATGAGTGTGTGGCATGTAAAGATTAATTGTGATTTGAAAGTGGAAATTTTATTTTTTTCATTTAATCTTGTTTTTTTTTTGTTATGATTATTTTATGGTTATTGGGAATTATTTATATATATGGGTGGTTTCATGATAAACTGAGGAAGGGTGAGCCTGTGATAACTCTCCATTGTATTGGGTAATGAGACGGAGTTAAATGATAAGGTTTTTTCTAAGAGATTTAGGGAATATATTGTGATGCATATTCCAAATGTAACCATGAAGGTTACTCCCTATGTAGATAATAAAGCTACAATGTAAGTATGATATGGATTCCACAAGTTACCTTTATTATTTGTGATTTCTAAGAAGTTTTTCAAGGATCTTATGATTTCATGAGGTATGTTAAAGAACTTATGTATTATGGGTGAAAAGTATGATTTTGTTAAAATGTTTTCATGAGTTTAAAATATTCATGGACTAGTAGCTTCATTCATTATTTTATATTTCTTTCAGAGATATTTATGCTCAACCCATGTTTTTAAATATTTTACATAGGGTATAAGGATGGGTAAGAGAGAGGAAGAATTTAAGAATAATGTTATTAAAATTTATATCAATAAAGAAAAAATAAATCATTTTTCCAGAGTTTTATCTTGGGAAAATGGATAGTGAGTAGAAGTGTCTACTTTGTAAAATTTGAGTTTTTATGTAATAGTAATGGATTAATTCTCTATTACTCTAAATCTGAAAATATACTCAATGTGAATTCTTTACTTCACTCAAGATTTTGTATCATTAAAGTCTCAAGTTGTAACATCCCTGACTCGGGTACCTCTAAATCGGTGCCCCAATCCATGTCATGATGTGACCTCAAAAACGCCTCCACGTATTCTAGAGGTTACCGACTAACAGTGAGGGTCTAATAGGTCATGTGGGGAGACTATACCCTCATTACTATAGTAAGACACAACAGAACACAATATAAATAGTTGAAATAATAAGAAACAACCAATAACATGCATAGTCAAAACATTTCCCAAACTGGGTACAATCCACAACCAATAGTAAATATATCATGTCATTCTACAATGCTAAGTGAAAAAAAACCCAAAATAAAACAAACACCAAAAACCCAAAAAACGGTCCTAAATCCATGTCTGGAACCTCATTCATGTGTGTACCATGTCTAACTCAACTCCCATGCATTGTGATTTTCCCTTGTCCTAACCTGGAAGCATAAAATCAGCTAGGGTACCCAATAGTGGCATGAGCATGGTGTGAGTACAACTTAGAAGGCCACCACCAACAGTGTCTACAAAATATCCAGTGTAAATCGATAGTGCATGCAAGTAAAAATGGATGGAAAGTGAGTTAATGAAAATAAAGGGGCCCCTAGTTAAGAATCTCTACTTTTTTATTACAATTAATATTATTGTACCAAGTTCATTGTGTACATCATCTCATCGCTTAGTTCATGATCAACCTGTAATTCATGGGTTATACATTTACCTTATTCACACAATATTCATGGAATTTATCATTCTACTTAATATAACAGGTTAAGTCCCTATCTCACTAGGGATGATCATATCAAGTGATCACCACACTTACCTTGGATCCTAAGTCCATGTGTTTTAATTGAATACATCCATTGGGGGCATAGAGCATTACTCTGACTCCCCAACCTGTTCATTCCTATGAAGGTTAGAGCATCAGTCCAACCCTACCTGTGAGAGGATCATCATTCCTTTATACCACCACCAAGCCATGTACACATTCTTATTTATCCATTCCCCACATTTATCCATATCACAACTGATTCAACCAATAAATATAACAATCATGATTCACAATAATCAACATGAGATTCAATGTTATGCCATAACTGTGTTTCCAATTCCATTTTACAATACATAACCCATTAGCCCAACTATCTTTCTCATGCCTCATCTCATTAACCATATTCAACACTACACAAGACATTATTAATCCCACATGTTCAACATTTCATATACACCGACCATATTAATGTTTTTAGCATAATTCATTTTCCACAAGGCACAGTCCCCAATTAACTAATTTGACCCATTTTTATTACGATGCCAAACAATCCCTTAATCCATTACTAGGAATAGGAACATTCCAATAATTCATATTCACTCTCATTAAACATGTCAAAATTCTTATCAATGCCTCTACATTTTTACATGAAAACCTTGCTCATACTTAGCTAACTTTTATGTCTGAAAGGTACCGAAGCACCCCATGGGTGGCCCTACTAAGGGAAAGTCATCCTTTATGTGTCCCATGGTAACCATGATAGTTTCCATTCATTATTTAGGCATTAAGTATACCAAAACTCATAAACGTATCAAAATCACAACAATGGGTTACCAAGAAATAAACCTAAACATGCATAAATCTCAAACAAAACTATAGTACATAACTTGTACACCACCTACCTTAAATCCATTGACAAACTCTCCCTCAATCGAAGCCTTAGATCTAGATTCAACAAACTCTTCAAGCCTGAAACTAGATCTCAAAAGAAAAGGGGGTTTTAGATCTTTGGAAGGATATGGGATAAATATGCAAACACTAATTGTAATGCCCCGACCCCAGTTACACTTAGTCGGTGCATTATTTTAATACATTTGAATGATTACAAGGAATCAAGACCTGAAGGACCAATTAGTTTAGTAGTCTTGGAAAATAGATTAGACACATGAACATTAAATTTCAAAATGAGAAACAACAACAACATTGACCACATTGACCACATTAAAATCCCCTATACTATCCCTGCAGTTTAGTCATAATATACTTCTTCGTATCTTGGTAAAAATAAAAAATAGAAATGGGTGAGCTCATATGCTCAGAAAGGATAACAATATAGAGGGAACTTTCATAAATAATAATAAACATTTAAGGAAACGTATAAAACTAAAACAAAAGCCTTTTAAATTTAAAATTTAGCATAATATGGAAAAGATAAATCAAATAATTACATCTATTTATTCACATTGATATTCTACTAGCTGAATAATCACATGTAATATCAATAGATAATTTTATAATGATGGAATGCATAATTCAGGACGTCATAACCACATAGTCAAGTCCGTGTGCCAAGACTACAAAAAATATTTTGTCATGGCCTTGTGCTAAGACACTGGTTTGTCTTATTAGACCTACCGATGCATCGAGGAGCTATGGAGGGCACCACCTGTCACTTACTAAGTCCAATGCATTTTGCATATGAAAATGTTGAAACATAACATAAACATTCGTAGTAAAACTAGCATATGAAATGCTAATACATTAACCATAAACCATGAATGGTATAAAAATAGAACATACACAATCAAGCATATCACAACTCATACAATAAAACATGGAAGATTTTATAATAATAAATCAACCTCAATCACTAATAATATCCTGTAAAGGATGTTGACATAATTTAAAATGATCGGTAAAACTCTTTGAGAGAAATATACCATTTTGTGAAATCTTTTAAAAGTTACCAATTTATAAAGGGATTCATTTAAAAGATATTTTTGAATCAAAGTTTCCCATACCACTTTGAAAATTTTCAAAGCAATTAAAATTTTAAAATAATCATGTCCATATAAATGAATCATTAAAACTATTTTTGAAAACATGGACATTAATGAGAAAGGTTTAGAAGAATAAATATTTAAAATAATTAAAATGATTTTTAAGTTAATGGGTCCCATAAAAAGAATCCTTTTGAAAATTCTTTTATGAAACGTGGATGTGGATGATAAATATATCCCAGTAAATACTTACATATAAACAATCTCAGATAATAATGTGATTGATAAATTAACACTTACCTTGTACTTTTCCTTGGTCGAGGGTACGTTAACCTCCTGTATAATAGTTAAATAATTTTTATTGAATTGTAGAAGAATCACATACATAAAAATGATATCATATATGATCTTCTAATATTTCTTTTTTAATAATATTTTAGTGGTATCATTGTTTTTGGTGTCAACTAATTCGTTTTTCCTTTATATGTTTTGTTATGTAAGACGTGTTTTTACAGATAGGGTGTATTTGAATAATATCTAGAATTATATTATGTTCTTAAATATTATTGTTAATAATCAAATGAATATTATTCTTGAATGGTTACGATGGGCAATGAATCTCATCGCGTTCGTGGAGACGGTAATCTGTACGTACGCACGAACGCTGCTTCCATTTCATTTTTTTATTTTAAAAGGAAAGAAAACCAAATGATACAAAGGTATATTATTATTCCAGTATAATATAATATTTTATATATGACACATAATTTCATTAACACCATCCTTTATAGGTTTAATGTATTGTATGAATGAGACATGTCACTTTGAGGGGGCGGTAGTCCGCACTTCCTCAAATGAAATTATCATATATATATATAACATGAAAAGAATTAAGGTATGTTATAAAAGATAATTACAGAAGATTATAGATAAAAAAAATATCATATATAATTATTTTTCCATCATAATGGCCCCCATAAGAGGTGGTAGTATAAGATTGAACAATCATCGTTTCATGAGGCAGTAGTTCGTCGTCCATAGAAACATTATGTTCTATACCCATTAGACGGAGGTGTGTGTAAGTTGTGTTCAAATAATTCTCATAAAAACAACCTATTATATTGGGGATACTATTGTTGTTATAAAATAAATTAATAAAGAGAGTTTTGGGGGTTATAGAAGTAAAATAAAAGAAAATAAGTTAAGAGGAGATGTTACCTTTAAATCGGGTAACTCCCTTTCGTTTGAACCAAAAGTCTTCCTTGAAGTGCCGTCTGCCAAAGGTAAGACTTCTAAGAGGAAGAAAGGGATGCAAGGAGATTAATTGGGAAGATTTTGGATGATAAAAGGGGCTTGAGAGGTGTGGGAAATGGGTTATAGGTTAGGGATTTTTATAAGGGGGAGGAGGGGCTCTTTAGGAATATTGGAAAATATTATTTTATTATATAATACTTTTTTGGTTTATAAAGGTCCAAAATTCATTAAAGTCAAATAAAAGATGAACCATGTTCTAAATAAAATCATCTAATAAGAATTTTATGGGTTTTAGATATTGTTTTAATTTTTATAATCTCATTTATTTAAATCATTCATTAATGAGGTAAACAATGCATTATTATTGTGTCATAAATAATTTTATTTATTTGATGTCTAAAAATTATAAAAAAAATACAGTCATGTATGAAATATTTTTAGATTTTAAATGAATATTTATAGTCAAAAATATAACTTATATAACCCCTTGTAAAAAAAATTTACTAACAGATATATGTTTATATCATTTTTGTCTTTACTTTAAATTAATTAATATAAAGTGTCATTATCACTCTCAAGAGGCCCCATGTGGTCCCCAAATATACCCAATGATGTCCATGGTCAGACACGTATCAACCAATTTGAATAGGACACATGTTAGGGTAATTTAATATTGTTATAATAATATTGGTTTACCCTTATTAACCAGATTTACTATTTAACCTTGGTAAATAAAATATTTGCTAGAGTAAATATTCATAATGTCTAAAAATAAAAGTTACCTATTTATGAAATTTTTACCTCTTGATTCCAAATATGGAATCCATTTTTCCATATTCAAAACACATAAGAGGTATAAATTAATTTAAAATTATTTCCAGTTGTCAAAACAAAAAACGTGTTTTTAAGAAATAATAACTTTCAAAAGATTGACACTTTTTCATGTCCAGGTTAAAATTGAAATTACATCCAATGATCTAAATTATATTTCATGATAAAAATATAATATAATTATACTTTAAAACCACTAAAATATATAATTTAACCCTAAATATTATTTTGACTTAAAAAGTTGTTTTCAATTAAAATTTAGTATTTTTCACTATTCATTAAAAATATGAAAGTTATCAGAAAAGTACAAAAATTTATCCAAACTAAATTTTTTTGTCCCACTTCTAAAGAATAATTTAATTTCATTAAATTTAATATTTAAAAGTGTAAAATATTGGTTTTAAAAAAAGGTTCTCCATTAAAAGGTGGTAAAATTGAATTTTTCTAAAATACTTCTTTTATCTAAAAATAATGGATTTGTTCTTATATTATGTCCAAGAAACACATAATATGGATTCTAAAATTATACGGAGTATATAAAATTTAAAATTCTGTTAATACTATTCATATCTGCTTTTTGAACGGTTAGTTTGGTAATTCGTGGTTCGCTCGAACTCGGTGTTGCGTGTAGCGAAGTTATTGAATTTCATTGAAGAGATAACGTACTATGAAATATTGGGGTGTTACATTCTCCCCTATTTTAATAAATTTCATCCTCTCAATTTGAAATTTTTCATTGAAAATAAAAGTTCAAAAATAGAAAAATACCTTTGTGGAAAACCCACATCGTAAATTGGGTTAATAAAATTTTGTCTTAATAAGAGGGAAAGAGAAATGAAAAAGTCGCCATCAAATTATGATCTCGATTAGGAGAATATTTGTAGAAATTAGAGGTGTATAATTGAAAGAAAAACATATATAATTATAGGGAGTGATTGAGGTCATCGATTACAAACAAGTGTAAAATTGAGGGCCTCAAATCCATCAATCTGTGATGATTTAAAATATCATTGGTTCAAAAAAACATAAGGTATTAGGATAACACTTTTTTTGTTTTAATATCCCTTCCCTAAAGTTTAAGAATTAATTTATTCATATAATTATAGGAAAAAATATACTTGACAAGTAGAGTTTCATCGTTGAATGAATTCATACCACAAACTCATCTTTCACTCCAAAAGATAATAGAATCCAAAAATATTCTATTTATCCTAATCAAATAGGGTCCCAAAAATAATGAATTTATAATTCATTTGTCAGACTATTTAAAAAGCCTACATTATACAAACCAGGACATCACGTAGGCCAGTGATTGTTGATGCACCCTTGTCACCCTTCGGTTGCGGGTTCAAGTATCGTGACCTTTCCAGACGCGACGAGTTATCACCCAACCTATGGGTTGTCCATTTTATGACATTCCAAAAATAATATTAGGAAATGATTTAACCTTAACAATAGTATCCAATGTCAAACTTAATCTATTACAACCTTTATACTTATCCACAATACTTCTGTCTTAACTTACAGTCCAAAATTTATAAGGAAGGTCACATAATATACATGTGAATACCTTCATCATGTATTCTCTTAAAATGTGGTACTAAAATGAATTGTCAGAAAACCATATTTGAATAGGAATGTACTTCTTTATTCTTTTTATAAATCCTAAAATATTTGATATACTCCTTAAATCCAAAAATGTAGTAATCACCAACAATGATGGAATAAAAAACCATTAATTAGTTTCAAGGTAGTCAATAATATCCAATATAATTTATCCAAATCAATCATATCTTATTCCAAAATCAATACCATAGTATCAAGACCATATTAAATTTTATCTTTCCTTCAACCATGTATTTTCCGAAAATTTAACTATATATTGAGTTACTTTTCTTGGTACCACAAACTCTCAAATCCTTAATGAAATAGTATTGTAGTACAATCCTTATATACTCCATAATTATTATAACCAGTACATCATTGAAATAATACTCAAATGACATAATTATTTAATATTAATATAAGAACACTAGTCATTACTCTTCGTCTATGGTAATATCATAACTTGCTTATTATCCAAAAGAATCATTTTCGGTATAGTCTGATGATTGGTACATTGATTCACGTAGTGTCTCAACTCCTTTCAGATGAAGCATTGTACATTTGAAACTGTTTTCTTACACTTGTAATCACATACTTGGTGTCCTTCTTCTCCACACTTACAACAAAATTACATTCCCTTCATGCATTTACTAAGGTGATTATTTTCATTGTTATCACATATGGGAAAATCCTACTTTCACTTATTCCCTTTATCCATATTTCTCTCTACCATCCTTTTCTTCTCTAGCATCCCTTCAAAGCCACAGGATTCAGATAATTCTTTACTTATCTTATTAACACATGATAATATTTCTTCATATGATGATAATATGTGGGAGACTATTTCCTTTATAAATGTTGTCTTAATACCATGAAAGATATGATCCTTCTTACTCTTTGGATCATGAGTATTGTTGGAGTTCTTAGTCCATCTACTAGGCACCATTTCTAAACAATGTCATACACTGGGTTAGTTTATAAATCATAATTAATAATTTAAAACATGTAAAATACCTAACATAAATTGAAAATATTGTGAATATAATCAATAATCATAAAAAATGTTTTCTTTGAGGAAATATTTACCACTAAATCCTTTATAATGGCTTGTAAAGAAAATGTGAATTATCCAATGCATATCCCCCAAGAGTGTCAAAACCAAGAGTGTAGCAAGGCCTGTTGTCATGCACTAGGATACCTCGAGTCACGCCCAAAACTCCTTGTCGGAATTTTCACTCCTAGGTACATCTGTGTTAGAGATGCCTCTACCTTCTCGTATCAAGACAGGGATGTATTTCGTGGAAAATACACAAAATCTCTACATCACCAAAATTCTAAGAAGTTATTACATACTAATCCTCAAATTCTATCTTAAGGTAATGTGATCTAATCATAGTTTATCTAAATCTAGTTTCCAAGGTTTGTACTAAACTTCCAATGATACCAAATGTGACACCCCAACCCTAGTTACCCAGATTCAGTGCATTATTTTAATACATTATCATGATTACAAGGAATCAAGTCTGGAAGGAGCGATCAGTATAGCAGTCTTGGAAAATATATTACATGCATGAATGTTACATTACAAAATGAAAGACAACAACAACATTGTCCCCATTTACCACATTCATATCCCTTAGATTATCCCTACAGGTTAGTCATAATATACTTCGTCACATCTTGGGAAAAATAAAACACAGAATGGGGTGAGCTCAGATTCTCATTAATGATAACAATATAGCGGAAACTTTCATAAATGAGCATAAACATTTAAGTCAATGTATAAAACTAAAACAAAAGCCTTTTGAAAATAAAAATAAATATAATATGGCAAATATAAATCAAATAATTCCATTTACTTATTCACATGGATATTCTACTAGTCGAATAATGACATGTAATATCAATATCTAATTTCATAATGAAGGAATGCATAATGTCGGACATCATAACCACATTGTCAGGGCCTCGTACCAAGACTAAAAATAATATTTTGTCAAGGCCTTGTGCCAAGACACTAGTTTATCTCATGAGACCTACTGATGCCTCAAGGAGCTATAGCGAGCTCCACCCATCACTTAATAAGTCCAATACATTCCTCATATGAAAATTTTAAAACATAACATAAACATTTGTATTAAAACTAGCATAGAAAATGTTAATACATTAAACATAAACCTTGAATGGTATAAAAATAGAACATCCATATTCAACCATATAATAATTCATTCAATACAATATATAAGATTGTATTATAATAAATCAACCCCAATCAAGAATAATATCCAGAAAAGGATGTTGACATAATTGAAGATGATCGGTAAAAATCTTTGAGAGCAATATACCTTTTTTTGAAATCATTTAAAAGATAAAAATTTATAAAGGAAGTCATTTAATAGATATTTTTTAATCAAAGTGTCCTATACCACTTTGAAAATTTTGAAAGTAATTAACATTTTAAAATAATCATGTCCATGTAAATAAATCCTTAAAATGGTTTTTGAAAACCTGGACATTAATGAGAAAGGTTTAGAATAATAAATATTTAAAACACTTAAAATGATTTTTTAGATAAAGATTCCCTTAAAAATAATCCTTTTGAAAATTATATTTTGAAACATGGACATGGATGATAAATATGTCCCAGTAAATACTTACATATAAACAATCTCAGATAATAATGAGATTGATAAATTAACCCTTACCTTGTACTTTTCCTTGGTCAAGGGTATGTTAACCTAATTTATAATAGTTAAATCATTGTTATTAAATTATACAATAACCAAAAACATAAATATGATATCATATATGATATTCTAATATTGCTTTGTTAATAATATTTTTGTAGTATCATTGTTTCGGGTGTTAACTAATTTGTTTTTCGTTTATATTTTTTGTTACATAAGCCATGTTTGTTATGGATAAGATGTATTTGATTCATATCCAGAATGATATTAAGTTCTTAAACATTATTTTTAATAATCATATGAAAATTATTCACGAATGGTTATGATGGGTAATGAAACTCATCGTGTTTATGGAGACTGTAATCCGTATGTACGCACGAATGTTACTTCCATTTCATTTTTTCTGTTTTTAAAAGGAAATAAAACCAAATGATACATAGGTATATTATTATTAAATTATAATATAATATCTAATATATGTTACATATGTTCATTAACACCGTCCTTTATACATTGCATGCATGGTATGAACGAGTCATATCATTTTGAGGGGGTGGTAGTCCGCACTTCCTCCAATGAAATTATCGTATATATACAAAATGAAAAGAATAAAGGTATGATATAAAATAGAATTAAATAAGATTATAGATAAACTAAATATCATAAATATCATATATAATTACAGTTCCATCATAATGTCCTCCATAAGAGGTGGTAGCAGACGATTGAACAATCATCATTTCGGGAGACAGTAGTTTGTCGCCCATAGAAGCATTATGTTCTATTCCCATTAGATGGAGTTGTGAGTAATTGGTGTGGAAATAATTCTCAAAAAAACAACCTAGTATATTGAGGATATTGTTTTTTTATAAAATAAAGTAATAAAGAAATTTTAGGTGGTTGGAGAAGTAAAATAAATGAAAAGAACTTAAGAGGAGATTTCACCTTTAAATCGGGTAATTCCCTTTGGTTTGAACCAAAAGGCTTCCTTGATGTGACTTATTCCTATGGTAAGGCTTCTAAGAGTAATATATGGATTTAGGGAGCTTAATTGGGCAGATGTTAGATGATCCATGGGGCTTGAGAGGTGTGAGAAATGGATTATAGGTGAGGGGTTTTTATAAGGGGGAGGAGGGGCTCTTTAGGAAAGTTTGAAAATATTATTTTAGTATATAATTATTTTCGGTTTCTAAAGGTCAAAAACTGATTATAGTCGAATATAAGATGAATCATGTTCTAAATAAAATCATCTAATAATAATTTTACAGGTTTTGGATATTTCTTCAATTTATATAATCTCATTTATTTAAATCATTCATTAATGAGGTAAACAATGTATCATTATTTTGTCACAAATAATTTTATTTATTTAAGGTCTAAAATTTATAAAATAAATACCGTGATGTGAGACATATTTTTATCTTTTAGATTAATATTTATAGTCAAAAGGATAACTTATATAACCACTTGTAAAAAGTTTTTACTAAAAGATGAATGTTTGTGTCATTTTAGTCTTTACATTAAATTAATTAATATAAAGTGTCATTATCACTATCAAGTGTCTCCATGTGGTAAAAAAATCGACCCAAGGATTACCATGGTCGTACATTTATCAACCAATAAGAATATAACACATGTTAGGGTAATTTAATATTATTATAATAATATTTTTTTACCCTTATTTACCTTATTTACCCTTTGACCATGGAAAATAAAATATTTACTGAAGTAAATATTTATAATTCCTAAAATAAAATTTACCTATCTATAAAATTTGGACCTCTAAATTCCAAATATAGAATCCATTTTTTCAAATTCAACACAAATAAGTGGTAGAAATTATTTTCATATTAATTCTCATTGTCAAAACAAAAAGCGTGTTTTTAAGAAATAATAACTATCAAAATATTGACACTTGTTTATGTCTAGTTTAAATGTAAAATTACATCCAATGACCTAAATTAAATTAAATGATAAAAATATAATCTAATGAAACTTTAAAACCACTAAAATATATAATTTAACACTCTAAATTATTTCAATTAATAAAGTTTCTTTCAATTAAAATTTAGTATTTTTCAGTATCCATCAAAATATGAAAGTTATCAGAAAAGTCCCAAAAATTTATCCAAACGAAATTTTTTTGTCTCACTTCTATAGAATAATTTAATTTAATTAAATTTAATATATTAAAGTGTCAAATTTTGGTTTTAAAAAAAGGTTCTCCATTAAAAGGAGGTAAAATTCGTTTTTTGAAAAATACTTCTTTTATCTAAAAATAATGAATTTGTTCTTATATTATATCCGAGAAACACAAAATATGGATTCTAAAATTATATGGAGTATATAAAATTCAAAATTCTGTTAACACTATTCATAACCTCTTTTTTGAACGGCTAGTTTGGTAAGTCATGTTTCACTCAAACTCGGTTCCCAAAATCACCCCTTCACATGGTTTCCGAGGAACTCATAATAGTTATCTTAATCGTGCGGTAACAGTGTGCAAGCCACTACCCAAGGCCATACAGTTACCTAGGATGTTGTGCATGATTCACACTAACTGTGCACAAACTGTGAAACATGCCCAGAAATTCCTTTTTCCTCCTCTTTCATGCCCTGAACCTCCAGAACCCCCTGAGCCTTCTCACTAACTTTGGGAAACACTTATTTAACAAAAAGAAAGGACTTAAACTGAAAGATAAAAAAACTACCTTAAGAAAAAAACCCAGATCTTACAACCTCCACACCTTAGGATGACTCATCCTTGACTCATTTTTACTGATCATCAAAGATCTTCTGAAGAAAATAGATTAGGCTACTGTGCCTACATATCTGATTCTCGCTCCCAAGTTTCTTAGTGAATTTTTCCATGCCACCATAGAACATGAACCAAAAGTACAAACTTACCTCATAAAACCTACTCACTATAATCCACAATATTAATTGGTTTCTCCCCAAAGGATGCATATATCTCAAGCTCAACATCATCAAAATTTACCACATGAGGCGAATCAGGTCAATAATGATGAAGTTGTGAAACATGAAAAAAAAATTATACATCTCATTGTACTTTTGTAGAATAGAAAATAGATAATCCACTTGTCTAATCCTCTCCACAATATAAAATGACACCATATACCTAGGTTTTATCTTTCCTTACTTCTAGATTGGACAGTGACCCAACTTTTGTGACACCTGAATAATCACACTGTCACCTACCATGAACTCGAGAGTTGTATGACACCGATATTTGTATTAATTTTGCCTACTTTATGCTATTACCATCCACTTTTGAATAAACTGAACTTTCTCAGATGTATCCTACTTGAGGATCGGTCCCAACATCTCAGACTCCCTAGATTCTAAAAAAAACAATAGAGATCTACATCGCCTCCCATACAGTGCCTCAAAAGGCACCATCAAAATTGTAGCCTTAAATTTTTTTTGTAAGAAAACTCAACAAGCAGAAAGTGCTTTACCCAAGAACCACCAAAATCTAGAACACAGGCTCTAAACATTTCCTCTAGTACCTGAATTGAACACCCTGATAGCCTGTCAGTCTAAAGGTGATAATTAGTATTCAAACAAACTTGGGTACCAAGTTCCTTTTGTATCCCTTTCCAAAAATCGTGAGGTGAAACGTGGATCACGATCTGAAACTATAGTTATTGGGACACCATATAACATCTCTATATCACAAACATATAACTCACACAACTGATCAACTATATATGTTTTATAGATCAGTAAGAAATGATCCACTTTAGTAAACTGATTCACAATGACAAAGATTTCATCGTTCTTCTGAGCCATCCTCAGAAGACCCACAACAAATTCCATTGTTACATCATTCTGATTCTACTCTAGAATGGAAAATGACTATAATAACTCACCTGGATGTTGATTCTCAGACTTCACTTGTTTACTAATAAGGAATCACACCACAAAACCCGCAACCACTTTCTTCATTCCCGGTCACCAATATAGTCAATGAATGTCACGATACATTTTAGTCAAGCCAGGATGCACTTCCCACTTCGATGCATGAAACTCACACATAAAATCATAATGTGTTCCCACCAGTACCACAACACGGCCCTGAACATAGAAAAATCCATCACCACCAAGAACCCAACTAGATGGTGATTCCCCAACTTTAAGACTTTCCTTCATAGTTAAAAACTACAGATCCTTCAGTTGACCTTCATTAACCCAGATTAAAAAGCAAAGACATAATCGCTATAGACACAATGGTAATTTATTCATGTCCATCCTACACCTCCAGGTGCATCTTAGCAAACAAATCCATTATTTTGCATTCATAGTTAGATTCATGAACCACCTGATTCTAAGTCTTCCGGCTCAGATAATCCCCAACACTATTCCCTTTCCCCAATGTGTGAACCAACTAAAAATATAAGGATTGTAGGTACTTGACCCACCTTCACTGTTTAAGATTCAAATCCTATAGAGAGAATATGAACTTAATACTTTTATGATTAGTAAAAACCATAAACCACTATCCCAAAATGTAGTGCCTCTAACACTTTAAGGCATAAACCATGAAAGTTATATCATGATCAGGAGTATGGTAAATTATTTTGTTTTGGTCTTAACATCCTTGACCCATAATACACAACCCGATCATCTTTCACCAACACTACCCCAAGTCTAATACAGAACGCATCACAGAACAAAGTTTACTTCTTACGAGGTTCTGGTACGATCAGAATCGATGTGGTAGTTAACCGCTTCTTTAATTATTTAATAGAAGTTTTGAACACCTCTAACCACTTAAACATAAGACCCTTCTTGTTTAAGATTGAGAGTGTTACTACCAAATGATAGAATCTACAACGAACCTTCAGTAGTAGTCGACCAAACCTAGAAAATTCTGAATCTCAGAAACATTCCTAGGCTTCTCCTAAGACACTACAGCTTGTACCTTCTCTAGATCCACCAACATGTCTGACTCAGAAATGATATGTACCAAGAAATTCACTTTATCAATATATAACTAACCTTTTATAGCTTGGATTAAATCTTATGCTCTCTTAGTGTACTCAATACGATGTCAATATGTTTTTCATGATCGTCAAGAGTTCGTGAGGACACCAAGATTTCATCAACAAAGACAACCAAAAACTAATCATAATAGGGGTGAAATATCTGATTCACTAGCACCATAAACATAGTCAGTGCAGTGGTAAACCTAAACAGCATCACCAAAACTTCATACAACTCGTACCTACTCCGGAAAGCTTTCCGCAGTACGTCCGAAGGTATCACCCTCAACTGATGGTATCCCAACCTCAAATAGATCATAGAGAACACTGAGGAACCCCTAATTTGGTTAAATAGGTCATCGTTTTTGGGAAAAGGTAAGGGTTCTTAAGTGTCATCTTATTCAACTTCTTGTAATGGACACATATCCTCAATGATCCATTAGCCTTCTTAGAAAATAGAACAGGTGATCCCCCTTGGTGATTTACTATGTCAAATGAATCCCTTTTACTCTAACTCTTCAAACTAAACCTCTAGTTCCTGGAGTTCTTTCAGTGTCATTTGATATTGCGGAATAGAAATTGGTTTTTCCCTAGTAGTAACTTGATTGTGAACTCCAAAACCCTTTCAGGAAGAAGTATCTAAAAATCTTCAGGAAACCCAACCTTAAACTATTCCACCACATGAGAAAATTCATGTTTCTCCACTTCTACATCATCAAGAATATGACATTCCACTTGGGATGTGGGTTCTCCCAATAGTTAACAAATTTTCCATGTGCGGCCTAATCTCACATCCTACTCACCATGAAAGACATAAGTTTTTCCATCGGGAGACGTGAATGTTAACCTATGATGATAACAATCAATGTGGGCCTGATACAGCACTAGCTATTCCATGCCCAAAATCAGGTCAAAGCCTGAAATCTCTCAAACAAATGGGTTCCATAGAAAATGAAAACAACCAACCATTAAGGCACAACCTCTACACTATATGATATCCTCATTTTATACCCCCAACGGACTATTAATTGTAATAACCCCACAAACTTGTTCCACAGCTAGGACCAACACAACCAAAAACTATGTAGAGATAAAAGAGTGTGTGGTGCATGTGTCTAATAAAGAATTAGCAAGTGTGTAAGATATAAGAATCATAACTCAAATGGTAGACAGCCAAGCCTCACCACCAACAGGTTTAGATTGAACTGCGTGAAGATGGCATGTCCCTCTACACTTGGATCTAGCCTGATTACCCTGCATTGCACTTCCCTGCTGGTGCCAATGATCTGATCTCAGAGTTCCATGTCCACCACCCCTACCAATAAAGCGATCGGAGCTCTAACTACCTACCCTATATTGGGTAATAGACGCCCTACCTTCACTCTACACTGGTCTCTATCCTCCAACATTTTTTTACTATAATGGGTTCCCGTAGAACCTCTGCACATGGCCCATTTTTTCACATGCTCTGTACTCAATAGGAGGTTGGGAACACTGACTTTTCATGTGCCCTAGTATACCACACTGATAGTAGAAAACTCAATCACTAAATAGAGAGACTAGTTCCTTTTTTTGTATGGGTTATCCACTGCTTCCCTGCTGTATGTTCTTGAAGCAAAACTTCTTACTATCTAAATTTTCACCACCGGTTCACCCCAACGAAACTGCATGTCTGATTTTGGGGGCCTCTTTGAGGTTTCCTTCTGATATAAATTCCTCCTCCTGTAACAGCCCAAAAATTCATTAATGAAAATTCCTCTTAGTCTATTTAAATGTCTTATTATGGTTATGTAAAATGAATACACTAATTGGGTTTTATGTTTTTTATTTTAAAATCCTGTTAAGAATTGTGACCATTGCTAATAAAGACATTTAACAGTGATCACGTGATTAATTTAAATATAGGGCTTTAAAAAATCTAATTTACTCATACAAAGGATGTAATGGCCTCATCCAGTAGACCTTACCCATTCAAATCCCATTTATCAGAGCTCAGAAAGGAGGTGGCATCATTGGGATTCATTCTTGACCAAGCCTAATCTGAGCTTGAATACATTAAGCTTGAGTGGAACCGCCTACGAGAGAAGTGGAAGTTGATAGAGATTACCACTCGAGCAATGTCATCTGAGCCACCCCAAGAGTCTGTCACCATCGCACACCTTACCCTAAGGTCATATGTGGGTGTTTTAAAAGTTTATGTAACAAGACCCTAGTACTACGATTATGTGCATTATTCTTGTATAGAGAATAAAAAAATTATTTTTTTTATTTATGTAAATAGTTTTTAAATCACAAATAGTGTTTTTAGTTAATATTCAACTAACAAATCTAATTTGATGAATTAATGGATTTTTTAATTTAATAATATTTTAATATTATTATTATTATTAAATTAATTTTTATTAAATATAAATTATCGTATAATTTTATGAATGCAATTGTAATTTTTATTAAGGTTTGAAAGTTGTTTTTGTCAAAACCCATGAATTTTCGATAAATATTGATTTTTATTTTATAACTAAAAATTCACATATTTAGCAAATTATTTAGATAAAATGAATATTATTTTTCTAATCAGAACATCGAAATTATCCAACGGTGAATTCTTCATAATTTTCTGAGACAGCCAAATTTTTGGGTAAAAGTTAAATATCGTTTAAATATATAATGTGTTTTATGACATCATAATGAACCGATATTGATGTAATAAAATACTATAATTATACTTTCCGGCCAATATATGTTCTAATATTAAAATAATGTGATTTTAGGTTTTTTTGACTTTATTTTAAAAATATTTAGGGGACCCTTCAAGACTTATAAAACATTTCGTCTTATTAAATTTTTTTCCTTGAGAGTGTGACTCACCTCCACATAAAAAACCCTATTATTTTAAGAAGCTAGGTCATTGCCCTTATAAAATATATTTTTTCACTCCCCTTTAGCAAAAACCATGGGCAAAAACCATGGGCTGGTTTATGGTTTTGATTAGTTTAATGTGTGTTGTCCCAAACCTAAATTATAAATAATTCCTTCTCCTTTCCAATATAAACCAACCAAAGCTCCAACTTCCTCTTCACTCAAATCCTTTGGACTTCAACCAAACCCTGAACTACTCTCTCTATAATCCTCCCAAGGTTCCCCAATCTCCCAATAAGCCTCTCTCAGGCCTCTCCCAAGCCTTTGGGATCACACCTCAAAGTAAGGGATTTCTTCCTTTCTCATTTTTGTCCAAATTTCTTAATGTTGTTATTCCATTTAAATTTCAATTATAAATCTTGGGGTTAATTTCACACATCCCCCATACTTTCCTCTTTATTTTTGAATTATGATAGATCTCTTTCACTCTCATTAATGCCTCCCATGTACAAATGTTACCGTGCCGAAATTCCATAAGGAATTTCTCTCTCCTCATTTAAATTCAATAAATTATTTTGTATTATGACTCTTAATTCCATTATTTATCTTGGTACATGTATCTATATGACCCCCTTACTGTCCATTTTATGTAAACATTATGAGACACCCATTTCTCTCTCATCAATCATTTTTATGAGTTCTTATGTCACGTTGTTATGCTGTCAAAATTGCACCGTGTTTTTCTAAGCCAATGCCATTGTGTAGTGAATACCATGCCCAATTCTATATCAAGGGTATTCACTATTATGCACATTTACTTAATGTTTAAACATCCTCATGTATGTATTACACATTCCTTTATCACGTAATAAATGATAATGTTGAATGATTCCATGTTGTATGATCCATGTCGCACACTTATGCATGAAATGAAATGTTTAAGAAGTGTGTGCCCTGATAGTGCTCTAATGCATTGGGTAAAATATAGTATCATGATATGTCATGTGCAATGAGTTTTGACTCATGATAATTCAAGTTCAATGGGGTTTTACTCATGATTCATGTGCAGTGAGGGTTTACTCATGCTCCATGTGCAATGAGCCTTGGATCAAACTTATTCCATGTTAGGTGTTGTTGCCACATCTCCATGTCATGGTTATCATTTTTTATGATGACTTTATGTTCATGTTTCTCTTGTGCTCTATTGATATTACTATTAACTAACATGTATCATATTTCTCATGTTATTACATGTGTATTCCCTTACTAGGCTTTATAGCTCACCCCATTCTTATGTATGTCCTCTGGTTATCCCATACAATGCTAAGTACGAGGGAATGTAGTGGTCATGTAAAGGAAGTTTTCAATAAGATTTTGTATTTTATGTTTTAAGTTGATATGTAATGTTCCTAAGCCCCAAAGAAACTAGACCTCTTGATCTTACATGTTGTATCAAGTGAAGAGTTTATATAATAAATCATGTTTAAGTATGTATTAAAAGTAGGGTTATCATAGTTGGTATCAGAGGATAGGTTTAGTTATTTTGGTATTAGGGTTGTAAAATCCTAGTAAATCTTTTTAGACAATACTAATTATAATAAAAACATCCCTAAGTTTTGGTGGGTATTGAGTAAGTGTCTTAGAAAGAAAATAAATCTCTATCTAGATACGATCAGGTAGAGGCGGCTCTGGCACAAATGTACCTAGGGGTGAAAACCCCAATAAGAAGTTTCAGGTTTGACCCGGGGTATCCGAGTACATAACAACGGGCCTCACTGCACTCTTGGTTATGACACTCCCAGGGGATATGCATTGGTAAATTCAAAATCTAAGTATGAACCCTTATTAGGGGAATTAAAAAATCTGATAAGAATATATGTTGGAAAGTAGATTGTGGATAACATATATTGAAGCCTATAGATTCATAAGTTAAAGAAATAAAAGATATTTATAAGTCATACATTTTTGTCTTTGGATTACCCTTTATGTTTTACCCCTAATTTTACTTTCATTAAGGAATAATAAATTGTTATACTTCAAGTAGTTTTATTAAACAATTTTATAATGCTTAGAGGGTAACTCAAAATTTGATGTGTTTCCTCAACAGGATAAAGGATAGTTTCAAGATGGATGGGTAAGAACCCCATACAACAATGTTGTCCCTTCCTGAGGATTTACTAGATATAATTATTTCAAAGTCAATCTCACATATCACTGAAACCTTTTACAATGTCCAAATTTCTTACAAGACTCTCTACGACAGATCAAATGCCTTCTCCATACCACAAATTCATTAGGTATCATGGCACACCTATGATTAAATATTAAGCTCCCAACTCTACCACCTTTCAAGACGAGGGAGGTACCATTAGGTTATTTTCAAATATTTCACCCTATCCAGAGAGTATGATGCTCTATTTGATTTTAGAATAGCTACTGATGAGGGAGACCTACGAGCAGCCTATATATATAGTCTTGTCTTCTAGTCTTTTTGGAAACTTAAACAATATATTAGAAGAGCCACATTTCAAAAATTCCAAATCTGACTCTGTCAGACTATTTTAAAAAATTCTGGTACATGGTGATGTTTTGAAACTATATGTTAGAAACAATTTTTTGGAAAAGTGAAACATATTTTCCATCGGTATGATCCAAGTTTCACGGACTGTGTCTGGACTGAGTAAGTGTAAGACATTAAATGTTCATTGAGGAATTGTTTCACTAAGTGGACCCTCGCTCTCCATGATCGACGTGATAATGAGTGTTGGGGAATGATTAATGGTGGTGGTTAAGCAACCCTGAAGTCATGTTTAAATTTTTGAGTTCTTTTTGTATTTAATCAAATTGTGAGGATTCAATTTTTTTTTAAGGGAGAAGATTGTAACAACCCAAAAATTCATTAATGCAAATTCCTCTTCGTCTATTCAAATGTCTTCTTATAGTAATGAAAAACATGTGAACTTATTTAGTTTTATGTTTTGTATTTTAAAGTACCATAAAGAATTGTGATCGTTTCTAATATATCTATTGAATAGTGATCACATGATTAGTATAAATATAGAAATTTAACAAATCTAATTTACTCAGAAAAAGGAAGAAATATCCTCATCTAGTAAATTTTCCCTATACGAAGCCAATTTGTTGAAGCTCATAAATGTGGTGGCATAATTTGGCTTCACTCTTGACTAATCCCATGCCAATCTTGAATATGTTAAGCTTGAGCGAAACCGCCTACGAGAGAAGTGTATGTTGATAGAGATTACCACTCAAGAAATGTTATCTGAGCCACCCCAAGAGTCTGTCAATATCGCGTACCTTACCCTAAGGTCTTATGCGGGTGTTTTAAGGGTTTATGTAATATGACCCGAGTACTATGATTATGTACATTATTCTTGAATAGAGAATATACATTCATTATATTATTTTTACATTGTAAAAAGTTTTTAAAGCAAAAATAGTATTTTTAGTTAATATTCAACTAAGAAATCTATTTTGATGAATTAATGGATTTTTCAATTAAATAATATTTTAATATTATTATTATTATTAAATTAATTTTTATTAAATATAAATTATTGTATAATTTTATGAATGCAATTGTAATTTTTATTAAGGTTTGAAAGCTGTTTTTGTCAAAACCCTTGAATTGTCGATGAATATCGGTTTTTATTTTAAAAGTAAAAAAATCACATATTTATTAAATTATTTAGATAAAATGAATATTATTTTTTGAATCCAGACATAGAAATTATCCAATGTTGAATTTTTCATAATTTTCTGAGATAGTCAAATTTTTGGGTAAAAATTATATATCGTTTAAATGTATAATGTGTTTTATGACATCATAATGACCCAATAGTGATGTAATAAAATACTATAAACATTATTTTCGGCCAATATATGTTTTAACATTAAAATAATGTGATTTTTAGTTTATTTTATTTTATTTTACAAATATTTAGTGGACCCTTCAAGACTTATAAAACATTTTGCCTTTTTAAATTGTTTTCCTGGGGAGTGTGACTCACCTCCACATAAGAAACCCTATTATTTTAATAAGTTCATCCATTGGTATTATAAAATATTTTTGTCTACTCCACTTTGGAAAAAACGATGGGCTGGTTTATGGTTTTTATTAGTTTAATGTGTAGTGTCCCAAAACTAAATTATAAAGAATTCATTCTCCTTTCCTATATAATCCTACTAAAGCTCCCACTTCCTCCTCACTCAAAGACTTTGAAGTTTGACCAACCCCTTCCCTCCTCTCTATATACTCTTCCCAAGGTTCCTCAAGTTCCCAAGAAGCAACTCTCAAGCCACTCCCAAGCCTTTGGGATCACACTTCCAAGTAAGTGATTTCTTCATTTCTTAGTTTTTGTCCAATTTTCCTAATGTTGTTATGCCCTTTTAATATCAATTATAAATGTTGGGGTATGATTTCTCACCTACCCCATACTTCCCTATTTGTGTTTTAATGATGATGTATCTATTTCTATCTCATTAATTCCTCCCATGTACACCTGTTACCATGCCGAAATTCCGTAAGGAATTTCTCTCTCCTCATTTACATTCAAGCAATTATTTTGTATTATGAATACCAATTCCATTATTTATCTTGGGACATGTATCTATATTACCCCCTTAATTTCCATTTTATATAAATATTATGAGACACCCCCTTCTCTCTCATCAACCATTTTTATGAGTTCTTATGTCACGTCGTTACGCTTCTGAAATTGCATTGTGTTTTTCCAAACCAAAGTCATTGTGTAGTGAATACCATGCCAAACTCTATATCAAGGGTATTCACTTTTATGCACATTTACTTATTGTTTAAAAAGCCTAATGTATTTTTTCCACATTACTTTATCATGTAATAAATTATAATGTTGAATGATTTCATTTTGTATGATCCATGTGGCACACCTATGCATGAAATGAAATGTTTAAGAAGGTTGCGCCCTGATAGTGCTCCAATGCATTGGGTAAATTATTGTATCATGATACGTCATGTGCAATGATTGTTGACTCATGATAATTCAATTTCAATGAGGGTTTACTCATGCTTCATGTTCAATGAGGGTTTACTCATGATCCATGTGCAATGAGCCTTGGCTCATGATAATTCCATGTTAAGTGTTGTTGTCACATCTACATGTTATGATTATCATGATTTATCATGCCTTTATGTTCATGTTTCTCTTGTTCTCTATTGATATTCTTATTTACTAAAATGTATTTTCTTCCTCATTTTATTCCATGTTTATTCTCTTACTAGGCTTTATATCTCACCCCTTTTTAATGTATGTCCTCATATTATCCCATGCAATGCTAAGTATGAGGGAATGTAGTGGTCATGTAAAGGAAGTTTTCAATAAGATGTTGTGTTTCAGGTTTTAAGTTGTTACGAATGTTCCTAAGACCCAAAGACACTAGACCTCTCTATATTCCGTTATGTATCAATTGAAGATTTTATGTAATAAATCTTGTTTAAGTGTGTAATAAATTCAGTGTTTTTATACCTCCATCACTTCACCAAACCTCTTCATCAGAAATATATTTACCTTGGATATAATATCATGTCGAATTCCATACTATAAATGTCTTCCCATCTTGGCCTCATCCCCCACTAAAGCAGGAAAAAAACATCGCATATCCATGAACCGACATTTATACTCCATTATTGACATCGTCCCTAGAGTCAAACTCAAAAACTCCACAACCTTTTCCTACATTAAGGTTTCTATGTAGTAATGCTCAAGAAACCTTTCCTGAAAATGTTTTTGCGCCATTACCTATACTTGTTCACTTTGAACTAAGATATCCCACTAACACTTTTTCAGGCCCCACAACATATAGGCCACTAACTTAACTCACTTCTCAGAAGGATTCTCCAGATGATCTAGAATGTTTTGGATAGGCTCTATCCCTAACTTAGCTGCCAATGGCCCATCCTCTTCTGTAATGGTCGGAGGGTGCTATAGCTGAAACTCTATGGTCAACTCGAACATACTCGGTGTGACCCGCCCTATGTACTATTCCATAATATGTATAAAATGGGAAAAGGTGTCATGAAATTATCTTTCCCAATAGTCCTGAACCATTGGATCTTTTTGATCAACAATCGGGGGATCATTCTTAGCAACATCTTGTTGTCTCCCAACTGGTACTTGGCTTTGTTGTAAAACCCCAATATTTTTCCCCTAAATCTAATATTGAATGCATTAAACACTAAGTCTCTAAAAAACACCACTTTTTTATAACCTATCTACTAACCATAATTTTTCCACCTCTGTGATTTGAATTTCAAGAAACTAGCATACACGGTTGCGTTCAGTAGGATATTTAGAGTTTGATAAGACAAACTTCATTTTTTATAAATCGTAACATACCCTTATGAATACTAACATAAACTTATGAATAGTAATGTTACTATTATCAATGGTAATGAATAGTAAATCAGCCAAAAAAACTTCACCCATAAATGTATAAATACAATTTAGACATCTTATAAGTGACAAAATGATCATAGTATACGTATTAGTATTTTTGTATGTCATAAATATTTTAATTACAATTTTTTGATTAATTTAAAATTTTAAAATGGAAATATATTTTAATAAAATTTAATTATAGATTATTATTTTATTTTCTTATGGTTATAAGATAATTTTATGAGACCTTGATTAATTTTTCAAGGTTTTATAAAATGAGTTATAGTTTTGAAGTCGTTTTTTTAATAAATTAGGATTTTATTTAAAAATTAAATTAAAAATAAATAGAGAATTATTTTCAAAAAATGGATTTCATTTCTTAAATCTATATGTCAAAAACTATTTGGGATGAATTTTTGGGATTTTTCTAAAATACTTGAATTTTAGGTGAATAGTAAAATATGATAATTTATGATAAATGTTAAATACATGATATATTGAGTCATAAGTGATGTAATTCTGATTTAGTCCAACATGGTTTGAAATAACATGTAATTATTGCTATTTTTTGTTATATGAATCAAACACTATTTCTGGTCTTGAGAAAAATACTTAAATAGTGAATTAAATATTCAAAATTAACACCTCTCCTCCACTATAAAAACCTTCACTCACTCCCTCTTCTATTAACTACTCTAAATCCTTGTGCCTTGTATGAATTATTCAAAAATATCCTCCCAATTTCCTCCCCCATGTCCATAAGCCCTTGGTATCTTTAAAAGACCAAATCATCTCCACTAAAGAGGCTCTCCAGGAAAATTAATTCAAGAGGTAAATTCCTCTATTCAATTCTTTTACATTCTTTTCAAGTTACTTTTTTTCTTTTTCTATACTCACCTCTCTTCACCATAATGTTATGAAAACTATAGTACCTTACTTGTACTGTAATTTTCTTATGATGATGGAATAAGTTATTATCATCTCTCTTTTACCCTTGTTTTATGCTAGTAGTAAAAAAACATCATCCGAGATGTGTTAATTCACCACATTCAAGGACGATGGGGTTTCCATTTCTATTTCTGTGTATAATTTTCGTCTCAAAACCAATATTATGGTTGAAATAGACTATAATATATGTATTATGTCTCATCTATAGTTCTGGAATATTTTTTTACATGTGGTTTTGCTTTATAAAGAAAAATGAGTTCGTTGTATTAAAAAACCTCCAATTAACCCAAACGGTTATCATCAAATAATTTATGTAATAATTCATCTTCACTCCAAGTAACCAAATGATATTTACAACCATGTAACCGTATAGATGTTAACTAATAATATATAATTTAATTTCTAGACAAACATCCTCATTTTACATGATTCTTCATTGATGTATATATATACCGATCATGAAACAAACGAACCTGAACAATGAAATTGCACCTCTTAACCCATAAAAATACAATTAACGAATTTAATAAGGTTATATTTAAAAAATTAAATGATTATGATTTTCTAGAATTGTTAATTAGTGAACCTAAATTTGATTATTCAGGTCATTAAGATCATGTGGAGAACACCTTCGGACTTAAGGTAAGGGTTTCTTCATCTCACTTTCATTTTAGTGAGATATTCTGTGTTCACCACTATTATTTGTGTATGGTGTATGTATACATACCAATGAAATTTCATATCATGAATCTATTTATTTTAATGATATTCAATTTATCATTTAATGATTATTAATTTTGGGTCATATGATTCAATTGATTACAAAGTTGTAAGTATTTTATAACCGAACCTCCCATTTCATTCTGGTAGCTCTTATTCTCTACTCACCTCAATGACATTTTTATTTATTCTTATGTACTCCTCATAAATTATGTGTGAATGTTATATATATCTGTACCAACCATAATACTACTATAATTTTTGGGGATTTATATGTTTTAAAAGGATGTTTCAAAAATTCTCCCCGAAATAAAAGCTCGATTCAAGGAACTTCTCGTATTATTATCTATTTTGAAGTTCACTCTATAATCTATTTTAAGCCATATTTATCTTCATAAAATCACACATTTTAAAATGAAAAATATATTTTTGTTAATTTATGGTTTTATTAAAGAAAACATTTCTTTTCACTTTAGAATCTCTTTAATGAATTCCTTTAACCTCACTAAAATGTTTTAATTCTAAATCTTCTTTAAGAACACTTTTTAAATGATTTCACTTCAATGGGACGTCATTTATCCTTAATATGTAATATCAATTTCCATACCTTTTATTTTAGAGTATATTAATTTTTAAAACTATATTTATGAAAAATACAAATGATTTTTTAAAAGAACTCTTCTTTCCAAAGTAAAATGGATTTTTCTCACCTCACTTTAACTTTTATAAGATATATGCCTTGTTCACCACTTATTCATTGAATTTGGTGTATGTAATGAACCTTGGTATATCATATAAAGAGTATCCATTTTCTCATGATGTTTCAATGGATTATGATTTTAATTTTTCAAGGTGTTATGGGACACTTCAGAATGTTTAGGGATTATTTCCTCAAAAAACTCAGTGGTCTCATTTAAATGTATCATTATTTATGTTAACAAAATTTGATGAATCTTGTATTTAATATAGGTTTATCTCCTATTATATCATCTAAAAAAATATTTTTTTGAAGGTTTTATGATTATTTTGAATGTAGATATTCATTCTTGGTATCATTCTCCATATTACTCCAAATGGTTAGTGTTTATTTTTAATGACTAGGGAATGTTATTTAAATTTCATATGTTAGTTTCAATATTAATTTATTTTTTGTCTATGTTTTTTCCCATTAATAAGAGGAATTAATTGGAATTATTATGTGATATATGGGGCCTTCTATAGCCCCTCGATGCATTGGTAGGTCTTATGAGACAAATTATGGTATTGGCACAAGGCCTAGACAAAATGGATATTTATGGTCTTGGTACGATGCCTTGATATTATGGTTATGACTTCTGGCATTATGTATTCTCTCATTATGAATCTATTAATTAAAATTTCATGTGGTTATTAAACTACTATAATACCCATGATTGTGTTTAAGTATGGAAATATTTATTCAGATCTTATTCCTACTATAGTATGTGAAAGTTTATTTTTAATGGCATGTGTTTTTAGTTATTCACCATGCCTTGTGTTTATGTTTATGATATCTTCCATTGTATTGGTTACCCTTACTAAGCATCTGAGCTCACCCCTTTCTTAAGTTTCATTTTTTTGGTACACGAAGAAGTTTATTATGAATGATGATCAGGGATAAACTTAGATGTATGGATGTTCCCAATAAAACATATATGTTGTATTTAATTTCAAGATGTAATTTTGCACCTATGAATGTATCTCATTTTCTAAAACTACTAAAATACTCGGTCCTTCTAGATTTTGTTCCTTGAAAAAATTCTAATGTATTAAAATAATGTGTTGGCTCCAGGAAACTATGTTTGGGTCATTATAGTTGGTATCATAGGAACTTTAATAGAGAACATGGAAACTAGAATTAGAAAACATAGATTAGGGAGCAAAACCCAAAGATAGAAATCGAGAATAAACACACAAGAATATACTAGAACTTTGGTATGGAATAGATTATGAGGATATTTCAAGAAAATAAATCATGTCTGTATATTACAAACAGATGTAGTTTTTGCATAGGTTTACCTAAGAGTAACAACTCTCACAATAAATTTTGGTCTTGACCCATTGTATCCTGGTACACGACAATAGGCCTTACTATGCACCGATTTTGACACTCCCAAGGGTTATGATTAGTATAATACACTTTTTTTCTTATAGACCATTATAATGGATTTATTCTTCCAAAGTAACCAAAGTATATGGTTATAGGATTACGATGCATAATTTTATGATATGTGATATACAATTTTTAGATTTATTGAAATTTTATAATTTTATAAGATAATATAGAATATAGAATTGATTAGAAATGGAACCAAGAGGAAATAATGAGAACATCCCCAATGAACATGATGAAAATAGTAAGACTGGTCATATCTCTCTTTATCTTAAGCCGTCATTTCAAAGGAAGATAGTCTCCCATGTTTCCTCATCATATGAGGAAATAGTAACATGTGTTAACAAGGTATGTAAATAATTCTCTGATTATTATAGCTTTGAAGGGAAGAATGAGAAGAAGAGTATGGTATAGAAAAATATGGATAAAGTGAAGAATGTAAATAAGGGCTTTCTCACATGTGATACTATGGAAAGAATCACCCTGTTAAAATGCTTGAAGGGAATGGGAGTTTGTTATAAGTGGGTAGAAAAACAACACCAATTTTTTGATTTCATGGGAAAGAAAAAAGTTTCCAATGTACAATGCTTCGACTACAATGAGATGGGACACTACGTGAATCAATGTCCCAAGAGTCAAAATAATATGCCCCAAATGATGTTACTAGATAATGATCAAGTCCTGATATTAATGCATAGGAAGTGGAATGATTAATAAGCCTTTTCAAGAATCATTTCATTTGAATATTTTTTCAGGAATGTAATAGTTATGAAATATATGAGGATTGTATTGTAGTACTATTTCATTAAGTATTTTAGGTTGTATGATGAATTTTACCAAGGATAAGTGACTCATTAGAAACTTAATATCTTGGGAAAGTGTATGGTTGAGGGAAGGAAAACCCTTAATATATTTCTAATGATGAAGACATGATTAATAAATGATTGATTTGGATAAGTAATCACAACATAAAAACTGATTTTTTTACTTATCAACAAGTGGTCTATGATGTCATTAATGGAGTTTACAAAATTTTTGTATATAAGGAATATATCCAATATCATGTGTAAGGATGAATGCATGTTTTCAATAAGTTTTTATGGTAATTTGTGTTATTACCATATTTTAAGAGGACACATGATGAAGATATTCACATGTTTGGAATGAGAAATTTTAGGGCTGCTTCAAGTTTATTAAAGGAAAATAAGGTAGAAAATGCATTGAGTAGGATAGATTATAGATTTCTAAATAAAATTAGGATTTCTAATGACACAGTGTACATGGATCTAGCAAGGATGAATATGGAAATGATTCTAAATTATTGGATCATGATCTTTTAGAAAGTTATAACATTTGTGAAATGGTTTAACTTGATCATTGTATGAGTATTTACAGTTTAATGTCATTACATGATGCAAACTATTCTAAGAGATAAAGTATAGATAGTTCAAGGCACAGACAAAGGATAATATTATTTTTATTAAATAAAAATGTATATTTATACTCTTATAGAGTGGAATAATTCATCAACACTAGCAAAAGAGACTTAAACAGAAATTTTTTCCTTTTAGCATATTTTTTTTATGATATCAATGAAATTTTTCTTAACTGTAGTTTAAGGTTTTGTGGTAATGATCTTTCATCTGAGCATGTTCTCTATCAGTTTCCATCAGAACAAAATGGTTTAATTATTCTTCTATGACCATGTTGTCCAACTAGAATGCATAGTTTTGTAGTAACTAATGCATTTTTCATTCCCTCTTATTAAGAGGATATTTTAACCGTATTTCTAATGTGGGTTTCCCGCAATGGAATTTTCAAGTAACAACCATTATCTTTCGAAGTTCAATTTAAAATTTTGAGGCATAAATTTTTATAAGGGAGAATGTAACACCCCAAAGTTGTGCACATAAATTTAATACTGAATAAATGAAACACTAAGTCTCTAAAAAACACCACATTGTTATAACCTATCCAGTAAACATAATTTTACGACCTCTGTGATTTGAATTTTGAGAAACTGACATACATGATTGCGTTCAGTAGGATATTTAGAGTCTGATAAGACAAAATCAATTTTTTATCAATCGTAACAAACCCTTATGAATAGTAGCATACCCTTATGAATATTAATGTTACTCTTATGAATTATAATTAATACTAAATCGTCCAGAAAAAAAAAGAAACATCACACATGAATGTATAAATACAATTTAGACATCTTATAAGTTACAAAATGATCATAGTATAAGTATTGGTATTTTTTTTTGTCAAAAATATTTTAATTACAATATTATGAATAATTTATTAATTTAAAATGGAAATTTATTTTCCTAAAATGTAATAATAAATTGTTATTTTATTTTCTTAAGGTTATAAGATAATTTTATGAGACGTTGTTTAATTTCTCATGGTGTTATAAAATGAGTTATAATTTTAAAGTTGTTTTTTTCAAATAAATTATGATTTTATTTAAAAATTAAATTAAAAATTATTTGAAAATTATTTTCAAAAAATTAATTTCATTTTAAAATTCTAAATTTATAGAAATATTGGGGGTAATGTTTTTGTATTTTTTAAAAAAACATGAATTTTATGTGAATAGTAAAATACAGTAATTTACGATAAATTCTAAACACATGATTTATTGGGTCATAATTTTTTAAGTAAAAGGTAATACCACTTGGTTAGAACTCAAATGCACATATTACTATTTTTGGTCACATGAATCAAACACTATTTCTTTTCTTGAGAAAAATAATTATATAATGAATTAAATATTCAAAATTCACTCCTCTCTTCCACTATAAAAACCCCCACTAACCCCCTCTTCTATTCACTCAACTCATGCCTTGTGCCTTCTCTAAATTCTACCCAAATATCCTCCTAAGATCCTACCCCACATCCTGTATCCCTTTTTCTCCTCAAAATACCAAATCCTATTTACTAAAGAGGCTCTCAAGGAACATTAATTCAAGATGTAAATTCCACTTTTCAATTATTTTATTTTCTTTTTAAATTCATTTGTTTTCTTTTTAATCATCACCTCTCCTCATCAAAATGTTATGAAAATTATAATACCTTACATATACTGTAATTTTGTAATTATTATAGAATAATTTATTATCGTATCTTCTTTACCCTTCTTTTATGCTAGTAGTAAAAAACACCATCTGAGATGTGCTAATTTACCACATTCAAGGACGATGAGTTTTCAATTTCTATTATCGTCTTCAATTATGGCCATGAAACCATTAATATGGTTGAACCAGACAATAATATTTTTACTATGTCTCATATATATTTCTGGAATCTTTTTTTACACCTATTTTTAATTTATAAAGAAAAATGACTTCATTGTATTCAAAAACCGCCAATTAACCCAAACGGTTATCATTAAATAATTTATATAATGATTCATCTTCACTCTAAGTAACCAAATGAAATTTATAACCATGTAACATTATGGATGTTAAATAATTAAATATAACTTCAATTATAGAAAACTTTCCTCATTTTATATGATTCTCTATTCATGTATATAAATATACAGATCATGAAACAAACGGACCCGAACAATGAAATTAAACCTCTTAACCTATAAAAAAGGACATGAATGAACTTAATAAGGTTATAATTAATCAATTAAATGAAGATGAGGTATTATAATTATTAATTAATGATCCTAAATTTGATTATTCATGTCATTAAGATCAATTGGAGAACACCTTCGGACTTAAGGAAAGGGTTTCTTCATCTCACTTCTATTTTTGTGATATATTCTGTATTTACTACTATTACTTGTGTATGGTGTAAGTATAATTCAAAATGATGTTCCATATCATGAATATATTTATTTTCATGATATTAAATGTATCATTTAATGATTATTAATTTTTGGTCAAACGATTCAATTGATTACAAAGTTGTAAGTATTTTCAACCTGAACTGTTGTTTTTTGTTCGGGTTGCTCTTATTATCTACTCACCTCAATGATATTCTTACTTATTCTTATTTACTCCTCATAAATTCTGTAATAATGTTATATATATGTGTACCAACCATAATCCTTCTTTCATTTATGGGTGGTTATAGTTTTTAAAAGTATCTTTCAAAAATTCTTCCTAAAATACAAGCTCGATTCAGGGAACTTCTCGGATTCTTACTTATTTTGAAGTTCAATCTACAATCCTCTTTAAGACATATTTATCTTCATAAAATCAAATATTTTAAATTTAAAAATATTTTTTTTTTCATTTATGGTTTTATTAAATCAAACATTCCTTTTCGCTTTAGAATCTCTTTAATGAGTTCCACCAACTGTACTAAAATGTTTTAATTCTAAAGCTTCTTTAAAAACAATTTTTACATGATTAAACTTCAGTGGGAAATCATTTATGAATAAAATGTAATATAAATTTAATTAACTATTATTTTCTAGTATATACATGTTAAAAACCAAATTTATGAAAAACAAAAATGTTTTTCCAAAAGAACTCTTCTTTCTAAAGTAAAATGGATTTTTATTACCTCACTTTAAATTTTATGAGATATATGCCTAGTTCACCACCTATTACTTTGACCTAGTGTATGTAATTACCTTTTTTATATCATATTTAAAGTCTTTTTATTCTCATGATATTCTAAGGGATTATTATATGAATGTTTCAAGGTGGTATGGGACAATTTCTAATTTTTAAGGATTTTTTCCTCAAAAAAATCAATGGACTCATTTAAAAGTATCTTTATTTTTGTAAACATCCTTTGATGAATCTTGTATTTAATAGAGATTTATCTCATATGATATCATCTAAAAATATGTTTGTTATGGTTTTATAATTATTGTGAATATGGATGTTCAATATAGGGACCATTCACCATATTACTCCAAATGGTTAGTGTTTATGTTTAATGACTGGGGAAAGTTATTTACATTTCATATGTTAGTTTCAATATGAATGTATATATGGTTTATATTAATATCCATTCATAATAGGTATGTATTGAACTTATTATGTGATGGGTGGGGCCTCATATATCCCCTTGATGCATCAGTAGGTCTCTAGAGACAAACTATTCTCTTCACATGTTGCCTTGACAAAATAGATATTTATAGTCTTGGCAAGAGGCCTTGACTGTATGGTTATGATGTTATGTATTATAAATTCCATCATTATGAAGCTAGTAATTTAAATTTCATGTGGTTATTCGACTAGTATAATACCCATGATTTTTTTTATTATGTAATTATTTATTCAACTCTTATTCATGCCATAGTATTTCCAAGTTTATTTTTAATGGAATGTGTTTTAAGTTATTCAACATGCCTTATGTTTATGCTTATGATATCTTTTTTGTATAATTTACCCTTACTAAGCATATGATATAACCCCTTTATTATTTTTCATTTTCTTAGGACATGAAGAATTTTATTATGAATGACATGTATGGATAAACTTAGAGTTGTGGATGTTCCCAATAAAAATTATATGTTGTATTTCATTTCAAGTTGTAATTTTGAAGCCTATGAATGTATATGATTTTATAAAAACACTAAACTTCTCAGTTATTATGGATTTGATTCCTTGTAATCATACTAATTTATTATAATAATGCACCATATTTGGGAAACTAGGGTTGGGTCATTACATTTGTGGTGGAATTTCTCTACCATGCCAAACACAAACTTTTTAGAACGTAACCATGAAACTTACAGAAAGTATAAGGTAAGGCCCATCAATAGACATAAAAAACCACTTCTCATATAATACCTATTGGGATTTATTATACCTAGAACACTACCCCCATCCATCATTCCTAAGGTTAATGCTAACACAGGGTAACCAACTCACACGACTACAAGCCTTACTTTCCACAGAATTTCAAAACTATTCTCTCACCCCAACTTACTCCAAATATGTCATTTCACAAACCACCCTTTACCAAGTATAATTCTTTAAATATTGTTTAAATTTTTTTTACCCTTTTAACCCAATACTATTGTTTCTTTAGACATAATTTTTACCACTTTTAAGAAATTCAAATGCATTCTACCCACCATGCCACACACACCCCTCTCATGTGTGTGTTCCTACTATGATTCATGTCACTTATATATATAGGTGACTAGAATGATTCATGAATGAAAAACCTTGTTACATTATTTCCACAAGAAAAAATATCATAATATTTTCACATCACACCACATGGGAATCACAAATTGGTTGAATATCATCAAATTTAACAACACACAATAACAACAACAATTTCCACCCTCGATGACTTGGGATTTCCCGCATAAATGGGCTATCCTATCCCAGGAACGATCTCATTACCAAGTCCTGACACTGTCTTAATCTCCAATCAACCATCCCCAAATAGTGATAAATAGAAAAGAACTCCTCTGATACCACTTTATAATGTCCCCGAACCGAGTTCCACTAAATGGGTGAACCAAGTTGGGTCGTCATGTGCCCCAAACCATGGCTCCCCATACGCCAGAGGCTGTTGACTTGCAACGATGGTCTAATTGGTCACATGGGGAGACTATACCCTCCTTACCAGAGTAATCCTCAACAGAACACAATATAAATAGTGGAAATAACAGGAAATATCCAATAACATGCATAGTCAAAAACTCTCCCAAGCTGGGTAAAATCTATAAGCATCAATAAATATGTCATGTCATGCAATAATTCCAAGTGAAAAAAAACAAAAATAAAATAAAAATTGTGAAATCCCCAAAACGGTCTGGACTCTAAGTCTGGGACATCATCCATGAATTTCCCATGTCTAACTCAACTCTCTAACATAGTTATTTTCCCTTATCCTAACCTCTATGCATGAAGTCTTCTAGGATACCCAACAGTGGCCCGAGAAGGGTGTGAGTACAACTCATTAGTCAACCACCAATGGTGTCTACAAAATATCCAGTATAAATCCATAGTGCATGTAAGTAAAAATGGATGGAAAGTGAGTGAATGACAATACAAGGGCCAATAGTTATTAATCTCTACATTTTTATTAATATTATAAGTATTGTTCCATGTTCATCATGTACATCATCTCATCTCTTAGTTTATCATCAACACATAATTTGTGGGATAGAAATTTACCATAATCACACAATATTCATGGAATTTGTCATTCTTCATAAGCCAACAATTTAAGTCTCTATATCACTAGGGATGAGAATATAAAGTGATCACCACACTTACCTTGTAGCCTCGGCCAAGGTATTTAAATTGAATCGACCATTGGGGGTATAGAGCATCAGTCTGACTCCCCAACCCCTACATTCCTATGTTAGTTAGAGCATCAGTCCAACCCTACCTGTGGGAGGGGAATTGGTCCTTTATCCCACCACCAGGCCATGTTCACATGCTTATATATCTATTCCCCACATTTATCCATATCACAAAAAATACAACCAACACATATAACAATCATGATTCACAATAATCAACATGAGATTCAGCATTATTCCATAGCCCATTCACAATGCCATTTTACAATACATAACCCATTATCCCAATTATCTTTCCCATGTCTCATCACATTATCCATATTCATTAATTCACAATACAGTACCAATCCCACATGTTCAACATTTTATATACACAAACCCTCTTACGGTTTTTAGCATAATTCATTAGCCACAGGGAACAGTCCCCATTTAACTAATTTAACCCATTTTTATTACCATGAAAAACAATCCATTAATCCACTACTAAGCATAGGAACACGAAAATAATTCATTTTAACTACCATTAAACATTTAAACATGCTTAGAAATGGTTCTAAATTGTTATATGAAAACCTTGGTCATACTTAGCTAAATTTTAAGTCCGAAAAGTATCAGCGCACCCCATGGGTTGCCCTACTAAGGTCAAGTCATCCTCTATGTGTCCCATGGGGACCATAAGGGTTTCCATTCATTATTTAGATAATAATTATACCAAAAATCATTAAGGTATCATAATAAAAACAGGGGTGACCATGAAATAAACCCAAGAATGCATAAATCTCAAACGGAAATATGGGATATAACTTGCAGACCACCTACCTTGAATCCATTGACGAATAATACCACAATCAAAGCCTTAGATACCGTTTCAATTAACTATTTAATACTATAACAATATCCCACTAGAAAAATGGTTTTAGAGATTTATAAGGATATGGGAGAACAAGGAAAACCCAAATCGAGAAGGGGAAACAAGGAGGAGATTATACTTACCTGAAGCTTTGATCTGCAACTGACGACACTTTGAATGACCTAGAGATGAGGGATAATCACCCATTGAAGCAATTTGGAGCTCTTCATCATCACAAGAGTTGTAAGTTAGAAGAAATTAGGAACTCCCAAGTTGGTGTTAAAAATCACGTAATGTTATTTTTGAAAATTTCTCAACTTTACTGGGCTTCACGGTTTACCCACATGGTTTTCCAAACCATGTGAAAATAATGCATGACCCACTATCCTAAAATCACCCTTTCACATGGTTTCCTAGGAATTATTCATGGTTATCTTAAACATGTGGTAATCGTGTGAAATCCTATTCCCAAGGCTATATGGTTAACATGGAATCTCTTCATGGTTTTCATTTACAGTGCACAAATTGTGCAACATGCCCAAAAATTCTGTTTTCCACCTCTTTCATACCCCAAACCCCTAGAACACCCATAAGACTTCTCAAAAACATTGGGAAACACTTATGTCACCAAAATAAATTACTTAATCTGAAATATAAACAAAAACATACCTTACGAAAAATGAGGATCTTATAGGGGCCTTATAGTTTGTGTCAAAGGAAAGGTTTAGACAAATTTTGGGATTAGGAGTTTTGGTTAAAAATATGGTAAGTTTATATGTATATTATTTTAGTTAAATCCTTATTCTATATCTTTTTTTGATTAAGTAAATTTGGTTACAAATGAAAGGTGGAGGATCTCAGACAAAATTTATATCCCTTCCTAATGACCTGCATGTAATAATTATTGAAAATTCTTGTCTATGTGATTATAAAACTTTTTCGAACATACAACTCACATACAAACAGGTTTACGAGATCTCAAAAACCTCCTCTATACCTCGATACCATCATGGATCATGGGTTGTTTTTTATCAAATCTTATTTTCTCAATATTTTCATATTTTCAAAAAAGGTAAATATTATCAAGGTATTTTTAGAAATTTTACCTTATCATATGATTTTGAACCATATTATTATTTTGAAAAATCTACTGAAGAAGGATACCCTTAAGTAGCCTATTTATACTTTCTTTTAAAATATATTTTTTCAGCACATACTTATGGTATTTCAAAATAACCATTGATTGGAAGTTTCAATTCAAACTTGGTATGAAGGGTTTATAAAAATCAAGTTTTATCAAATGTTCTGAAATTTTATGTCATGCATGATGGTTTTCAAAAACTATTTTTCTATGAACACCCATATGAACCATATTGTACAAGGAGTATTTGGATAAATTAATTAATGGAATTTGAAGAATCTCTAAATCATTATTGTAATGAATGAACCTTCTATCAATGTGAACAAAATGATAATGAAACCATGTGAACACAATGATCTAGGTATGATGTTATTTCTTTTAGGAATATTTTTATTAAATCATATGGAGGTGAAATAAAAAATGTAAATTTATATATAAGACTTCATGAAATAATATTTTTTGGTCATTATGAGTTGGGATGAAAATGAGAGGTATAAGAAAATCTTTGATGTTAAAATATCTTATGGTTAGTTTTTTAGTTTTATAAAAAGAGACAACCTGCAAGATGGGTGACAACCCATCACATCCGGCAAGGCTAAGGGGATCTAACCCACAACTGAAGGGAAATAAGGGTGCATCACCTACCATTGGCCTATGTTAAGTCCCTGGTTAGTATAAAATTTTTTTAGTTAAATGGGTTGATGGAATAAGGATTAATTGATTTTGGGAACTTATATTTTATCATATGGATATCCTTGGTATTGGAAAATGATTTGGGGATTATGTGATAAATTTTATTTTGGAAGATGTTCACTATTTTTGGAACCTTATATGCCTATGGTAAATAGAATACTATGGTATTTTATTTGAGGATTAATGGTTGAATTTTATTTTGGAAGAATATATAGTTTTAATAGAGTTATGGTGACTTAGGTTATTTATGGAAATGATTAACCTAACTTGGAGAATATGTGATTTGGGTAATTATTTTTTGGTATGAGACATCAAGAGTACTTGATGTTATTTGAAGATAAATGTTAAATTTTATCTTGAAAGACTATGTAATAAAATTATCTTGTGTTTTGGGTTTTAAACATAGTTTGGATTATTTTTTAGAGATTTTAATGACAGTTATTTGTTGAATGTTCTAATTTGAACTTATGGAATTAGATTTTAAATATTGAGATTAAAATTAGTTTTTCATCATTCATTGGTTTATTATTTTGGAGAATTATTTAATCTTTTACTAACTAGATTGGTTTTGGTTAGTGTTTCAAGATCTAAGAAATAGATGGTCAATATTTGTTGGGTTATGTGATTCTATATAAGTTGATTTATCTTTAATACTCAACGTTTGGAGAAAAAGATTAGTGTGTGGTGGAAATTAATTGAAGGATGAAACTCTTCATTTTAGGTAAGTATATTTCATTATGTTCTTGGTCTAAGTAGTAAAAAAATCTCTCAAATCAATGAAATGTATCATAAAACAAAACTTTTTCTATTCAATTTTCTTTCTATGAAATCAAATACCATACAACCTGTCAAAAATTTGTGGTTTTTTGATTGTTAACTTTCTCCTAACTAGGTTTTCTATCACTCTTCATCAGATCTTGATGGTTAGTTTTTTATACGATATCCATGTTTTCATAGATGGAACCCTATTATTTTTCATCTCAAGTGACCTTTGTACTTCACTTTATTTATTTTAAAGTGGAGGTTTTATTGACTCTTTTTCAAATGAGGGATTTCAATGAAGTAATTTTGAAAAGTAAAACATTAGTAACCGAGCCAAAATTTAAACTTTTGAAGGATGAAATTTCCAAAATGGTGGAAGGATGTAACATTAAAGGTAATTATATAATAATAATTTTTCATATTTATTAATATTTATGAATTATATAGTAATTTTACCTTAAATTGATACTATTTTCAAAACCATACCCGACATGAAATAGTGGGTTTTACTAAAATCTTACGTTTTATATATGACTGAGTTAAACTGAAAAAATAATATATCGACATATTATTATTTTAAGTGGTAGTTGTCACCTAGCCATTAGAATGGAGGGAATGAAAAATTTTAACTAAATTATTAAAATATTGTTTACACATTTTTATATAATGATTCATTGGTTACCAAATTAACTATAAATGAAACTAGAAACCAATTGAATATAAAGGATATGTTTTTATGAAAAACTATTTAAGTGTAAATAATTGTGTTTATAAAATAATCAAATAACCATTTTTATATTATATTAATGAAATATTAATTAAATATGATGTTTAAAATTCATCTTATATGCTTTTAGGCATGATATAAGAATGAATTAAATTTTTTGCATAATCAGGGTATTTTTTTAAAAAAGGCATTTTTACCACCTTTTGATAGTGAATCCAATTTAAATCTAGTTTTCTTCACCTTTAAAAATTGTATTTTAAAAAATTAACTTCTTATTTTTAGGTGGTATATAGAAATTTTTTTGGTTAATTTTTTGGTATTTTTCTGATAAAATTCATATTTTAATGAATAGTGAAATAGTCTGCATTCTAATTCAAAACATCTTTTTCGTTTAATTCATTTGTGCTGTTAGATTATAGTTTCAATTATTTTTAAAGTATATTTAGATTATTTTTTATAATTTAATCCAATTTTGGCCATTAGAATCAATTTTATATTGAAATTATATATAAAATCTTTGTGAACTTTTAATCGGTGTTACTTTTAAAACCGCTTTCTCGTTTCATCCACGGAATTAATTTTAAATTAATTTTAGACACATTTGTTATTTGAATTTTCAAAAATGGACATAAATTTTTATAATATGTATGAAAAGTTTGATCTAATAGAATCAAATTAATTTTTTATGAATAGTAACTTTGGTAGTTATTTTAATTACTACGGTTAAGGGTAAATAGGGTAATTAAAGGGTAAAATATTATTATAAATATTTTAAAACCACCCTAAAACATATCCTAATCTTATTAGATGAGTTATTTTTGACCAATAAAATTCATGGGTAGAAATTGTGTCCTTTAGAAACCACTTGGGTGTGATAATGACATTAATAACATTTTATTCAAAGTAAAAACAATAATGTCATAAACATGTCGCTTATTACTAAAAAAACATTTAATGTGGGGTTAGATAAGTGGTACCTTCAACTACAAATAATAATTATAAAGATAAATATATTACCTAAATCGTGATAATTTTTTATAATTTTTAGACATTAAATAATTAAATTTAATTATGACACAATGATGATGCAGTAATATATTTATTAAAGGAATATTAAAATAAATGATATTAATAATATTAAAATAAATATAAATTGAAATATTTGATTCCTTCCACGAATTTTCTGGATGCTTCATACATATTACTGATGAGTTAAACTAGTTTTTTTATGGAATCAAGTTGTTATGATTTTTTAAAAAAGTCAAGTAATGAATAGTTTCAAAATTTACATAATTCATATTTTAAAATATAAAATATTTCATTAAATGAATTAAAATTTCTAAAAATAAAATCTTCCTATAAATATTTTTGGTAATTTATAAATATCATTAATGACTCAATCATTGTTCATTTGACATGTTATGGTAATTATTTTAACTTTCAAATTGAAAATTTCTTAATAAAATGGTAAGAATAAAAATGGTTAAAATATAATAATAATGATTAACATTTCTTCTAAAACTTGTCTAATTTTTTTTGGATGAATGTATTTTGACCCATCATCATCCTATATTCTAACTAATCAATATGGACAAATTTGGAATAGAAAATGAATTTATATTAATTTAATACTTTTAATAATTTCAATTGTGCTTCTACCCTATCCTATAAAAATTACTCTTCTTTTCTATTCCTTACACTTAAAAAACCTTTTGGTTCAAAAAAGATCTACCCAAACCCCTTACTATATTCCCTCTCCATGTTCTTGATCCCTTAGTTTAGGTAGAACACCCTTATTATATGTGTTAAGGTGTTAATAAAGGTGATCATCCAAAGGAAAATAATATAAAGAATGTACGAGATAAGTTGAACTTGAGGTAATAGACTTTTTAACTAAAAACCTCATTTAAATGTTTTGATGATTAATTTTAATAAATATTACTATTTTATTTCCATGTTTTCAAAATATTTTTTATAAATTTTTTTATATGGAAATGAATGTTTTAAAATTTTTATTTTTTGAGTTTATTTCGAATTTTTCAAAGTGTTATGGGACACTTTGATTCAAAACACTATTTTTAAATGTTTAAAATGATTTTAAAAAATGGATTGGCTATTTTAATAACATGGATTTTTTAATATATATTCCATGAATGGAATTTTTTAATTTTATTCTTCTATAATGTATTGATGTTTAATTTAAAAGTTTGCAATTTTATTTTAAAATAATGTGATTTAATTTATGAGTGTGCGGCTTTTAAAGATGAAATGTGATTTCAAAGTGGAAATGTTATTGTTTTCATTAATATTGTTTTATGTGTTATGATTATGCTATGGTTATTGGTTATTTTTTATGTATATGGATGGTTCCATGATAAACTGAGGGAGGGTGATCCCATGATTGCTCTCTAATACATTGGGTAATTAGAAAGAGCTAAACGATAAGGTTTATCCTAATATATTTTGGGAATATATTGTGATGGGTATTCCAAATGTAACCATAAAGGTTAATCCCTATATAGTTGTGAAGCTACAATGTATGTATGATATGGATTCCACGAGCTACCTTTATGATTCATGATTTCTAAGAAGTTTTTTATCAATCTTATGATTTCATGAGGTATGTTGGAGAACTTATGTTTTATAGGTGGAAAGTATGATTTTGTGAAAATGTTTTCATGAGTTTAAAATAGTCATGGACTAATGGTTTCATTCCTTTTTTTATATCCCTTACTAATATTTTTATGCTCATCCCAAGTTTTTGAAACAATTTCCAGAGGGTATAAGGATGGGTAAGAGAAAGGAATAATTCAAGATGAATGTTATGAAGATCTCTATCAAGAAAACAAATTCACGTTTTTAAAGAGTTTTATCTTGTGAAAAAATGGATAATGAGTACAAGTGTCTACTTTGTAATATTTGAGTTGTTATGTAATATTTGTGGCCTAATTATCTACAACTCTAAACTTGAAAATATCCTTAATGTGAATTCTTTACTTAACTCAAAATTATATATCATTTAAGTTTAGGGCCTTGTAGTTGGTATCAAAGGAAAGGTTTAGAAAACTTTAGGTATTATGCCTTTTGGTTAAACATATGGTAAGTCTCTATGTCTATTCTTTTAGTTAAATCCTTGTTCTATAACTTTTTAAGATCAAGGAAAGTCAGTTAGAAATGGAAAAATGAGGATCTCAAACAACATTACTATCTCTTCCTGATGACTTGCTTTTAATAATTAATTCAAAGTCAAGTTTGTATGATTATGAAACTTTTTGTAACATACAAATCACTTGAAAACAGTTCTATTAGATCTCAAACAACTCCTCCATGCCTCGATACCATCACAGATCATGGTTTATTTTTAATCAAATCCTATTTTATCAATATTCTAATAATTTAAAAAAAATGTAAATATTATCAAAGAATTTTTAGATATATTACCTTATCATAAGATTTTGAAGCATATTATGATTTTGAAAAAGCTACTGAAGAAGGAGACACTAAGGCAACCTATTTATACTTTTAAAATATAGTATTTTGGAACATAGTTATGGTATTTTAAAAGGATAGTTCATTGAAAGTTACAAGTAAGACACGGTCCTAATAGTCTATAAAAATCAATTTTCATCTGATGTTTTGAAATTATATGTCATACATGATTATTTTCCAAAACTATTTTTGTACGAATTCGCATAAATCCCAAGTTTTACTAGGTGTATTTGGATTAAGTAAGCAAGTTATTTTGAATAATGTATTAATCATTATTACAATGCATAGACCTTCTATCTATGTGGACAAAATGATGATGAAACCAGGTGGACACCATGATCAAGGTATGACATTATCTCTTTTTTTAATTGGTTTATTAAATCATATGTAGGTAAAATAAAAAATTTAAATATATATATATATATAATACTTCAGGATTTAATATGTTGAGGTCATTATTATTTGGAATGAAAATGAAAGGTATAAGAAAACCTTTGAGATTAAAATGTGTTATGGTTATGTTTGAGTTTTATAAAAAGAGACAAATTTTAAGATAGGTAAAAATCCATCGCAACTGGAAAGGATTTAGGGATCGAACTCGCAACTAAAGGTTGATATGGGTGCATCGCCAACCACTGGCCTACATGAAGTCCCCAATTAGTATAACTTTTTCATTTTAGTTAAAATAGCTGATGGAATAAGAATTAATTGAATTTGGGAACTTATGTTTTATCAAATGGATATACTTGGTAATGGAAAATGATTTGGGTATTAAGTGATAAATGTTATTTTGTAATAAATTCACTATTTTGGGAACCCTGTATACCAATGGTAAAAAATAATACTATGGGATTTAATTTGAGGAGCAATGGTTGATTTTTATTTTGGAATAATCTATGATTTTATTATGGAGTAAGGGTGATTCATGTTATTTATGGAAATGATTAACCAAACTTGGAGAATATGTGATTAGGGTAATTACTTTTTGGTATGATTCTTTAAGAGTGCTTGATTTTATTTAAATATGAATATTAAAATTTATCTTAGAAGGCTATGTAATCACATTATTCTGATTTTTGGCTTTCAAACTTAGTTTGGACTATTTTTTTAGAGATTTTAATGATAGTTTTTTGTTGAATGGTCTATGTTGAACTTTTGGTATTACATTTGAATTTTGGAGATTAAAATAAGTTTTTCATCATCCAATGGTTTACTTTTTTTTGGTTAATTGTTTTATCTTATCCTAACCAGATTGATTTTGGTTAGTTTTTCAAGATATGAGAAATATATAGTTAATATTTTGTGGGTTGTTTGATTATATAGAATTTGATTCATCTTGAATACTCATTGATTGGAGAAAAATATGAGTGTGTGGTGGAAATTGATTAAAGGACGAAACTCTAATTTTCAAGTAAGTATATTTCTTTATGTTCATAATATAAGTAGTAAAATAATTCCTAAACTCTATGAAAAGGATCTTAAAACAAGTATGTTTTCCATTTAATTTTCCTAATATGAAATCAAAGATTGTTTAACCCATCACAAATTTGTATTTTTTTTATTATTAACTTTATTATTACCATACTTTCTATCACTCTCCATCAGAACTTGATGGTTAGTTTTCTCTTCCATATTCATGTTTTCTTACATGGAACCCTAGTATTTGTTATATCAGGTGACCTTTTTACTTCACATTATTTCTTTTAAAGTGGATGTTTTATTGACTCTTTTTCTAATGTGGTATTTTAAAGATGTAATTTTGAAAATTCAAACCTTAGTTACTAAACCAAAATTTAAAATTGTACGGATTCAATTTCCAAAAGGGGGAAGGATGTAACATCCCAGGTAAATGTAGAATTATAATATTTATATTTATCTATATTTATTAATCAGATAGTAATTTTACCTTAAATGGATTTTATTTCCGAGAGCATACCCAACCCGCAACAATGGGTTTCTTTGAAATCTTAGTTGCACGAAAGACTGAGCTATACCGAAGAAAAATAATTTATTGTAATATTTGGTTCACGCCCAAATGTACCCAAGAGAAGAAGGGTAGAACGGTCCTTGTAGTGTAGCTTGGGTTGTCGATTCCACAGAGACCTAAGAAGATACCTAAGATACACAACCTAAGGGATGGATTTTTGGCTATGAAGTGGCCAACTTGGATTGATTTTGGATGGGTTTTAATGATATCTAAAAGATTTAAGTGGATTCAATTTAAAAGAATGAGTTGATCCTAGGTTATCACTCGGGGTGGATTGGACGTATTTTCTTTTTAATGATTTCAATTTCTTAAATTTGAGATGGGTTCATTTAAGGAGATAAAACAACATCATCACTTACTGGTTTAATTCCTACACCCTCTAATACTAATCACCTATACACTTGAAGGATCAAAGTTTTGATCACTTCAAGGTAACGGATCGTATTAGTACTTGAAGTGTGTGGCCTTAAATTCAACAAGGACGATGGAGTTTAAAAATCATCAAATAAAAATCCCAATTAAAGAAGTGATTATACATTAATTAGGTGACAAATAACATCCAATCCATCCCCCTTCTACTCCCTTGGATCAACCCATAAGTGGGTTAGCCCTCCATTGATCCCAAGGTTTCAATGGAAGCGGAAAGTAGACTCATGAAGGAGGAAATGGAGAAGTAAAGAAAACAACAAAAATAAAATGATCACTCCATCGTTGTGTGAATAATTTCACAAGGGTTGGTGTGAATAAATTCACACCTTGATCCAACGGTATCAAAGTGATATTAAGAACAACAGAATAAGAGTAGAGGAGGAACTTTTATTAAGAAACTAAAGTGAATTGAACAACTTACATGTGAAAGACAAAATTGAGGCAACAAAAATGCAGCATAACATTACAATTGAACAAATCATCCAATATCTTCAACTCCTTCACCACCACTACCTTAAATAGGCATTTTGGGTGCCTTGGGTCGAGCCTTCAACAGTACAAGTCATCCCACTTGAGTATGGTAGGCCTAGGGTGGTGGAAAGTTTGTGGAATTTGGAATTTTCCACATTTGACCCGAGGTGGCATCCAGATTTCATCCACCGAACAGACGCGTTTGGATGACCTTCTAGATGGCCTAATCATGGTGGGACATAGAAGAATAAAATGGATCTCCGGATGTCTTCTAACCTCCTGTAAAAGTTGGGCCCATTTGGAGTTATGGATTCCTAGATATGATCACATTGGTGGACTGTTTTTCTGGGCCGCAGAATCTGGCCCAGAATTTTATCTCTAACTTGGGCCGCCTATATGAGCAACATGGAGGTAGAATTAGCATTAACTCCTGAAGAGTGATTTGTTACTGTACATGTGTTCTAGCATCCTACGAAATTTGGGATTAATTGGGTCTGTATGTTGGGCCCCACAGTCTCATCAGTGGGTTGGTGTCCAATTTGCCTTCTCCAGAATTGCTTCCTTTCATTGCCAAATATCTCCATCATCCTCCATGAATTCTCCATTGATCCCTGAATGAAACATGTTCATATTGGAGTGTAGATCAATTATCAAATTAAAATATTTATAATAAGATGAATCATTTGGTACTTTAAATTATGTTCAAAAATGTACCACATAATAGTGCATTTTAAGAAGGTATTACAACCATAATGTTAAATGATGTTCAAAGTGTAAAATGCACTAAAATGGTGTTTATGAATAATAAAGAACATGAATATTATATATATTACCAATGAATATTAGCCTCATTTAGTGGCTAATCACACCCCCCCAACTTGAGTTTTGCTAGTCCTGAGCAAAATATATCTCAACAAAATGAAATTTGAATTCCCTTTTCCAAAAACATTTTAATACACAATGATCACCAAAAAACCTTATACCAAACAATCATGAAACCCATCGAAATATTTTAATACGAGATAGTTTCATAAGCAGATCCTAATCCCAAGCCCATTCCGTTGATCAAATCCATCATCATACTTCATCCAACTCAATTAGGTGTAATGATGTGTTGTGAATCACAATAGATATGGGGGTTCATTTTCATTCAAGGGGGAAATCATGGAAGCGCTAGGTGGAATCACATTTAATCCTAATATGAGTATTCTTCATCCCCTTTTTTTGTTTTTTTTCAATATTTCTATAGTAATTGAGATTGCAGTTAATCAAATTAACCCATGTAGCAAGACTTTGCCGATGACTCCCAGACTCAAAGGCCTTAGGGCACCAAGTGAAGCCCACATACTCGGGCATCGTCTCGAGTTAATTTATTCAAAAACAAAGTCATATTACCATAAATAGAGATATATTGAAAAACTCAGGGCTAGACAACTCTGGAGTCACGATCCCCATGTGCCGAAAGCCTCGCATTTTATCAATCCATTGCTCTACACGCAAATTTTTTTTTTTATTTTTTTTTTTTTAATTTTTAATTTTTTTTTTAATTTTTTTTAATTTTTTTTTAATTTTTTTTTTTTTTGAATACTCATATTATTCATAAAAATAAAACCATCCTGTGCTATTTTTTATGGGACCCCAAAAATTCAAATTAGTACCCCACGGTCTAGAGGATGTGCATTGTGGCATTTTTTATATTTGGATGAAAATATAAATGATGAAATATCACATTGGACAGCCACACTTTCCAAAATCTATGCTCATGAAATTATACAAGGATTAAAATAAGAATTAGGGTATTCTAAATTATTTGATATTCAGTTTCAAAGTGTGCAATGTGTATTACCATGTTCAAAGTTAAAGGAATTTTTCCTTCCATTTACTTTTTTTTTCAAATCATTCAATTTTTGTTTTTGACACAAAAGCATTTTTTTTTATTTTATCTCCCCCCCAACTTAAAACAACATTGTCCCCAGTGTTTGAAGAAATGAAAAATTAGGATTAGAGGAAGGGAATAAAAATTTAAAAAGTAAATTGAAAATGAGGATTATGGAATGAAGTCACCTGGTGGTTGACGTTTGAAGTTCTTGCCGCTCAAATTTATTCCTTTGATATCCATGTCGCTTGCAAAGTTCCCTAGTGAAAAAAGGAAAAAAAACAAAACAAACAAAACAAAATATATATATATATATATAATAAAGGAAGTAAAATATAAGAATATATATAAAAATTATAGAATAAGGTAGCACAAGAAGCCGCAGGTCAGTGGTAAGCGCGCGCCCCTGTCTCCCTTCGGTCCCGGGTTCGAGTCCCCGCGGCTTCGCCGGTTGTGACGGGGTTTGCCCCACGGCCTATGGCGTGGACTTTTTTTTGTATTATTATATTTTTTTTACCTATTGAATAATAAAAACAAAATAAACTGATGATACATTGTCTTCTTTTTAAATTTCTGGGTAAGGTATTACTCAAGGATCACACCACGTGACGCGGATGAATATGGTGCTCCTCTTTCGTACCCATCCATACTCATAATAGAAGAACAGGTCAAAAGTCTATTTTTTTATTTTTAAATATAAAAATGATTAAGTAATCTTATTTGAAAAATAAATATGATTCAGAAAGATTAGAAACATAAAAACCACGGGTTGCCTCCCGTGCAGCGCTTTGTTTAACGTCGTTAGCCCGACATAGATCCCAAATTTATCAATTTTTTTCTGGTTCATAGATTGGATCAATTAACTCAACATCTATTTCCTGTTTATTGAATGATTCAACGAATGTTTTTAACCTTTGACCATTGACCTTGAAAATGTGACCACTTGTGGGATCTTGAATCTCTACTGCCCCATGGGGGAATACATGATGCACTATGAAAGGTCCTGACCATCTAGACCTTAACTTTCCCGGATGTAAATGAAGTTTTGAACTATACAAGAGCACAAGTTTTCCCGGTTCAAAATGTTTGACCTTGATATTCCTAGATTGGTAGGCTTGAACTCTAGCTTTATTGATCCTTGAATTTTCATAAGCCTCCATCCTTAGTTCCTCCAGTTCATTGAGATCTAATTTCCTTTTTGTTCCGGCCAATGAGAGGTCATAATCCATTTTCTTAATTTCCCAAAAGGCCTTATGTTCAATCTCCACTGGCAAATGGCATGCTTTGCCATAAACCAACCTATATGGGGATATTCCTAAAATGGTTTTATATGCAGTTCTATAGGCCCAAAGAGCATCTAAGAGTTTCTCATACCAATCTTTCCTAGAGGGGTTGACAGTTTTTTCAAGAATTTGCTTAATTTCACGATTGGCTAACTCATCTTGACCATTGGTCTGTGGGTGGTAAGTAGTGGACACTTTGTGAGAAATTCCATATTTTTCCATGAGTGATGAAAATGGACGATTGCAAAAATGAGTTCCACGATCACTTATGATAGCCCTAGGAATTCCAAATCTAGAGAATATGTTTTCTTTTAGGAATCTAATCACAATTTGATGATCATTGGATTTTGTGGGAATGGCCTCAACCCATTTTGAGACATAATCAACAGCTAAGAGTATGTAGAGGTATCCCCGAGAGTTTGGGAAGGGACCCATGAAATCAATTCCCCAACAGTCAAAGATTTCAACCACTAAGATGGGAGTGAGTGGCATTTGATTCCTTTTTGTGATGGACCCTACTTGTTAACACCTAGGACAGCTTTGACAATATGTGTAGGAGTCCCTTGAAAGGGTGGGCCAGAAAAGACCACATTGAAGAATCTTAGCAGATGTTTTCTTAGAGGAAAAGTGACCTCCACATGCCTCACTGTGACAGAATTTAAGGATGGACTCTTGTTCAGATTCTGGAACACACCTCCTAATGACTTGGTCAGGGCAGAACTTATAGAGGTAAGGATCATCAAACACATAGTGTCTAACATCAGAAAGAAATTTCCTTTGAGCTTGAGTCCCTAAGAATTTGGGAATGACTCCTGTCACTAAGAAATTTTCTATTTCAGCATACCAAGGGCAGTCACTCATAGAGTATAGGTGTTCATCAGGAAACGAATCAGACACAGAGAGGTGATTTGAGTTGTCTTTTAATTCCATCCTAGAGAGGTGATCAGCTACAACATTTTCAACTCCCTTTTTATCCTTGATTTTGAGGTCAAATTCTTGTAAGAGAAGGACCCACCTAATCAGTCTAGCCTTAGCATCTTGTTTTTGGAAGAGGTATTTTAGTGCAGAATGGTCAGTGAACACAGTGATGGGTGATCCTAAGAGGTAGGACCTAAACTTCTCTAAGGCAAACACAATAGCAAGTAACTCCTTTTCAGTGGTGGTGTAGTTGATTTGGGCATCATTTAAGGATTTGCTTGCATAAGCAATGACATAAGGAGTTTTATCACAACGTTGTCCTAACACAGCTCCAACAGTAAAGTCACTGGCATCACACATAAGTTCAAAAGGAAGGTTCCAATTTGGAGATTTCATAATGGGAGGAGAGGTGAGAGAGGATTTGAGGGTTGAGAATGAACCCTCACATCTTTCTGTCCAAACAAATGGAGCATCCTTTACTAAGAGAGCACAAAGGGGACGGGATATTGAACTAAAGTCCTTGATGAATCTTCTATAGAAACCAGCATGTCCTAAGAAAGACCTCACTTCCTTGACAGTTTTGGGTGATGGAAGGTGACGAATGATGTCAACCTTTGCTTTATCAACTTCAATCCCCCTACTCGAGACCAGATGGCCTAGAACAAGTCCCTCTTTAACCATGAAATGGCATTTTTCCCAGTTTAGGACCAGATTTTTTTCTTCACATCTTGACAAGGCTCTCTCCACATTCTGCAGACATCCCTCAAAAGTATCCCCAAACACAGAGAAGTCATCCATGAAGACCTCAAGAAAATCCCCTACCATGTCTGAGAAGATTCCCATCATGCACCGCTGGAAGGTTCCAGGGGCATTGCATAACCCGAAGGGCATGCGTTTGAAGGCAAAGGTACCGAAAGGACATGTGAATGTAGTCTTTCCTTCATCCTCTAGGGAGACCTCAATTTGATTGTACCCCGAGTACCCATCTAAGAAACAGTAGAAGGCATGACCTGCCACTCTCTCAAGGACTTGGTCAATGAATGGTAAGGGGAAATGGTCCTTCTTGGTTAATGAGTTTAGTTTCCTATAGTCAATGCAGACCCTTCATCCACTACTCACCCTTGTTGGAAAAATCTCTCCATCCTCATTGGTTATCACTGTGATTCCAGCCTTTTTTGGAACCACTTAGATTGGGCTCACCCATTCACTCTCAGCTATGGGATATATGATACCAGCTTTCAACAATTTCAGAAGTTCCTTCCTTACTACCTCCATGAGATTAGGATTGATTCGCCTTTGAGGTTGACGACATGGCTTTGAATCAGATTCCAGAACAATCCTATGAGTCCCGATAAGTGGGCTAATCCCAGGAATATCAGAAAGGCTCCAACCAATGGATTTCTTATGCTTCCTAAGGACATCTAGAAGCATCCTCTCATGATTGGCTTCAAGAGAATAAGAAATGACAATAGGGATGTGTTTGATTTTCCCCTAGGAAGGCATACTTGAGTGTAGCAGGAAGTTCCTTCAATTCAAGATCAGGTTGGTTCAGAATTTCAGCTGAAGATTGGGACATTGGATCAAGTTCAATTTCTTTTTTTAGAGTTTCAGATATGATTGATTCCTCACATGTAGAGGTTTCAGCTACTAGATTGGCTTGATCAGATTTAGGGAAGGAATTTATAGGGGTCTCTATGAAATTGGTTTCTTGAAAGGTTTCACTGATTGTTGGACCTAAGACTTCATCATAAGAACAATTTGAAAATGATTCAAGCCAAGGAGATAAACTTCCTTCATATGAACAAAGGAAATCAATCTCATTCTGACTTAAACATTCATCAAATATTATTTGATGTTCCATGGATTCATTATCAATGTTTCCTATCATGTTTACTTCATGAATATCCTCGTCATCCCTTATTTGTGAGCTTGCATTATAGATGTTCAGGTCTAGACTCATGTTCCCAAAGGTGATGTTCATGTTCCCATTTCGGACTCGAATAACAGAGTTGATTGTTGCAAGGAAAGGACGACCAAGGATGATTGGGGTTTGTTCCTTATTTCCTAAGTTTGGATGGTTGTCAAGGACAATGAAATCAGCAGGGTAGATAAAGTTTTCAACCTTTACCAGAACATCCTTTAAAATCCCCTTTGGAACCCTAATGCTACGATCAACAAGCTGAAGTGTGACAGATGTGGGTTGGAGCTCTTCTAGGCCTAACTGGCAGTACACGGCATATGGAATGAGATTGACACTAGCACCTAGGTCACACAAGGCCTTGACAACTTTTCTTTCTCCTAGTTCAACATTGATGTAAGGGCAACCTGGGTCTTTCAACATAGGAGGAATGGTCCCTTGAATGGTGGTACACACATTAGCAGCCAAAGGACTTGGTTTTTATGTGAAAATTTTCTTTTAAAAGTGCACAAGTCCTTACGGTACTTTGAGTAGGAAGGTATGGTTTGGATTGCATCAAGAAGAGGAATGTTCACCTTGACTTGTGAGAAGATTTCCCTCAATTTTTCACTCAGTTAAGGCTTGGGTTTCCCCCTCATGCGTTGAGGAAATGGTGCAGGTTGTGGGGTTGTTTGTTGAAGAGTTGTTTCCTTGACAATGTTATCAGTTTCTTCAGTTTGATCTTATGGTTCATTTAAATTTTCATCCAAGTTTTAATCTTCAGGTGGGTTCTGAATTAGTTGTTCAGGTTTCTCAATTGATTTCCCACTTCTTAAAACAGTCACAGCCTTTATTTGTTCATGAGTTGTTTGAGCACAACTTGACTCTCCCCTTGAAGTTGAGGAAGGCACCACCTGAGTAGGCATGGGTGCCTTTCCTGTTTTTATGGTTTGAAGTTCTTGTTTTAGGGAAGAGACTTCTGAGTTCATCCTCTCCATTTGTTTGCACAATTGTTCTAGTAGGCTTTGTGGAACAGTTTGGGTTGGTGCTTGAGTAGGTTGGTTTATCCCAGGGGGATATTTTGGAGGTGGGATGGTTTGTTGAAAATGGACCGGTGGATGTTGGTATTGGATAGGTTGGGTTTGGAACTGGTTATGGTTTTGGTAGTTCTGTTGAGGGTAAGGATTTTGCCCTTGTGGTTGGCTATGTTGTTGGTTATCCTTCCATCGGAAACCTGGGTGGTCATTGTACCTAGGATTGAAGGTGTTTTGGTATTGGGGATTTTGAAAGTTTAGGGCATTGACTTCCGCTGGAGGTCCTCCTAGAAGAACATCCTTGATGGATGGAATGGTTGGGAAGTTGTCTGTTTTATGGTCATGTTTGTCACAAATTGTGCAAACAAGGTCTACATTTTGGATTTCATGGACTTTCCTAAGGTCTATCTCTTCAACCTTCCTAGAGAGTGCTGCGAGTTTAGCCCTAAGGCTTTCCTCTTCTCTAAGTGTATGAATTCCAGTGTTTCTTTGTGGCTCTTCAGAATAAGGTGAAGTTCCCCAAGTTTGGTTTTGTTCAGCCAGACTTTCGAGATACTCATAAGCATCATTTGGGGCCTTGTTTTTAAAGGTTCCATTACACATCATGTCAATGAATTGTTTATTACCCGGACCCAACCCTTTATAGAAAATTATCACTTGTTCAGGTATGGAAAACCCATGGTGTGGAACCATGTTTAGGGTGTCTTTGAACCTCTCCCATGTTTCATAAAATGACTCTCCCTCTTTTTCAAAAAATTTTTGGATGCTCTTTTTAAGTGCAATTGTTTTGTGATGAGGGAAGTATTTTTTGTAGAATTCTCTTTGTAGTTGGTCCCAAGAGTGGATTGATGCAGGTCTCAAGTTGTTTAGCCAATTTTTAGCTCGATCCTTTAATGAAAAATGAAATAGCCTCATCTTAGCGGATTCTAGTTGATGTGGGGGACACATGGTTTCAACAATGTCGTTGAACTCTTTGACATGAAGGTATGGCATTTCTGACTCCATCCCATGAAAGGTTGGAAGGTGGTATAGGACATGGGGTTTGAATATGTAGTTGGTGTCTCCTATGGAATTGTGTCTAATGCATGAGGGGGCATTGGTCCAAGCTGGAGTGAGGTAGTCATTCATGGTTTGATCAACTACATTCCCTAAGTTTGGAGCTTCTTGGTTTTGGTTTCCCATTTGATTCCCCCTAGGGTTTACAATTTGATTTTGTGGATGACCCTCCATTGGACTTGTTTCAAGTTCTGACTTTGGGGTTTCAAGAATATTTGAATCTGATTTAAACAATCCCTTATGTGCACTTGACTCCCCTATCCTAGGACTTTCCACCCTAACTAGTCTGTTTGAGAAATCGCGGGTGTAGGCGGACATGCGCCAAAAAAAAAGCGAGAAAGGGACAAGATAAGAGATCTTGGGTGAGAGTAGAAGAATGGAGGAGAGGAAAGAAGGTTTTTTTTTGGATCTAAGTTACTTACTTGGTCCCCGGAAACGGCGCCAAAATTTGGTTCACGCCCAAATTTACCCAAGAGAAGAAGGGTAGAACGGTCCTTGTAGTGTAGCTTGGGTTGTCGATTCTACAGAGACCTAAGAAGATACCTAAGATACACAACCTAAGGGATGGATTTTTGGCTATGAAGTGGCCAACTTGGATTGATTTTGGATGGGTTTTAATGATATCTAAAATATTTAAGTGGATTCAATTTAAAAGAATGAGTTGATCCTAGGTTATCACTCGGGGTGGATTGGACGTATTTTCTTTTTAATGATTTCAATTTCTTAAATTTGAGATGGGTTCATTTAAGGAGATAGAACAACATCATCACTTACTGGTTTAATTCCTACACCCTCTAATAATAATCACCTATACACTTGAAGGATCAAAGTTTTGAGCACTTCAAGGTAACGGATCGTATTAGTACTTGAAGTGTGTGGCCTTAAATTCAACAAGGACGATGGAGTTTAAAAATCATCAAATAAAAATCCCAATTAAAGAAGTGATTATACATTAATTAGGTGAAAAATAAAATCCAATCTAGCCCCCTTCTACTCCCTTGGATCAACGCATAAGTGGGTTATCCCTCCATTGATCCCAAGGTTTCAATGGAAGCGGAAAGTAGACTCATGAAGGAGGAAATGGAGAAGTAAAGAAAACAACAAAAATAAAATGATCACTCCACCGTTGTGTGAATAATTTTACAAGGGTTGGTGTGAATAAATTCACACCTTGATCCAACGGTATCAAAGTGATATTAAGAACAACAGAATAAGAGTAGAGGAGGAACTTTTATTAAGAAACTAAAGTGAATTGAACAACTTACATGTGAAAGACAAAATTGAGGCAACAAAAATGCAGCATAACATTACAATTGAACAAAGCATCCAAGATCTTCAACTCCTTAACCACCACTGCCTTAAATAGGCATTTTTGGTGCCTTGGGTCGAGCCTTCAACAGTACAAGTCATCCCACTTGAGTATGGTAGGCCTAGGGTGGTGGAAAGTTTGTGGAATTTGGAATTTTCCACATTTGACCCGAGGTGGCATCCAGATTTCATCCACCGAACAGACGCGTTTGGATGACATTCGCGATGGCCGAATCAGGGTGGTACATAGAAGACTAAAATGGAGCTCCGGATGTCTTATAACCTCCTGTAAAATTTGGGCACATTTTCAGTTCTGGATTCCGAGATATGATCAAATTGGTGGACTGTTTTTCTGGGCCGCAGAATCTGGTCCAGAATTTTATCTCTAACTTGGTCCGCCTAAATGAGCAACATGGAGGCCGAATTTGCATTAACTTCTGAAGAGGTATTTGTTACTGTACATGTGTTCTAGAATCCAACGAAATTTGGGATTAATTGGGCCTGTATGTTGGGCCCTACAGTCTCATAAGTGGGCTGGTGTCCAATCTGCCTTCTCCAGAATTGCTTCCTTTCATTGCCAAATATCTCCATCATCCTCCATGAATTCTTCATTGATCCCTGAATGAAACATATTCAAATTGGAGTGTAGATCAATTATCAAATTAAAATATATATAATAAGATGAATCATTTGGTACTTTAAATGATGTTCAAAAATGTACCACATAATAGTGCATTTTAAGAAGGTATTACAACCATAATGTTAAATGATGTTCAAAGTGTAAAATGCACTAAAATGGTGTTTATGAATAATAAAGGACATGAATATTATATATATTACCAATGAATATTAGCCTCATTTAGTGGCTAATCAATATTATTTTTTAAAGTGGTAGTTATCGTCTAGCCATTAGAATGCGAGGAATTAGAAATTTTAACTGAATTATTTAAATATTATTTAAATATGTTTATATAATGATCCATTATTTACAAAATTATCCATAAATAAAGTTAAAACCAATTGAATATAAAGGATGTGTTTTTTATGAAAAACTATTTAAGTGTGAATAATTTTGTCTATAAAACAATAAAATCACTCTCATTGGATTATATTAATGAAATATAAATTCAATATAATGTTTAAAATTTATCTTATATGTTTTCTAGACATGATATACGAACAAATTCAATTTTATGCAAAAAATGAGTATTTTTCAAAAAAAAGGCATTTTTACCGCCTTTTGATAGAGAATCCATTTTAAAACTAGTTTTTGTATATTTTATAAATTATATTTGACAAAATAAACCTCTTCTTTGTAATTTCAATATAAAAAATTTACTTTGGGTAAAATATTTGTATTTTCTCATAAAATTCACATTTTAATGAATATTGAAAAATGCTTTGTTTTAATTCAAAAATGATTTTTTGTCTAATTTATTTGAATTGCTAGATTATCATTTTAAATATTTTTAAAGTATATTTATATTATTTTTTTATCATTTAATTCAATTTTGTTCATTGTAATTAATTTCATTTATAAATTGTATATAAAAACTTTGTGAACTTATGAACGGTGTTACTTTTAAAACCTGCTTTCTCATTTCATCAACAGAAATAATTTTAACATAATTTTAGCAACTTATGTGTTTTTAATTTTAAAAAATTTATATATAAGGTTGTAATAAGTGCAAAAAAATTTAACCCACAGGATAAAATAAATTTTTAGTGAATAGTAACTTTGGTAATTATTTTTATTACCATGATTAATGTTAAATCGGGTAATTAAATGTTTAACTAATATTATAAATATTATGAAAATACCCTAAAGATTTTACTAATATTATTGGATGAGTTATGTTCGACTAATACAATCCTAGGGCCAAAATTGTGGCCTTTGGAAGCCACTTGGGTGTGATTATGACATTAATAACATTTTATTTAAAGTAAAAAAAACAAAGATGTCATAAACATGTCTCTTATTACTAAAACAATTATAATATGCAGTTCAATAAGTGATATATTTGACTATAAATAGTTCATATACATAAAAATATTACCTACATCATGATAATTTATTTTTAATTTCTATAAATGTAATAATTAAATTTAAATATAACACAATCAATATGCAGTAATATATTTATTAAAGGAAGAATCAAATAAATGCTATTAATAATATTAAAATAAATATAAATTTAAATATCTGATTCCATAAACATATTTTTTCGATGAAAAAAGTCATTTTATTGATGTTTTAAACCAGTTTTTATGAAGAAATTTTGTTGCTGTAATTTTTTAAAAAGTCAAGTAATGAATAGTGTCAAAATTGACAAAATTCAAATTTTAAAACATAAAATATTTAATTAAATGAATTAAAATATATAAAAACCAAGATTCACCCAAATATTTTTTTTAAAGTGTCCAAATTTTATTAATTAATTATTCATTGGTCATTTGACATGTTATGGTAATTATTTTAACTCTCAAAGTGTAAATTAATTAATAAAATAGTTGGAGTTAAAGGGTTAAAACATAAATATAAGGATTAAAAAATTTCCAAAACTTTTCTAATTTTTATTGGATGTATTAATTTTGACCCATAATTATTCTATATTATAAATAAATCAACTTGGACTAATTTGGAATATAAAATTAATTTATATTAGTTTAATACTATTAATAATTCCAACAGTACCTCTCCCCTCTCCTATAAAATGCCACTCTTCTTCTCTAGTCCTTACACTTAAAAACCCCTTTTGATTGATCTAATATCTTCCCAAATCCCTTCCATGATTATATACAAACATTAGTGAGGCCTTAGTTTACGCATAACACCCTTATTAGAGGTGTTAAGGTATTAAAAAAGGTGATCATCAGAAGGAAATGAATATAAAGAATGCACAAGGCAAGTCAAACTTGAGGTAAGGGACTTTTTAAATAAAACCCATATTTCATTATTTTGATGATATATTCTTATAAATATTTCTATTTTATTTCCATTTTTCAAAATGGTTTTTATGAATGTATTTATATGGACATGAGTGTTTTAAAATGTTTGTTTTTGAGTTTCTTTAAAATGTTTCAAAGTGGTATGGGATTCTTCGATTCAAAACTCTCTTTTTAAATGTTTGAGATTATTTTAAAAAATAGATTTACTATTTCAATAAATTTTATTGTTTTGTTAACATATATTTCATGAATATAATTTGTCCCTTTCATATCTCTATTATGTATTGATGTTTACATTACAATTTTTCTATTTTATTTTAAAATAATATTTTTTTATTTATGAGTGTGCATCTTGTAAAGATGAAATGTGATTTCAAAGTGGAAATTTTATTTTTCCTTTAATGTTTTTATATGTTATGATTATATTATAGTTATTGGGAATTTTTTATAAATATGGGTGGTTCTATGATAATCTAAGATTGGGTGAGCTCATGGTAGCTCTCCAATGCATTGAGTAATGGGACGGAGTAAAATGATAAGATCTCTACTAATAGATTTAGGGAATATACTGTGATGGGTATTCCACATGTAACCATGAACATTAATCCCTATGTAGCTATGAAAGCTACAATGTAAATATGATATGGATACCAAAATCTACCTTTATGATTGTTGATTTATAAAAAATTTTGTAGAATCTTATGATTTCATGAGGTATGTTGAAGAACTTATGTTTTATGGGTGAAAATTATGATGTTATGAAAATATTTTCATGAGTTTAATATATTCAAATACTAACAGTTTCATTCCATATTTTGTATCCCTTACTGATATTTTTGTGCTCATCCAAATTTTTTGAAATGTTTTCCACAGGGTATAGGGATGCGTAAGAGAAAGAAAGAAGTCAAGATGAATATTATAAAGATTTCTATCAAGAAAAAAATCAAGTTTGAAAGAATTTTATCTTTTGAAAAAAAATGAATAGTGAGTAAAAGTGTCTAATTTGTAATATTTGAGTTTTTATGTAATAGTTATGGCCTAATTATCTAAAACTCTAAACCTGAAAAGATCCTCAATGTGAATTCTTAACTTAATTAAATATTATGTATCATTTAAGGATGGGACCTTATAGATGCAATGAATGAGTTGGATTAATTAATGGGTAAATTAATTAATGAGGACTATTATTTAGATGCAATTGAGTAAATTAGATAATTATTTGTTGAATTAATTACAAGATATTGATATTATTGAATTAAGATACTTAATTGATGAATTAATTATGATAAATTGTGATCTGAGAATTGTGATAATTAATTGTGGAATTAATTATGAAATATTGATCTTGTGAATGAGACAATTAATTGATGAATTGATTATGGGATTTGAGATGTGAAAATTTATTAATTAATTGATTAATTAATTAATGGGATTAACATACTTAATTAATTGGGGAATTGATTATGGGATTTATGTGATAAACTAGTTGTTGATTTCGTAATGAAAGTGGGGTGATTAGTTAATTATTTAATTAAATAATATAATTGAAGTGATTAATTAATTTTATAATTAATTAATGTATTTTATGTGATTAATTGATTTTTCAATTAATTAATATTATTGATGTGATTAGTTAATTATTGAATTAACTAGAGTAATTGATGTGATTAGTTAATTTTTTATTTAAATATATTAATTGATGTGATTAATTAAATGTATAATTAATTAATGTTATTATTGTTATTATTTAATTTTTGAATTAACTATAGGAATTTATGTGATTAATTAATTGTTGAATTAATTATTGTTATTAATTTTATTAGTTAATTTTTGAATTAACTATAGTAGTTATTGTGATTAATTAATTGTAGAATTATTTAATGTTATTGATGTGTTTAGTTAATCATTCAATTAACTAAATTAATTGTGTGATTAATTAATTTTTAAATTAATTAATGTTATTGATTTGATTAGTTAATTTTTGAATTAACTAAAGTAATTTTGTGATAAATTAATTGTTGAATTAATTTATGTTATTGATGTGAATAGTTAATTATCGAATAAACCAAAAGAATATTTTTTAACTAATAAATGAGTTAGTAATTGAATTGATGTGGATAATTAATTATGTGTTAAATAATGGTGACATGGTCATTCTAATGTGTGGGGTATGAATGGTAACATAGAAATTCAAGTATGAATTAAATAATGGGAACATGGTCATTCTAATGTGTGATGTATGAATGGAAACATGATCCTTCATTTATGAATTAAAGAATGGGAACATGGTCATTTTAAGGTGTGATATACAAATTGTAACATGATCATTCAAGTATGAATTAAATAATAGGAACATGACCATTATATTGTGTGTTTTATAAATAGTAACATGGTTATTCATGTATAATTTAAAGAATGGTAACAAAGGCACTTTGATATATGACCTCACTTGGGAATACTTCGGACTCCGCCATGAGCCAAAGTAGGTATTGAGATATGATATCACCTTGGAATACATAGAGATCTAGAAAGATATGAAGAAGGTATTATGATATGATATTACCTGGGAAAACTTCAGGATCCAGCATGATCAGAAGAAGGCATTGAGGTATAGGTATCCTCGAGAACTAGGGAGTTAATTTGGTTAAGTAAATAATAAATAATAATGTCATAAATGTTTACTTATGTGTTGTAATTATTAATTTATACAACTTAATACACTTGATATTGATTGGATATTGTTTTAGACACTATTGGTGGTGGCCTACTGAGATATACTTGCACCCTACTCGGGCTGCCTAATTGGTACCCAAATAGGCTTGGTATTTTCTAGATAGGTTTAGGGGAAAGGCCATGTGTTAGATAGCTGAGTTGGGGTGGATCATGGATGATGGAACCATACATGGTTTGGTACATTCTTGGGTTTCTTAAGTGTCTTTAATTTTTATTTTTTATATTTACACTTAGCATGTACATTAGTATGACATATTTATTGTTCGGTTTTGACATTCTACTTCATGATTTGGTTGTCACGAGATATTGGTATTTTTTTTATTATTTAGTTGATTATTGTAATTTATTTCCACCAGGGTTTTAATGTGATGAACAAAAGAGGATATAGTCTCCCCATGATCAATAATAGTCCCTGGATGATGGTCGGCAGCCTCTGGAGTATTAGGAGGTACACTTTAGGTCATGTGATTGACTGGGTTGGGGCATCAGTGTGTGTCACCCAGGTCGGGACATTACAAAGTGGTATCAGAGGAGGTTTTATTTTGTTTTTCTTTTATCTTACTATTTGAGAAATTTATATTGGATACTAGTAAGATTCAGGCCTTGTTAATGAGTTCATTCATGGGAGTAGTGAACCCATGTACGGGAGAGAATGCATGTGCCAAAGGTGGGATTTTTTTATTGTTGTTTTCTGTTACTATTGTATATTATTTCACCTTGGATGACTCAATTTTGGTGTGATGTGATTTTTGTTTCTAATATTTTCTGAGATTTGACTCATGTTCTGGAATGGTACTATAGTTAAGTTTTTATGCATCATACTAGGCACCCAAGATTATTTTATGACAAGCATCATTTTAGGAAGTCATGGGAAAACGAGTTATAGTTAAGTTGTTGAACTTGAACTTTTTACCTGCATGTGAAAATGATTTGAAAAAAGTTCCTAATGCGTAATTGAGAAAGATTTTAAAATTATGTAATATAATAATAAATGGGTTTTTAAATTATAAAACTTGGATAATGACAATGTGTTTACCCTTGTTAACCAAGATCTAAATGTAGGATGGTTAGTGGTAGAAGTAATGTCTCAGTTTTGATCATGTGGTGGTAAAAGAGGGGAAATACTTGTTATGGTTTTGTTTAAATCCCTCTTGTTAAATATGTTAATGTTTTTAATCAATAATACTTTGTTTTGTTTATTTGGACCTAGATGTGGGTAGTATGGGTAGTGAGAATTTCCCAGTTTGAGAACATGGTGGGGAGTTGTGCGAGGGGCCATCTGGTTTTAGATCGATGTGGTGAGATGTTGGTTCGTGTGGAATCCCTATACTTTTAATATGTTGAGGTGTTTCTGTAGTGGGAGTTAACATTAGTAATGGTGGGATTATATTTGTATTCATCGACGACTTCTCAGTGTACTTTTAATTAATGATGATTATGTCCCTTACCTTAACATCATCTAGGTACGCTGAAAAAACTCTACCTTTACACCTAGATTTCTGAATGTGTTTTTGTTGGATATGGGGACCCTTAGAGATCATTCTTATCAAGTGGTATATGTGGAGTAGTATGGGGGAAGGTACGGCATCAATGGTTTGTGGATGATTTTTTTAGGATATAATGGAGGTCAATATGTACTATAGAGGATAAGTTTCTTGAAAAAGTTGTATTAATGAAGTTAAAAAGGTGGGGAATGATGTGTTAGTAGTTGGTACATGGAGAAAAACCATGTATTAGAAGTGGTGGCATCAGGATTTCAATGAGGAACCTATAAGGTCAATGATTAGATTCCTCAGGGAAGGTTGGGTGGGCCTTATTGGTGGTGTATGTACATACTTTCTAGGTGGTTTTTTATGTCACATCTAATTTCCAATGTTGGATGGTGTTATTATGGTTGTTGGGCATGGTGGGATGGGAAATGCATCGGTTATGTTGTGAAAGTTGAGATTGAGACTGATGTTTCCTTTGAGGAGAATCTGATATGTGTTTTGGATATTAGTGAGAAAGTGTTGTGGGGAAAGACTATATCGATAGTTCATGTATTGTGGAAACATTTATTGGTTTAGGAGGAAACCTAGGATAGAGAAATGGATGTTTGGTCTTGGTGGACCAATCTTTTTGACTTGGAATCATATATATACTTGGGAGTGTACCTTGAGGATGAGCTATTATAAGGTGGGGATATTATAAGATCACTTCTTTTCTATAGATTTCTCAAGATCATTTAGAGGTATAATTTCTCCTCATTGTGAGTTATTTTAATTTGGGTTTTAACTTTGGGTGTGTTTGGGTGAATATTGTAAATTTTGTAAGGAAATGGGAAAGTGCATGCTTGGTGTATGTTTTTTCCAAACCGTGCGCCTTGGCCCAACAAAATGTGTGGACCCAAACAGAGGGGATTCACTTGGATGGTGCACGGTTTTTCAAAATTTATTCCCTCTTAGTAGAAACTGTGACCCCCAACCCCCCCCCCCCCCCAGAAGAGGTACACAGTTATGAAGCACGGTTAAATGAAATCTTGTGCCTATTCCCATCAAAATGTGTGCATGGTTTTATTAACCCAGAAATTATATTTTAATTTCCTAAACCCCCTATTTTAACCCCTATTCAACCCTATATGACCATAAAAAAAATTTCTCGATTTTGGAGGCTCCTGAAGGGTTTCCTAAGGCTCCTAACCTCTGTTCTTGGAGATTTAAAGCTTGTTTCTCAGATATGCATCTCTCTGGGTATGTGGTTTCTTCTCAATTTATTTCTCATATCACTTTAGTTCTTCTCCCATTATTTTCTCTTTTTTAAAGGAATTTATACCCTATTTTTTATATCAAGATCTTGATTTGTTGAATCTAGATCAAGGATTGTTGGATATAGATATAGAATTAATATATATAGTTTTTTTATCATAGAATTTGGTTTTGGATCTAGACTGTGTTCATGTTCACGTTCTTGATTTTTCCGCTTCAAATTGAGGATTTGTCCATTGGCGAGCATTCGTTAGATTTCGCAATGTAGGTGTTCTATAATTCAAATCCTAAAGACATAATTATAATTAAGTGTTTTTAATTGTATAATTTATATTAGATGTGTAGAAATTTCATTCCTGGTTGAATTAATTAATTTGGTGAATTAATTAATTAAGGGAAATGTTCAAATTGGGGATATTGGCATTATATATTATGAATAAAGAATTTCTAAATTAAATATAAGATATTTGGATTGAATTAGATAATTAATTGGTAAATTAATTATAAAATATTGAATTGTGATTTTGGATAGGTATTTATTGAGTTAATTATCATAATTTTGAATTAATTTGTGATGGTACAAATAATTGAGGAACTAATTCAGGATATTTAATTAATTGAGTTGGAAAAATTAATTGTGGAATTAATTATGGAGAAATGTTGTTATTAATTAAGATAATTAATTGGGGAATTAATTATGGGATATGGATGTTATGAAATTGGAATAATTAATTGTGTAATTAATTAAGAGATGTTGATATTGTGTATAAAAATAATTAATTGGTGAACTCATTATTTGATGTTGACATTGTGAATAGATTAATTAATAGTTGAACTAATTAATGGACTTGATTCGGTTAATTAATTGATGAATTAATTAATAGAATGGTGGTTTTGTGAAACTTTTATGTGTAATTAATTAATTGATTAATTAATTAATTGATGTAATATGATTATTTAATTATTAAATTAAATAATGGGATTAATTAAATAAGTAATTAATTAATGTAAGCAATGTGATTAATTAATTATTGAATTAAAATAATATAATTGACATGAATAATTAATTGGTGAATTAATTGAAGGGTTTGAATGTGATTATTTGTTTTTTGAATTAAATAATGGATTTGAAATGAAAAATTAATTGAGGGGATTGAATGTGATTAATTAATTATGTAATTAATTGATGAAGATGATTTACATTAATTAATTGGTGAATTAATTAATGTGGATTGTTATGTAAATGAAATTGAATGAGTTAGATTAATTAATCGGTGAATTAATTAATGAGGGTTGTTTTGTTAATGCAATTAAATGAGTAAGATTAATTAATTAGAAAATTAATTAATGGGGCTTGTTTTGCTAATGTAATTGAATGAGTAAGATTAGTTAATCGGATAATTAATTAATAAGGATTATTATGTTGATTCAATTGAATGAGTTAGATTAATTAATGGGAGAATTAATTAATGGGGATTGTTGTGTAGATTTAATTGAGTTAATTAGATAATTAATTATTGAATTAATTACAATATATTAAGATTATTTAATTTAGATAATTAATTTATGAATTAATTATAATATATTGAGATTTGAGAATTGAGATAGTTAATTGTGTAATTAATTATGAAATATTGATATTGTGAATGAGATAGTTAATTGTGGAATAAATTATGGGATTTTGAGATGTGGATATTGATTAATTAATTGATGAATTAATTAATGGGATTCACATAATTAATTAATTGGGGAATTTATTAAGGGGATTTACATGATAAACTTATTGTTGAATTAGTAATGAAATTGGTGTGATTAGTTAATTATTGAATTGACTAATGTAATTTAAGTGGTTAACTAATCGTATAATTAATTATTATATTTGATGTGATTAATTGGTTATTAAATTAATTAATATTATTTATGTGATTAGTTAATTTTTTAATTAACTAGAGTAATGTATGTGATTAGTTAATTGTTAAATTAACAAGAGTAACTGATGTGATTAATTAATTGTTTAATTAATTAATTCCATTGATGTGATTAGTAAATTTTTGAATAAAATAGAAGAATTAAGGTGATTAATTAATTATTTAATTAATTAATGTTATTGATTTCATTAATTAATTGTTGAATTAACTAAAGGAATTATTTTGATTAATTAATTGTTGAAATAATTACTATTATTAATGTGTTTATTTAATCGTTTAATTAAATAAATTAATTGTGTGATTAATTAATTGTTAAATTAATTAATGTTATCGATGTGATTAGTTAATTATTCAATTGATTAAAGGAATTGTGTGATAAATTAATTATTGAATAAATTAATTTTATTGATGTGATTGGTTAATTGTTGAATTAACTAATGGAATATTTGTGTTAAACTATTTGTTGAGTTAGTAATGGAATTGATGTGGATAATTAATTGTTGAAATAATTATGTGTTAAAGAATGGGAACATGGTTATTATTGTAACATCCCTCGTCTTTTCTTTGTATTGATAATGCGTAGTAACATTACTTGGACTTAAGAAATATACCCAAGGTGTAAAAGGATGGAAACAAATGCCAAGGGTTTCATTAACAAATGAGGGGACAATTTTCCCTTTGAAAATAAAACAACCAACCAAACATTCCATAACCAAAAAAAAACCTCTACATGATGCATGATGTCAATTAAATATAACTCAAAGAAAAAAATTGATATTAAAATCAAACTAAAACCAAGTACTAAAGAGGAAGACTACAATATCAAAGTACAAAGTGGAAGACAAAACCCAAGTACTCCAATGAAAACTCCAAGCTCCAAACATGCTCCATGGTCCAACTCCAAAAAATGGAATATGTATCATGAATTATTTATTAAGTAGTGTGATAATTTACCTTTTCCCATGCTCGATAAAAAAACATTTGTAAAATAACCAAATTTCCAAAGCAAGGGTGAGTAATTAAAGACAATAGGTTTTCCCCAAATTACTTTTCTACTAATTCCACTAGGATAGAACATATTGGTACATTTATATAAAACAGTTTATATATAGAAATTTCTAAAATAGTTTATATACAAACATAAACAAGTTCCATAGTAAAATATTTTTATGAAACAACAACAATTTACAAGGCAAACAACCAAACAAGTTCTTAAAAACAATTTCATATTTTTTTGGCATATCTCATTCTAAATCCACAAACCCGCACATCCACACATGTATGCTTTGTTATGATAGTTATATAGTCTTTTCTCATCAATATATCAAGTTTTCCTAAGTTGATTAAATCTTATATGTCGTTACACATTTGGCATTGATCACAATGTCATATTTCAACCAAGTCATGTAATACAATATGAACACACACCACCATGTATGTCCAAAAATCCTACCAACAAAATCATTCCAAAGAAATTTCAATACCAATCAATTTCATTGCCAAAACCATTTAAATAAAACAACCATTTCAATAAAATAATATTTTTATTGAAAACCTTTTCTATAAATCAATCCAAACAACTTTTCACAACCCATCCCCTGGGGCCCGTGTCATGACTACCCCAAGCCCGCCTTCCATAGGCCAGGGGTTGAAGATTAGAACCAAAGGTGTAAACTATATAACAAAAAAAGAGTGATTAAAAGTAAAAGGGGACATAATACATGCCCAACAGTAAAGGTACAAGTACAACTAAAATACAAAACAATTGAAGATAGAGAAAAAAGGCAGCTACTGGGTCGTCCTCCGAGGTTCTTACCTGAAGGGTAGGTACAGATTGCCTCCTCATCACTCCACGTCCATCAGTCTCCTCCACGTACCGACAAGCCGTATGGTTCACCTTTGGGCACCATCCAATCCTGGTACTCTTAGCCTCAGTCAGCGTTGTCCGTCATCTGCGTCCAACACAACAAGGTCCGGGAAAATCCTATACAGGGGTGAGTATAATGATACTCCGTAGGGAACCCGAGATCCTTAAGGTCTCACAAAAATCCACCAAAGATAAAACACAAAGTAATAAATCAACATATAACCCTACTTAGGTATATGCCCATATATATACCTAAGTAATAAGTAATCCATCTCAATCATGAGGAAAACATAGAAAAACTAACTCAACTCAAACTAATATTTTATTCTAGGGGTTGTATCAACTAACATCCTCAGTCACATTTTCGAAACCTCGATTACTGGAGAACTCCTCCTCTATCAAGTATAGGGGTCGTGCCGCGACACCAAGGCACTCCTCACTAAACTTGGACTACGGAGGTACTCCTCCTGTCGAGTATCATGGGTCTGCCGCGTCACCAAGGTGCTCCCCACCGTGGGTCTGCCACGTCACCAAGGTGCTCCCCCTCGTAGCCTGCTGAGGTACTCCTCCTGTCGAGTACCATGGGTCTATCGTGACACCAAGGAGCTCCCCACTGTGGGTCTTATGTTACACCAAGGTTCTCCCCAATAGGCTAGTCGAATCAATCTGAGTCGAATCGGTCTACAGTCGTCAGGTCTCAACTAGCTACTAGGTCTCTGCACTATGCTCGCTTGTCTCCGGGATGATCTGCTCCACGAGTTACTAGTTGATACTCAAACTGTCATGAAGTCCCACAAATAAGTATCTCAAAGTTCCACCACGTCATAAGGGTCTCAACGCAACTGACGGCGTGTCAATTGGATGCCCTGTCTATGATTTATTAGCCTTTTAGTCCTTGGGGCCTGGTTGGATTCATGCCTGATCCAACCTGTCCATTTCTCATCTCAAACCAAAACACCAGTGGAGTATAATCAAACATCCCATCTCGCTCTAATATTTCCAACGTCTTTGACGGTTCGTCAAATGGGTGTCCGGTGCCAAATTTATGGATAAAAGAAAGTAAAGGGTCATAGTGGGCCTGGGTCCGGGTCGACCCGGCCTAACCCTTTGGGTCTAGCCCAGCCCGCAATGAGGCCCGTCCCATTGGGTCTGGCCCAGCCCGCGAGGGCAGTGAGGGTACCGTGGGGGCTTCTCGACCGAGGGGTACCACGAGTGCGGCGGACCCGGCCATGAGGGTGTAGACGGTCGCGAGGGCGCGGACCGGCTGTGAGGGCATGGACTGGTCACGGGTTGGCGGACCAGCTACGGGGCACGGACCGGCAACGAGGGGCCTGAACCAGCTATGAGGGGTATGTACCAGCCGTGTTTCAGTTGACCGGCCACCATTCTGTGGTGGTACGGTGAGGAGGGTGGAGTAGCTCGACTCGGCGGACGGCGGCGCGGCTCAGCTCGGACGGCGACGAGGCTCTGCTCAGACAGCGACGTGGCTCAACTCGGATGGGGGGTGTGGTCGGGGCAGTGCGGCGAGGTAGCGGGTCATCCGGGGCAGTGCAGTGAGGTCTCGGGTCGGACCGGGTGGCGCGGTGAGGCCACGGGTGGCGGTATCGTTGCCTCCGTTTTCTTCGTCTCCTTCTTCCACTTAGACGAACACACAAAAGAAGAACAGTAGAGGGGTCGGGTCATGTTTTTTTGGCATGCACCCTCTGCGTCAAGAGTGGTAGAAAGTGGTTTACAAATAATTAAGCATGAATGGAAAACCATAATCTTCCACAATTTTTGTTACCAATCTGCACAAGAAAAGAAGGTAGTACATGGAATGTGATAACATTTAGAAATAAACCTCTACCTCGTTCGCTTGATGACGTTGGCGCAAGGAGGTAGTACAGTCATAAATTCATCGTAGATGAAGACGTACCATTTCCGAAGAAGTCCTGAGGAAGAATCTCAAAGTCGAGGTCGGCGTTCTTTGTCAACGGAGCGTTCTTCATGGAAGAACGCGTTCTTCGTTGGAGAGTTTTCTCCCACCAAGTGCTCTCTCTCCTTTGCCAACGATTGTTCTCAAAATAAGAACCCACAAAAATAAAATAGATATCCAATATAATAAAAAGTGTTTCCCCAATTTAATCATTGGCACAATTCAAATTGGATTAATTAAATTGGATTAATTAAGGGGTGTCTTGGCATAATTAAGAGGGGGGGTTAGCACAATGAATGTGGAGGAAGCTCAAGAGGCTCCTCCATATTAATGAGGGAGTTGAAGTTTTCTCCCAATTAATGGGGGTTTCAAGGGGGGTTTAATCTCGGGTGGTCCCCACCACCATAACCTCTCATGGGTGATTAGGATCAGGTGGTCCCCACCACCATAACCTCTCATGGGAGGTTAAGATCTAGTGATCCCCACCCCCAACTTCTACAAGGAGGTTGGTTACAACAAAATAAAATAAAAAGTGTGTATTTTTTATTTTATTAATTCCACTAAAAACCCAAAAACTAAATTTCCCCCTCGACCAATTGTCCTCGAGGTGAAAGACTCTTTAAGTGAATATCGGCATTACGAGTTCAACGGTCTCCTCATATTTCAATTCCGAGAACCGGTTAAAAGGTTATAAAAACCCGCTCGTACGTTTACTGAACATACCTGAAGAAAAGTTCATAAATTCATTCCAGACACTCTGAGCCTCAGAACCATGTGCCATCAATTTTCACAGACTCGAAAAAATCCCATATATTTAAAAAATTACATGGAAATTCTGGGCCTTTACATTCTCCCCACCTCATGGCTTCACATCCCCATAGCTACAGCTCAAACTAAGGGAACAAGTGGGGGTACTGAGTACGCATCTGAGCCTCCCGCTCCCATGTTCTCTCCTGGAGGTTCCCGTGCTACCAAAGAATTCACAACAGAGGTATCGACCATCCAAGAAGGACCTGCTCTTTTCGATCCTTAATCTCTACTGGAACTTCCATAAAAGTCACCCAATCATCAACGTCCAACTCGCTATGTTTGATGATGTGGGAAGGGTCGGGCACGTATCTTCGCGGCTGGGAGACGTGGAAGACGTCGTACACCCGGTGCAACTAAGGTGGAAGAGCTAAGTGGTAAGACACCTCGCCAACTATACTAACAACCTGAAAAGGTCCGATAAATCTTGGATATAACTTGTCGCCTCGGCCAAATCTCTGCAAACCTCATCGAGATGAGACCCATAGAAAAACATGGTTTCTATCCTTGAACTCTAGAGGCCTTCGTCTCCTGTCGTCATACGACTTCTTCCTACTCTGTCCAGTCTTCATCCACTCCTAGATGATCTACACCTTCTCTGTGGTAGCCCGTACCATCTCTAGTCCCACAAGTGATGACTCCCCTAGGTCAGTCCAGCACAAGAGTGATCTACAAGGTCACCCATACAACACCTTGAAAGGTGTCATCCCAATGGTGGAGTGATAGTTGTTGTTATATGAAAAATCCACCAAAGTCAAGTGATCCTCCTAGATGCAATCGAAGTCGAGGAAATAAGAACGATGTATGTCCTCGAGGGTCTGAATGGTCCACTCAGTCTGATCATCCTTCTGAGGATGGAAGGCAGGGCTCAAACGAAGATACATCCCAAAAGCCTCCTACAACCCCTTACATAGATGGGAAGTAAATCATGTGTCATAATAGGAGACAATTGTCGATTATAATCCATGTATATGCACAATCTCCGGCACATAGAGGCCTCCCAAGCTCTCTACTAAATCCTACTCTCTAATCAGTAGGAATTGGGCCAATTTGGTGAGTCGGTCGACGATCACACAGATAGAGTCATATCTCTAGGATGTACGTGAAATTCATGTCATGAAGTCCATGGATATCTCATACCACTTCCACTTTGGGACCTATAAACGCTGAACCAAGTCTGCTGGTACATGATGCTCTGCCTTCACCTACTGACAAGGGAGGCAGTGAGAGACAAACTCTGCTACTGCCTTCTTTGTTCCCGGCCACCAGTGTTGTCGTCGGAGATCATGGTACATCTTCGCCACTCCAAGATGTAACACTAGAGGGGATGTGTGGAACTCCATCAACACTTCCTCCTGAAGTGATATTGATACCATGGTACATCCTCTGAAGTGGAAGATGTGCTACCCACCTTTAGATAATCCATCAGGTGCATGTCCTGTGGATATCTAAGCAAGTCGTGTCTTGCAGTCAGCGTCCCCATGTTGCACCTCCCTGACTCACTGAAGAAGTGGGGGAGTGACTGTAAGAGACTGAAGAAAAGATGCTCCATCATGACCTAGAAAGGATATCTGCAAAGTGTCTAGCTGCTTTGTCGCCTCACCTAGCAGTTGTATACCAGATCTTCTGCTCACTGCATCTGCAACAACGTTCCCCTTCCCAAGAGTATAGACTATCTCAACGTCATTGTCCTGGAGGAACTTAAGCCAAAGTCATTGTCTCAGGTTCAAGTCCTTCTGAGAGAAGATATACGTGAGACTCTTGTGATCATAGTACATAGTAAAACGCTCGCCCCTCAGATAGTGTCTCCACATCATCAAGACGAAGACCACTGCTGGTAACTCCAGGTCATGGGTAGAGTACTTCTGCTGGTGTAGTCTCAGCTGTCGAGAACCATATGTGATCACTGCTCACTCTTGTATCAGGACACATCCGAGTATGTTCCCTGATGTGTCGTAGTAAACTACCTACCCTACTCCCTCCTCTAGAAGCCTCAATATGGGGACACTAGTCATCTTCTACCTCAGCTCTTGAACACTCTTCTGGAATTTCTCCGACCACACGAAGGGTTGCCTTTTCTTTTTCAACACTGATAGTTGTGTTGCAACTCTAGAGAAGTAAGGAACAAACCTCCGGTAGTATCTAGCCAAACCCAGGAAACTCGGCACCTCCGTCACATTCCTAGGTGGCTCCCAAGAAAGTACCACCTCAATCTTCACTGGATCTACTGCAACTCCAGCCTCCGAGATGACAAGTCCTAGAAACTAAACCTCTCAGATCCAGAAGTGGCACTTCGAGAGCTTACCATAAAGATGGTGCTCTCGGAGTGCATCCAGTAGTACCTTCAAATGGTAGGCATGCTCTTCCTCAGTAGTCGATTAGATCAGAATGTCGTCGATGAAGACTACTATGAAGCGATCAAGGTACGGCTGAAATATCATGTTCATGAGTCCCATTAACACTGATAAAGCATTGGTTATGCTAAATGGCATAACCAAAAAATCATAGTGGTTGTACCGACACCTGAAGGATGTCTTCTGCACATCCTCGTCTCGAACTCTAAGCTGGTTATATCCTAATATGAGGTCTATCTTTGAGAACCACAGTGCTCCCTTCAGCTGATCGAAGAGGTCATCAATCAGCGGGAGTGGGTTCTTGTTCTCCATGGTCACCTGATTCAAGTGTCGATAGTCGACACAAAGTGTCAAGCTCCCATATTCCTTCTTGGAGAATACAATCAGGGCTTCCCAAGGTGAAACACTGGGCTGGATGAATCCCTTCTCCTGCAAGTCCTCCAGTTGTACCTGCAGCTCTCGAGGCTCCACGGGAGCCATCTGACATGCTGGTGTATATACCGGTTCCATCCCGGGGTACAAATCAATGTAAAAGTCTACCTCTATATGAGTAGTTAGACTCGGAACATCATCAGGGAAGACATAATTGTATTGGTCCACCACTATAGGATATCTCGGATACTCCACATACACATCTTTGAGGGTAAGGCTAGCCAAACTGAGGAGTGATCGGCTACACTCTCCTCTGGGTATGTCCATCCTGTGCTGCAAAGGATCCCTTCTCACCGGTGAAGGTAAGCCTGGTCCCATCCATGTAGACACACCACACCTTGCACCTAATACATTCAATCTAAGCATGGACTGTAGATAACCAGTCCATACCCAAGATGACGTTGTAATGCCTCAACGACACTACTAAGAGATCCTAGTCGAAGCTCATGCCTCCTAGAGTAAGCTCACACTACCGATACCAGTGTGTAATCGTCAAATCTATTCTTGTAGGAATCTCTAGCTGTAAGGATCGAGCCAATGGCTCTGTCGGAATCTCCTAGATCTGAATGAGGGAAGTGGAAATGAAAGAATGACTGGAACCTGTGTCTATAAGTACTTTAGATATGGTGGAGTAGACACAAATCGTACCTTGTATCATCTTTGAAGCACTGTGATCATAGGCCTCAACTGCCTAGAGCTGAGATCTCCCCTGTCCAAATGCTCCCTGTGGTCGGGGTGGACCTCCTAGTGTTGGTGCTGGTAACATCTCGAATCGTTTCCCACCACCAGTGGAACGACCAGCTCCTCTTCCACGTCCACCTACTCCCTGCGGACTACCTCGATCGAATCTCGGTCTCTTATTGGGCGGTCCTTCGACAATCTGTTGATCATCCATATGGAGGTTCAGATAGTCATGAGCCACGTGACCCTGCCCGCGACATGTGAAAAACTACCCGCTACTGACATGTTTGTCTCCTCCTCGGGTTCCCTACACAACCGACTCTGAATCATGCGGTTTTCCACCTGTAGGTCTGGCCCTCTTGGACCTCTGTGACGTCTGTCTGCTGCCAGCTGTAGAAGACTCTGCTACGTGACGACTTTTAGTGGGTCACGCTACTGGTGACTACTCAACAAGGAAACTCTCCACCAAGAGGGATCTCTCTAACACCCCTGCCTGTATTGGGATGTTGAGTGAGGTCACCAAATCCCTGATCTCCCTCCTGAGTCCCTGATCGAAGGTATGGGCCCTGAAAAATGTGTCATGCACCATATTAGTGGAGTAGCATGAGAGTTTAGTGAACCTCGCTGAGTACTGATCCACAGTCATACTTCCCTACTACAGATGAAGTAGTTCCTGAATGCACACTGCGTGAAGATTCGCTGGAACAAACTCCGCCCCAAACGGGCTCTCAAAGTCTGCCCAGATAAGCATCACCTCGTCATGAACCTGGAGCATCTAGCTCCACCATCTGCCCGTTGCTGCCTGTAGAATGTAGGAAGCAAGAATCACCATGAGGTCTGCTGGTGTCCCTACCAGTCAGAAAACTCTCACCATAGCCTTCATCCAATCCTCAACCACTTGTGGTTTCGTCTCTCCCCTGAACCTGGGTGGCCTCTGGCGCTGAACTCGTGCAACGTGCTCAAGCGGTGTGCACTCTCTACTGCTGGTGCTAGTGGAATCGGTGGACTAATGGGTAATGGTATCATTGGTGCCTCCGCTAGAAAAGGGCCCTACACCGAGGCCTCGTCGCTCAGTGGGCTATCAGTGTGTACCACTCTCGGATCCCTGGTTGGCTGCCTGCATGGAGGCATCCTGAAAAGAAACAGGTGCGACACGGTCAAAACGTTATACCTGGTGAGATGACCTGGTGAGCTGACTCAAAGAGTTTACAAATAAAACTCTTGAAAATACACACACAATTAGTGTTTTCATGCACTCGGTCAGATATCAGAAGTCAGGGTCCTGGTGTATGGATATGTCAGCCGCTGCACAAACCCTGGACTCCCTGAACTGAAAACCACACTCACTACACTAAACATTATTTTCATTAGAAAGATAGATCAGAGTCCTAAGTTTTGTGGTAGAACTGACTCCTCTGATACCAATTTGTCACGACCCGTCCCCCGAGGCCCATGTCATGACTACCCCAAGCCCGCCTTCCATAGGCTAGGGGTTGGTGACTAGGACCAAAGGCAAAATTCCTCAAACTGGGAAGGCATTTCTGTTATAAGCTGTAAACACTCATAACCAAGTACACAATGAGATACCAACACAAGTAAAATGTATAACAAAAAAAGAGTGCAGAAAAGTAAAAGGGTCCGAAATACAAGCCCAACAGTAAAGGTACAAGTATAACTGAAATATATTACAACTGAAGATAGAGAAAAAAGGTAGCTACTGGGTCATCCTCCGAGGTTTCTACCAGAAGGGTAGGTACAGATCTCCTCCTCAGCACTCCACATCTGTTCGTCTCCTCCATGTACTGAAACAACGTATGGTCCACCTCCGGGCACCGTCCAATCCTGGTACTCTCAGCCTCAGTCAGCATTGTCCATCGTCTGCATCTAATAAAAAAAGGTGAGGGCATAGCCCGTGCAGGGTTGAGTATAATGATACTCAGCAGGGACCCTGAGACCCTCAAGGTCTCAAAAATATCCACCATGGATAAACCACAAAGTAAGAAATCAATAGATAACCCTACTTAGGTATATGCCCATACATATACCTAAGTTATCAAGTAATCGATCTCAATCATGAGGAAAAAACAGAAAAACTAACTCAGCTCAAACCAGGATTTTATTCTAGGAGTAGTATTAAGTAACATCACCTCTCACATTGTCGAAACATTGGATGCTGGATAACTCCTACTCTATCATGTATAGTGGGCCTACAGTGACATCAAGGCACTTCCCACTAACTTTGGATTGCTGAGTTACTCCTCCTGTCGAGTACCCTGGGTCTGCAGCGTCACCAAGGCGCTCCCCACCATGGGTCGGCCACGTCAACAAGGTGCTCCCCCTCGTAGCCTGCTGAGGTAATCCTCCTGTAGAGTACTGTGGGTCTTCCGAAAAACTAAGACGCTCCCCACTTTGGGTCTTCTGCAACACCAAGGAGCTCTCCACTGGGCTATTCGAGTCACTCCGAGTGGAATCGGTCAGCAGTCATCAGATCTCAGCCAGCTACTAGGTCTCCACACTATGCTAACTCGTCTCCAGGAGGATCCGCTCCATGAGATACTGTTCGATACTCCAACTATCACAAATTCTCACCAATAAGTATCTCAATGTTCTATCATGTTATAGGGGTCTCAACGCAACTGAAGGCGCGTCAATCAGACGCCCGGTCTCTGAGTTATTATCCTTTTAGTCCCTAGGGACCAGTTGGATTCGTGCTCAATACAAACTGACCATTTCCCATCTCAAACCAAAACCCAAATGGAGTAAAATAAATGGGGCTGTCTCGCTAAAAGATTTCCAACGCTGTTGAAGGTTCGTAAACAAACGTCTGGTGCCAAAGTTATGGCCAAAAGAAAGTAAAGGGTCGTAGTGGGCCTGAGTCCAGTCTGACCCGGTCTGACCAACCCGGCCAGATCCTTTGGGTCTTGTTGGGCCCGTGAGGGTCGCGATGGTACTGCGGGGGTGCATCGTCTGAGAACCGTGAGGGTGGTGGTCCAGGTCATGGGGGTGCAGACTGGCCGCGAGGGCGTGGACCGGCCGCGAGGGTGCAGACCGGCGGCGAGGGCGCGGACCTGCCACGAGGGAAAGGACCATCCGTGAGGGTGAGGAGTAGCTGTGAGGGAACAAATCAACCGTGAGGGGCATGGACTGGCCACGGGTCAGTGGACTGGCCACGGTTCGACTGTGGTTCGGTTAAGAGGGCGGAGTGGCTCGGCTCGGCGGACAGCGGCACGGCTCGACTTGGACAGAGGCGCGGCTCGGCTCGGATGGCGGTGCTGCTGGGGCAGTCCGGTGAGGCTGAGGGTCGGACGGGGCGGCTCGGTGAGGTCGCGGGTGGCAGCGTCGTAGCCTCCATCATTTTCTTCACTTTCCTCCACTTCGAAGAACACACAAAAGAAGAACGGCGGAGGGGTCGGGCCATGTTTGTTTGGCGCGCACCCTCCGCATTTAGAGTGGTAGCAAGTGGTTCACAAAAACGAAGCATGAACGTGAAACCATAATCTTCTGCAATGTTTATTCCCAATCCACACAAGAAAAGAAGGGAGTACATGGAAAGTGATAACATTTAGGAATAAACCCCTACCTCATTTGATTTATGACGTTGGCTCAATGAGGTAGCACGGTCATCGATTTGTCGTAGATGAAGATGTCCCATGTCCGAAGAAGTCCCGAGGAAGAAGTTCGAAGATTAGGTCGGCGTTCTTCGTCGGTGAAGAGTTCTTTGTGGAAGAATGCATTCTTCATTAGATAGTTTCCCCCCACCAAGAGCTCTCTCTTCTTTTCCAACGAATGTTCTCAAAAGAAGAACCCACCAAAATAAAAGAGATAGCCAATATAATAAAAAGTGTTTCCCCAATTTAATCGTTGGCATAATTCAAATTGGATTAATTAAATTGACTCAATTAAGTGGTGTGTTGGCATAATTAAGAGGGGGAGGGTAGGCACAATTAATGTGGAGGAAGCTCAAGAGGCTCCTCCACATTAATGATGGAGTTGAGGTTTTCTCCCAATTAAAGGGGGTTTCAAGGGGGGTTTAATCCCGGGTGGTCCCCACCACCATAACATCTCATGGTAGGTTAGTCTCAGGTGGTCCCCACAACCATAACCTCTCATGTGAGGTTAAGTTCTGGTGGTCTCTACCACAAACTTCCATGAGGAGGTTTGTTACAACAAAATAAAACAAAACGTTTGTTTAATTTATTTTATTAATTCCACAAAAAAACCCAAAAACTAACTTCCACCCTCAACCAACTGTTGTCCATGTGAAAGTCTCTTTAATAGAATATTGGCGCTACGAGTTCAATGGTGTCCTTGGATTTTAATTCCAACCACCGGTTCAAAAGTTAGAAAAACTCACTCGTACGTTTACTGAACGTACCTGAAGAAAATTTCAGAAATTCATTCTGGGCACTCCGGGCCTCGGAACCACGTGCCGTCAATTTTCACAGACTTTTGAAATTCCCCTATATTTAAAAAAAATAGATGTAAATTTAGGGTCTTTGCACTTCTATTTTAAAATCAACATCTTTATATCATTTATCAAATCACTTTGCAAAACAATTCCAGAATTTCACACAAAACCATAAACACTCACTAAAGAATGTTTCTACCATGGTTTTCACAAAAAAATTACAATCAATTTCAATTAATTTAGAAAATTTGAAACTAATCCTTCGTTTTCTAAATATAGGAGTCGATATTGAAGCCACCTACCTCAACAATTTGGGAAAAATGATAAACGGCATGAAAAACATCCATGTAATCGGGTTGAAAATAAAAAATCCCACCTTAGATCTCTTCCCATATCATCAAAAAGGTAAAATATAATAATATTTTCCATCTAATATCTTAGATATATCCATAGAGTATGTATATCTAAGAATAAAAAATAGTTAGAGATGTAGATCTAAGATAGACCACCAAGAACAACCAAGAATGATAACTTACTATGAGAATCTAACTTTAAATCCCCAAGAAAAGGATTCATATCACATCCATATCAATAGGAGAAGCTTACTTAGACTTTGGGAAGATAGAATCTCTATTTTGGGTCATATATGAGGAAAAATGAGAGAGTTAATGATCAAAACATGCTAGATCCATAATTTTAGGATCTCACTTTTAACCCATGCATGGTTAGTCACACAATTTGGAAAAACATGTGATAACCATGAGCTAGCCACTACCTCAAGGATGAACCTCACATAGGTTTCTTGCATGGTTATAAAATCAAGCGACAACCATGCTAAATCCCATTGTCTAACATCATACAGTTTCTCTTAGGCTTTTGCATGGTTTGGAAAAATTGTGTGCAGCCTGTACGCCTTCCATTTATCCTCTGTCTCAGTGTGCACTGTTTGTTGAAGGTTTTTAATAGTTTCCAAAAATTGTGAACCAACTGTGAACCAAAAAAATCCCTATAAATATTTTAAAAGTAACCTAAACTATCTAAAACTTAACCCCAAACACATTATGTACTTAAGACCCATAAATAAAGGGTTACTTACTTGAAACTGGGGGTGCTACATTCTCCCCAATATTGGCCTTTCCATTCCTAGAAAGTAGAAAAACATCATTTCCATGAAAGAGTTTTGTACATCACTCTTTAATTTCTTTATCATGTTCCTAGGCCTCTTCCTGAATCTCACCATGTTTTCACAAAACCTGCACTAGATAGATGCTTTTCCCATGCAATACTTTCTCTTGCCTATCCACAATCTGTATCGGGATATGTACTAACAAAACATCCAGATCTAGGTCAATGTGATCCCAATGAATCACATGGTTAGGATTAGGAAAATACTTCCTTCACTAAGATACAAGATACACATTATTCACATCACTGAAACATGGGGCAATTCCAACTGATATGTCACCTCACCAACCCGTTCGATTATCTCAAAAGTACCTATGTATCGAGGAGATAACTTTCCCTGTTTCCCAAAATGTTAATTTCCAAGCCTTGGAGAAATTCTAAAAAACACATGATCACTCACCTTGAATGAAAAAATCCATAAACGATGATCTGTATATGATTTATGATGACTCTGAGTTGTCTCCATCTATTTCCGGATCAATTGAATCTTCTTTGTAGTTTCTTGGAAAAGGTTCAACCCAACTTGTGAAGTCTCACCAGTTTACACCCAAAAAAGTAGATAATGATAAGTACACCCATAAAATGATTCAAAAGGACACATATGTATCAAGGAATAATAACTATTGATATTTGATAACTCCACTAATAGTATGTAATCTTCCTATGAACCACCAAAATCCATTACACAATCTCGCAACATGTCTTCCAACATTTTTATCATCCACTCGGATTTCCCATCTATCTGAGGATAATACTCCATGCTCATTACCAACTGATTCTCAAGGTATTTATATAATGATTTATAGAAATGAGATTTAAACCTTAAATATCTATCTGAAATGATTGAAAATGGTATTCCATGTCTCTTTACCACATCCCAGATATAGATTTTTTACAACTCCTCTACTATATTAGACTCAAGAATAGGGATGAAATGGGATGACTTTGTAAGCTGACTATCACCCATATGACATCGTGTTTCTGAACCATTCTTGGGAGAACTATTACAAAAATCTATAGCTATCTGCTCCCATTTCCACACTAAAATAGTTAAATACTAAAATATACATTCTGGTCATTGATGCTCTACTTTAACTTGTTGAAGAGTTAAGCATGTTTAAACGAACTCATCTACCTTCATTTTCATACTGACCCACCAAAACTGTGCTTTCAAAACCTTAAACATATTCTAAATTACAGGATGAAAACCCCATCTTTAATGGTGGTAAGAATGAAGAAGTTGTTCCTAGCATGCCATAAGTATGACCATCCAATTTCTAAACCCCAATGCAGAACTTTCATCAAGATTCAATCCTTCAATGGTCTCCCCACCATTGTGTTTTGACCTCATATACACACATTCTACATTGAATTTATGTTCCTCTTTAACCATATTAACTAAATTGTGGAAAAACAAAATCGGGAAGTAGTCTGAAACTTCACATCAGTCTTCACATTCCAAGTGCATATCAAATTGGACTCACATCAACTGCTAATCATCTGAAGCTTATTTTTCCAACTGATCATATGACTTTCTTATTAATGCATATAACACTAAATTACTTTTTACCAATGGATACTTCAAGTCAAAGTCAAACATTTTGAGATACTTCGCCCATCTTATTTGTCTCAAATTAAAATCACGTTGTGAGAAAATATTCTTCAAGATCTTATGATCTGTGAAGAAAGTAAATTTCTCAACAAAGAGATAATGACTCCAAGTCTTCAAGTCATAGATTATGGTATCTAAATATAAATTGTGTGATGGTTAATAATTTTCATGAACTTTTAACTACCTTCATCCATAAGTAACAACATGATATACCTGCATGAGAATACATCTCAACCTGTAACCTTAAGCATTACAATACACCATGTACCCTTATCCTGATTTTGGAAAAATTGAGATTGGTGCGGAAGTAAGGAGAACTTTTAACTCTTGAAAGGACATCATGCATTCCTTATTACATTGGAATGGAACATTATTCTTTGTCAAATATTTAAAAAGTTAATATAATCATGAAAAATCAATAATAAAATGTTGGTAATAACCAGCTAAAATAAGAAAATTGTGAATCTCAAAGACATTATTCAATGGTTTCTAAGAGAAAAAGGCCTATATCTTTTATAGATACACATAAACACCTCTTTCAAAAAATACATGGATAAAACAATATACCTCCTATATCCAAAAAATGCACTTTGATAATTTTGAATACAGATGATGATCCCTCAAGACTCCCAACATGGTTTCCAATTGTTTCTCATGTTCCACTCTTGTCCTTGAATACACCAATATGCAATCCACAATCACCACCATAAAAGAATTTAGATATCTCATAAATATCTAATTCATCAATTCCATAAATACCATCGGTGAATTCATAATACCAAAAGTCATTACCACATATTCATAATGGTAATATCTTCTTCTAAAAGATTTCTTTAGAATATCGTCCTTTCACACACACAATCAGTGATATCCTGAACAAAATTCAATTTTGGAGAACAACTAAGATACCTTAAATTGATCTAATATACCATCAATTTATGGTAGTGGATACTTTGTTTTATCATAACTTGGTTAAGGTTATGATAATTCATACACAACCAAAGATTTTCATCTTCATTTTTAACAAACACGACAGGAGCTTCCCATAGACACGTTCTCAAATGAATGAAACCCTTTCTTTCCAACTTCTACAACTTCACATTCATCTCCCTTAATTATATTGGTTCCATCCAATAATATGAAAGGGAAATAAGACCGGTCCCCATAAGAATATAAATTGTAAACTCCACTTCTCTCATAAGCGGAAACCCTAAGAAATTTTCCTGAAACACATCTGAAAACTGATAAACCACTAATGAAAAACTATTAATCTTGATCTTGTCCATCGATGTCAAGTTCAAAGCTTCTAATTGGTATGAGATCGTTCAAACTCATGGTTCCCACAATCTTGTTTCACCAAACTTGATAATTCTTTCTCATCTAAAGAGATGCTTGGCACTATCCTTACCTGTGAAACTAACTATTCTACTATAATAATTGATGTGAGCCTTGAACGTAGTCAACCAATCCATACATAGGATTATGTCATAGATATCCATCTAAGCATAGAGAAATACCATTTCATCTTTTCTCTATCAATAGTTGTAGAAAATTCTCTACACACAAAATATCAACAATATATTTGACCAAGAGGAGTTTTATTTTTATCATACAAGGAATCATATCAACTTTTAAACTCATCAAAACGATAATATGATAAGAAATAAATAAATGGTATGTGATCATATAAAAAATATATTTCATAAGGGTGTAATTCAAAAGAATCATACCTCTCACCTTGATGGTCCAGACTAATTGTCCACAATAATCTTCTCAGCTCCATATAATTGCTTTCTCTCTACACTTTGTTCCTTAATTAGATGTTGAGATTGCACTGCTTGAGGAGTCATCGTATTCCTGGAATCATCAGGTATAGCTCTTTTTTGGTGATGAGAGGTATCCGTAAACCCTCACTCCATTGAATCATATGACACGTGTGAGACCTAAGAAGTGTCTCGAACACCCGACCTTAGAGCACTCTGACAATAGCGCAGAATATGACCTGTTTGATGGCAATTATGGCATTCTATTGTTGGTGCCATACACTCTTTCTTCATTTGGTCAAAGTAACCACATTGGAAACACCCATCTTTAGTCGTGGGTCTCAAAGGAAGATTCATTGATCCAACTTCATGATTTTGATTGATGTTCTCACCTTAGAAATAGGATTCCATCTTCATCTTGATCCTAGCATTAGAGTTCCCACTATTTTCCAGGGGTATCAATATAATTCTACCTTCCATTGCTCCTGATTTTTCTATTTCAGTTATCATTTCTCTATTGACCATCTCTGCATAATCCATAATATATAGCATAATCATCTTTTAGTGAATCTCATTCCTTAACCCTGATTCAATGATGAATTCCTTTAAGGAAGAACAAGAAGAAACCTCAGGGGAAAAGCACACTAAATTCATGAATTTATCCTTATAATCTATGATAGAAAGATTTTCCTATTTCAAAATAGAGAATTTTCTCATTCTTTAAATTCTGAATGTATAAGGACAGAATTATTTATCAATGAATTCTTCAAAATACTCTCATGTAAATTCATGGTCTAATTTATCCTGAATGGATAAATCAAACCATTAGCATGAAAGATCTTCCAGCATATACATTCCAATCTTTAATTTTAGCTCAATCGGTGTGCTGATGAAATCAACAATACGATTCATCCTGTTTAGCCACACCTATGCCTTTTTTATTCAGAATCACCCTAAAAAATGGGTTATTTTTTATTCTATAATTGGAATGAATGATTCCCTTTCCATGGTTCATCCCTTCGATTCCCTGTATCTACATCTTTAAAATCTTAGACTATACTCTGAATAATTTGTTTGTTCACCTGTGGCTCAGGTGTAACCACATTCTCAATAGATTCCTTCAGTTTGTTTCTACAAAATCAACCAGGTGTAATTTTATAGAAACAAAACAACTGTCATAAGTATCACTATCTATTTAATTAAGTCTTATCATTTCAAATTCTACCACATTATATTATCACAATAGTGCTTTACAAAATCAACCACTTTCAATGTTTAACCATTTTTGAAAAAACAAATCGACTTGATTTTGAAAATAAAACTATTTTCAAAATAATACATTGATTCTCTTTTTCGAAATCTATAATTTGATAACAACTTTAACATTTTTCAAAAATCAACAAATTGAATCAAACCATTAATCAAAATGAGACATCCACTCCTAGTAGGAAGTCACTTTTATAATTCGTGTCATGATTGTCTCATTTTCTAAATCCATTATAATGAGATTACAATTCCTATAAGTGTATCCAAAAAACTTATATACACACTCCAGGGTAACCTCAATTTCAGTATAAAAACTTATGGTGCATCTTTTTATTCTCTAAATTTCATGTTTTGAAAATACTACGCCTTTCTATGATCCTAACTAAATGAATAGACCAGAATGAATTCAACTAAAAGACCGAAAATCAACACCAATTCAAATACCAACCATAACTTAGACCAATTTCCAAAGAATAAATTATGAAGGGACATAATGATACCACTTTAAACATCCATCCTCTTCCCATTGTCTTGAGAAGTTGTAGGAACATTACTTGGCCTTAAGAGACATCCCCAATGTACTAAAGGCTGAAAAATGAATTCCAAGGGCTTCATTAACAGATGGGGGATGATTTTCCCTTTTCTAAAAAAACAACCAACCAAAAATTCCATACCTAAAAGAAACAATACATGATATATGATATTAATGAATGAAAACACAAAGAAAACCATTGATATTAAAATCAAACTAAAACCAAGTACTACAGAAGAATGCTACAATATCAAAGTACACATCGAAAGACAAAACTCAAGGACTCCAATGAAAATTCCAAGATTCAAACATTCTTCATGATCTAACTCCACAAATTTCCCAAGTATCATGAAGTACTACTAAAGATTTTGGATACTTTATCATTTCCCATATCTCAATAAACAACGTCTAAAAAATCACCAAAGTGTCCAATCAGGGATGAATAATGAAACTCAGTAGAATTTCCCCAAATGAATTCCCTACTCACTCCACTAGGATATAACATGTTAGAACATTTATATAAAATAGTTTATATAAAGAAATTTATAAAATAGTTTATATCCAAACATAATCATGTGTCATTGTAAAATAGTTTTCTCAAATAATAACATGTTCCAATGAAGAAAACCAAAAAATTTCTTCAAAAACATTTCATATTTTCTTTTTGTCAAATCTCATTCCAAATAAATAAACCCACATATCCTCACAGGTATGCTTCATTATGGTAGTTCCATAATCATGAAAATTTTCTTATTGATCTACCAAGTCATCACAAGGTAATTAATTCTCATGTTCTATTACAACTTTGTCACCAATAACAAGTTCATATTTCAACTAATCCTCATGATGAAATATGAACACACACCACCATGTATACCCAAAAAACATGCTAATACAAACATTCCAAATATATTCCAATACCAACACATTTAAAGGAAAAATCCATTTCAATTCAAATATCATTTAAATAAAAAAATCTTATTGAAAACCTTTTTCCATAAATCGAACCAAGGAAATATTTTATAATCAACATTTTAAAATCATTTATTAAATTACTTTGAATTCAATTCAACAATTTCATACAAAACCAAGAACCAGCACTAAATAAGGTTTCTACCATGATTTCCACACCAATTTCAAAATTAATTTCAATCAATATAATCAATTTGAAAATAATACATTAGGTTCTAAATAGAGTAGTTGAGTGTGAAGACACCTACCTTGACAATTTGGTGAAAATGATAAACGACACGAAACAATTCATGAAACCGGGTTGAAACTCCAAAAATATACCTTAGATCTCTCCCCCTATCCTCAAGAAGTCCAAATATAATCATATTTAGAATCCAATAAATTAGATATATCCACAATGGATATAGATATAATAAACCAAGAGAGATAGATAAGTTGATCTAAGATAAACCACCAAGAACAACAAAGAAAAATCACTTAACATGAGAATCTGGCTTCAAATCACCATTTGAATCCTTTGGATAGCCTTATGATCAATAGGATGAGCTTCCCTATCCTTTGGTAAGATATAATTATGAGTTTGGGTCACTTAGGTGGGAAATAGGGGAGTTAAAGAACAAAACATGTGAGATCCACAATTTTAGGATCTCATTGTTAACGTGTGCATGGTTAGTCACACATTTAGAAAAATCATTCACAAGCCACTACCTCAGGGATTAACCTCGCATGGTTTTATCACATGGTTTGGAAACCATGTGAAAACTATGAAAAATTATACTTTTCAACACGGCACAATTTATCCTAGGTTGCCACTTGTTTTGGAAAAAGTGTGTGCAGCACATGCGCCTTCTCTTTAGCCTTTGTCTCAATGTTCACGGTTTCTTGTAGGTGTTTCACAGTTTCCAAAAATCGTGCACCAGTTTTTCACCCATATAAAATCCCCAAAAACATTTCAAAAGTTATCCAAACTTCAACCAAACACTTTATGTACTTCAAAATCATAAATAATGGATTACTTACTTGAACCAGGGGTGATAAAATTATAATGTGTGAACTATAAATGGTAAAATGTTCATTTAAGTATGAATTAAATAATGGGAAAATGGTCATTCTAATGTGTGATGTATGAATGGGAACATGTTCATTCATTTATGAATTAATGAATTGTAACATGTTCATTCTAAAGTGTGATGTATGAATGGTAACATTGTCATTTAAGTGTGCATCAAAGAATGGGAACATGGTCATTCTATTTTGTGTAGTATGAATGGTAACATGAGAATTGAAGTATAAATTAATGAATAGTAAAAAAGGTACTCTAAGTTATGAAATCACTTGGGAATACATTGGGTTATGGCATAATCTGAAGTAGGTATTGATATATGATAACACCTTGGAATAATTCTGGATTTGGCACGAGTCGAATAAATTATTAAGATATGATATTACCTGGGAACACTTCGGGCTTCTTCATAAGCCGAAGAAAGCGTTGAGGTATGGGTGTCCTCAGGAACTCGAGAGATAATGTGGTTAAGTAAATAATAAATGATAATGTGATAACTATTTACTTATTCATTGTAATTATTTCTTTATAAAACTTCATACACATTCTATTGAATAAATGTTTTTTAGTCGTTGTTTATGGTGGCCTACTGAGTTGTACTCATACCCTACTCAGGATTCCTGATTGGTACCTAAATAAACACTGTGTTTTCTAGAAAAGTTAATATTAAAGGCCCTATGATAGATGGTTGAGATGAGGTGGATCATGGATGAGGGAACCAGATGTGGTTGGGGACTCGCTTTGGTGTCATCGATGTATTTAATTTTGAGTTTTCATATTGGCACTTCACATGCACATTATCATGACATATTTATTATTCTATTTTAAAATTATACTCAATGCTTTAATTGTCATGAGATACTGGTATTTCTTTAGTTATTCAGATGATTATTTTTTTTATTTCCACATGTATATTACATTTATGGGGAAAAAATAGGGTATAGTCTCCCAAGGATCGATAATAGACCCTGATTTCTAGTGGGTAGCCTTTGGTGTATGGAGAGGCATGCTTGAGGTCATGTGTCTTATCGTCTCCAGGCACTCATGTGGGGCACCTGGGTCAGGACATTACAAACAAAGTGGTAAAACACTTCCCCTACTCGATCAAGAATCTTGGAAGAGCCAATATACCTAGGGTTCATATTTCCTTTCTTTTTAAATCTCATAACTTTCTTCCATGGAGAAAGTTTTTGAAAAAACTTCTCACCGACTTCAAATTCTAGAACACATCGATGATTTTTTTCATAACTTTTCTATCAACAATCAACTATCTTAATGTACTATTAAATGGATCTAACTTTCTATACCATTTCCTCATCTAGACCAAGTCCCAATAGCTTTCCTTCTCCAACTTCATCCTAGCACAATGGAGTTCTACACTTCTTCACATAGAGGGATTCATAAGGCACCATATGAATTCTCGAGTGAAATCTATTATTGTAAAAAAAACTTGACCATTGGAAGGTGTTAATCCTAGACACCTTTGAAATCCATATAAAAATATATCAAAATATCCTCTAGGGTTTGAATGGTTCTCTCAATCTGACCATCTGCCTTAGGATGATATTCCATAAAGAAACTCAACTATGTCCAGATCCTACTGAAAACTTTGCCAGAACATCAAGGTAAAACTTGTATCTCAATCATATATAGTAGAATATGGTACTCTATTCAATATTACCACTAATTTAATGTATATTTTGGAAAGATGATTAAGAGATTAGTATTCTATAATTGCAATAAAGTGTTCTAAATATATAAATTCATCAGCAACAACCCATATATACATATGAAATTTAAATGTTTTGGGGATTTTAATGATAAAATCCATGGTTATGTTTTCCCATTTCCATTCTAGTTTGGGTAATGGTTTTAACATTCCCTTAGATTTCCATCTCTTGGCCTTAACTTGCTAACATATTGTTCACTGAGATACATACTTAAAAATATCTCTCTTCATGTTATCCCATAATAAATAATATTTTACAAATCTATAAATATTCATACTTCTAGAATTAATAGATAATGATAAACTATGAGCCTCATCCAGTACCGCCTTCTCCAATTCAGGTATGGATGGAGCACATACATTTTTCCTAAACTTCATCATTTCACCACAATCAAGGATAAACTCATGGACATTTATCACCTTCTTTTGTTTCTCTATAACTTCTTACTATGCCTCTTTATTCTTTACTTTTACATATAGTTGAACAATCATTTTATAAAGAAATTATTCATCCCCTTACTTTAATATTTCAAGATCCATCATTTTCAAATCCATAAATATTGTTTCTTTTGTTATCCTCATCTCATATAACCAAACATAATAATTTTAACTCAAAGTATTTTTTTCCTTGTTTGATTTCCCAAGGTGGTAATGTATTGAGCAGTCATAATAGTTAATCAACTCCAACAATCATCTCTGGTTCATATTCATCTCTTTATATGTGAAAATATAAATTAAAATTTTATAATCAGTATACATATCACACCTTTTTGTAAATATAATTCATCCATATCATTAATGATATAATTTCTACAGCTAACTCCAAATCATGAGTTGGGTAATTTTTTCTCAGGAACCATCAATTTTCATAGGGCATAATCTATCACCATATCATTCTATATGATAATGAATCCCATTAATTTATTCAAAGTACCATTAAATATTAAAAAACCCTCTCCACTACTAGGTAAAGTAATAACACGTGCATTGACTAACCTTACCTTCAATTCCTTGAAATTTCTTTATATTTATCAATCCAATGGAACTTATATCCCTTATGAGTTAACTTAGTGATTGAATTGTACATCCATGAGAAATTATCTACAAAGAGATAATAATATCCATCCAAACCAAGAAAAATAGGGATATTTTTCATAGTGGTTATTCTAGGAAAACATTTAATAACTTCTTTCTTTGAATGATCTACTGATATAACCTAACTTTAGATTATGTAACCCAAGAATGAAACTTTTTGAAGATAAAATTAACGCTTTGTAAATTTTTCATAATGCTTCTCCTTCAAGGTCTTCAGTATAATACTCAAATGATCTTCATTATCTTTTTTTCGCTTTGAATATATAAGAATACCATCTTTAAATAATTTGAAAAAATGATCAAGGTAATATATAAATAATATATTCAGTAAATCCATGAATATATTAGGGGAATTAGTTAGACGAGATGTAATCATTATAAATTCATATTTTTATGCCATGTAAGGAATGTTTTCTTGGGTACATACTCCTTATTGACCCTCAATTGATGATATTTTAAATGAATTTAAATCTTTGAAAAATATTTTTATATGCATAGTTGATCAAAAAAATCATCAATACGAGGTAGAGGATACATTTTTATGATTGTGACCTTGTTAAGTTATGGATAATTAATACATAATCACATTGATCCATATTTCTTCTTAAAAAAATAAGTGTTCCCCAAGGTGACACAATTGGCCGAATGAATAACTTGTTGAGATTCTACTAAAGTTTCTTTTTAAATCCATACAACTCAATCGGGACAATTTTATATGGATTCTTTGAAATATGTGTATCACCATGTATTAGTTATATTGAGAAATAAACTTCCATATTCAATGGAAGACCAGGCAAATTATTTGGCAAATACATTCACAAACTACCATAAAATAGGCATACCTCTGATGTTGAGTATTTCCCTAACCATCTGAGATGAGAACCCATTTTGAATAAGAATCAAGACCCATATTGTGGATATAATTCCAATTGGAATTTCATATTTTTAATCACACCAATAGATGATCATAGGTTGTTTTGAAATATCAAATGTGACTTCCCTTACTTGGAAATTATTGAGGGATTGATGTAAATAAATCAAATCCATGCCCAAAATAATATCAAATTCAACTAGAGGGAGAATAAAAAGATTTTAAAGAATCACTTCCCACAAACTTCAACCAATGAAGAATCTTGTACTTAAGATATGGTCATCATACCATTAGTGGTTTTCAAATATAATTCAACAACTAATGGTTTGGGTTGTAGTTTGATACCCTTAGAAAATTTTTCAGATATAAAAGAGTGGGTAGAACTATAGTCAAATAAGATATTAGAAGTTCTAGAGTGGATGGTAGGTGTACCTTTTACCACATCATTATCATACCAATCATCAGTGAAGTTCCCAATGAATCATGTAGTCACACTAAGATGTGGTGAATTTGGTGTGACTTGTTCTCATGAATTCTCTTTCTACCTTCTAATTCAAACCAATGTCACCTATTAAGAAGACTGGATCCTGTATGAAATAAAAAAAAGTAAATAAAAAACATCACACAATATTTTCACAAGTATATGTATTAATACCTACTCAGGACCATGTTGGATAGACCCCCCAATATGGATTCTCCACTATAATCTTATTATCAATTCAAATAGTTCAAGAAACAACTAAATATACACCCTAGTAGTCAATCCTATGGTTGATCCTAGTTATACCCCCTAGAAACATAACTCTTCTGCCTTAGTTGGTTAAACCCCCATAACCATTCAATTAGTTAGACCCCCTGTCTCTCGAGCCTCTTCGTCAACTGATTACACCCCCTAGTCACAAGCTTCTTCTTCTTCCCAATAGAAGACCTGATCCACTACATGATGATATTTTGATCTTCCCCCATGAGCTCACTAAATCACAATTTCTTATATACCTTTTTAAGTTTCTTTGTATCTTGTTGTTCTTTCCCAAATATTCTGATCACATTTATTTTATTAGTTACCTCAGTGAAACTATGTTTAGGTAATTCTTACATCTATCTGATAAAGTCCTAGCCTCACTAAATGTTCACTAATATTCAAATAATCTAAAAAAAATATCAATACAATTATTTCTCAAATATGAATGTCTTATTAATTTCTTCTCTATCTTCAATATAAAACACATTGCTCACTATTCTTGCAAAGGGTATTTTATTTGTTTCTCAATATTCTACATTCATGTATAGAACACAGTCTTCATGTATATATTGTACATTCATGTTTTAAAATGAATTAACCTCATATTATTTTTAATTGTTTTGTTAGAAACACATTGTGTAAACATGCATTGTTCTTCTTCACTATATCACTTTGAAATAGTGTCATAATTCATTTTTATTTCACTACATTATACTCATGTAAATTATATCACATGTTCTTCCCACTTATTCTTTACATAACTCACATCTCAACAACACCTTCATAATTTTATTCTTTTTCTAATATTCAAACTATCTTCGTGAAACCATTAGGATTATAGAAGTTGAATCATTCATGCATAAATAATTTCATGGTTCTTCTATTCTTCATGTATCAATTAGAATACATGATAAGTAATTATTATGAAAAGAATACATCCTGTGTAACTCTTATTATATTTCTTCGCAAAATATAGTGGGATAATCTACACTATTTTAGGAAACTAAACCATCATCATGAGAACGTGAAGATAAATTCACAACATGAACACATGGAATTTCATCATGCATATATAACATTATTAGTTTTTTGGTTTCACTCATGGATCTCTCAAAAATATATTTAATCCCATGCCTTCAAATGGTGAGGTCTAGGGTATTTATAAAGAATCCCCAATTGCCTCTATGCCTATTTACCAACTCGGTTTTCACTACCTCAATTCTTCTCACCCACACACTACATATGTGCACCATCTCAATGGCTTACGTGACTATGAGAATCACCATCATTGATCAAAAATGCATCTTCATATCATTTTAGACTTCTATTTCTCATGAAAATGAAGTTTCATGCATATAAATATCCCACTCGACCATTTTTATGGGTATTACAATCTTAGTATGATCAAAGCATCTCAGCATACAGATTCCAAATAATTGAAACCCTTTAGATGAAGGTTGGAGGTAGAAAACTATATTAGTTTTGATCGAACAGCTCAAATTAATTGGATAGGACGGTCCATTTTCTTTATACATCATTAATAACAAATAAATAATAGATGAATTCAAATTGTCCCATATCGGTTATTGATTTGGATGCTCACTTTATTTTATAACAATGCACTACATTGACCAAGAATATGTGATTATGGGGTCCACTTCTATCTCTTATGGGAACCAACCCATGTTGTCTCTCTCTATGCCATCATTCGACCCCACATGGTTGATCCACTATGCTCTCATGAGCCTCCTTATACTCACTCACCCATGCTATTTCCATACCTATTTGAGGGTCGACCTGCCTCCTGTGTAGTGAATGCAGGTCTTCTTAGCTGGTAAGGTAGTAATCTAAATTTCTAGTAGACTGACCATATATGAGTATTTTTTATCCTCAATCACAATTTAAACATGCCTTTTTAACTTAATATTAGTTTCATAATCATAACATTTAAAACTCATTGATTTTTTATCTTTCAAACATAATGAAAAAAATCAACTTTAATAAATCACTTGGGTTCTCCGAAGATCTATTCCATAATCCTCATATCTAGAAATCATTGAATATTTATATTTCCATGTAAATTAAACTTCAAAAAAATCACTTGGGTTCTTCAATAACCCCATTAGGATTTATTGTAAAAAATCATTTCATTTCAAAATTCAATGTTTCATTCTTCCACTTACTAAAAATAAAACCAAAGGTATAAGTATGGGAAGTAATTATCATCTTCAGAAAATATTCTTCTCTTATTCTACTTATTTTTATTAACTTTAGATAAGTATGGAATCACCACTATATTAGAAAATAGAAAAAATTAATCAAATCTAAGACTACATGACCCCGGGTCAATGTTAAAGAAATACTGATCATATTTAACATTAATGTTATCAATATATTTTTCATCATGTGATACCAGTACTGAAATATTATTTTAGGGTTTATTCAAAATATTTTCAACTAAACTCCTATATTCAACTCAAATAAGATATTAAAAACATTCAAGAGTAATAATGTACTTCCCATTTTTCAAGTTACTTTTCCTTTTGTCATCAAGCAATCAATCTCTCTATTTTAGAATTGATTTTTCATCAAAAAAATAAAATTTTAATCAATATGCCTCAATGATGGAAAGATTCAATATATATATATATTTTAACATCTATAATTATAAGAGGTATACCTCACTATAACTTCATATATTCATAATATATCAACCGAGATAGAGATATCTAGTGGTTGTTCTTCTTTACTCCCTCTCAAGAGATACACTCAATGCTTATTCACCATAATTGGATATCTTCAATGATAAAATCCAAGAATATTATGATATTATTTAAAAAATTTCAAAAAGATAACGTGATTCTAATAGTCTTCCATGATAGATAACTTTCTAACAATAAGATGTTCACAAATTTTATCAAATTCAGGTCTCCCCATAAAAAATTGTTTCACCTTCAATTCTATGCGTGAAAAACAAAAAAAATGTCTATTATAATAATTTAGTTCTTTAATGATCCTTGGTTATATAAATAGAGATGATATTTATTTCTCAACCCAACTATCATCTTAGATGAAAAAGTTTTCTTCACATTTTTTAGCAAAGTAGTTTAAGTTATCTATTCTTCACAACTATAGATAGTTCTTTTATCAGTGATAGAAAACTATTTTTACAGCGCTAGAAAAGCGTTGTTAATCTATATGAGGCTAAAGGAGGTCCCCTTTAATAGTTATAAAAAGTTCTGATAAAGGCCCCCCTTTATCCGCGCTATTTTAGCTCTGATAAAGGTGCCTTTTATCATCGATATTTCGAGTGCTGATAAAAGACCACTTTATCAGTGCTTTAATTAGCGCTAATAAATGGAGCCTTTATCAATGATCGAAATAGCGCTCATAAAGGGTTCCTTTATAAGTTCTCGAAGTATCAATGATAAAGGGGGACTTTATCAATGCTCTAAATAGCACTGATAAAGGCCTAACTGCACCTGCACCTACACAATACAAACACACCACTTACACAAAACAGCACCTGCACAATTCACACAAGAACAGATTAGCACACACAATGGTTTGGAAAAAAATTCTATATACATTTCAAACAATGTTTTATATAATTACATTTAAAATTATCCAACAAAAATTTGAAAACATTAATGTTTCATCCATTGAAATTTGTGATCCCCTCTCAAAAATGGATTCCCATGGTATTAGTTACTGAAACAATATTCCCAACTCAACCAAAATTTTTGACCTATATAAGAGAAAAACTATTATGTTAGTAATACTATAAATAAATAAATTAAAAATTAATATGAAATAATACATTAATAAAATGTCAATTTCTAATAAAAAGACACATTTTGAATGATTTAGGTCACACTGTGCATCGTACTAAGGTGGGATTGATTCCTACACATCATAAATGAGTTATGGATCATTTTCCTAAAATATAAAAACAATCCGAATGGGTTTTCTTGATTTTGAGTATGTCCCTTGTTTTTTTTACTACAATGAAAATCAAATTTAAATGATATATTTGGATTTATACCGGTCACATCATTCATCAGATTGAGGTGTGGTTGATTCCGACACGTCTGTTTCCCTCAGAATTCGGGGATGACCGCCTTGATGGGAGGTTCAAACATTCTAATCGGTTTCTAACGGGTTTTTTCGTAGAACTGGAAACATCCAATGATTCCACATCCATTTGGACCTACTTTCCAAAGGTAGGTGCTCATTATTTTGTGGACTGATGAGGATTAGTAATTTTCATTGGTCGATAGGATGGGAGGTCGAACTCATCAGACCTTTTTGAGGGAAATTATTGTCTACTCCGGGACTCTCTTTATAGATTTAAGTTTTGTTCGTGAATCCTTATTACATTACGATGTATAAAATGATCTTTCCTTTAGATCTGACAATCAATGATTAAATATGTAGTAAATTTAGAGAATCTTTTGTATGTATTCGAGGTTCTTCGTCGATATAGAATCATATGTATTTATTAGAGATTCTTGGTCAATGGTACCCTTTGACACATTTATATAGAAATATCTTGGTCATTATGATGACCATGCTGGTTTTAAAGCCACTCAGTGGGGCACTTGAAGTTTATTGTCATTCATAAGGACATGGATTATTTTATAGTTGGGATCGAACCCGTAGACGGGCTACCTATGTATCCTTTGTTTAGAAAAGGAATCAGAATCCACGTAGTTCGAGTAAGGGAGTATGATGTTTATGATTGATGGCTCAAAGAAGGATGTCACAATTACTTTTACACTCTAATCTCACGTGAGTCATGCTCGTTGTGAGAAACAAGAGGTATTGGTAAAAATTATATAATTGTGCCATGAAAGATGCAATGAAAAGAAATAATGTGGGGATTATATATGTATGACTGCTCAGATAAATTAAGGTTAGGATTTACTTTAAGTAAGAAATCCAGGAACAGGGTCCACAAAGGTATATGTGCTTCATGGAGATTTTGAATACTCTAACTTGGTGATTACTCCTGAAACGGAGGCCCAAATTATTAGAAGACTTATGATTTGGTTTTACTCATGAAAAGGAATCCCAGATCAAAGGTAAATTAGGAGTGGTTAAGAGAAATTAAGACCGGGGCTTACTCCTAAGGAGGATTCCTAGATTTGATACTGGGGCTTACTCCTGAAAAGGAGGCCCAGGTTAAGGATTATGACTGGGGTTTACTCCTGAAAAAGAGGCCCAGGTTAAGGGAATTAAGGCTTGGGGCTTACTCCTGAGGAGGATGCCCAAATTAGGGGACTGGGGATGATTCCTGAAGAGGATTCCCACATTTGAGACTGGGGCTTACTCCTGAAAAGGAGGCCCATGTTAAGGGATCTGGGGCTTACTCCTAAATAGGATGCTCATATTTGAGACTGGGGCTTACTCTGGAAAAGGAGGCCCAGGTTAAGGGATCTGGGGCTTACTCCTAAATAGGATGCCCAAATTAAGGGACTTGGGGCTTGCTCCTAAAGAGGATGCCTAGATTAGAGGACTTATGACTGTGGATTATTCCTAAAAAGGAGACCCAGGTTAAGGATTCTCTCATCATAAAGGATGAGGTTGAATGAATGAAATATCAATCTTTAGTGACATAAAGATGTGTAAATCACTATGTTTTGAGGGATATTCCAAAGAATTCCTTTCAGATAAGGAATTAAAATCAAGAAATCATGCCATAAATGTCTTTGAAGAGTGTCTTGAAGACTGAACCTTGAATAGGAAAGGTTTAATGGCTTAAGAGGGGTGAAATGGGTAAGAAAGGAACCCAAAAAGGCAGGGGCGCGCAAGTCCTGGCAGGAGCACAGGTACTACATGGGCGCGAAAGTTTTGGTCGTGCAGGTATACCTGTGCGACACATTGGGTACTTGCGTGATGTTCAACTAGCAGGGTAATACTTGAGCGACTTTTGGTTAAGACCTTTAGAATCCTCCTGAGGTTCTTCCAGGAGAGGGGTGCGCAGGTTCTATTAAAGGAGTAAGGCGGCGCGCAAGTGTGGCCCTTTTCCCTTAAGGGCTGGCCACTCAGGCGTGCAAGTGTTGATGAGTTTCAACACTTAGGCCTTCCTCCCCCTCTTTAGATCTTCCGTTCTAGATAAGAAATTACCTTAGAAGTGTTTCGGAAGCTTTGAGAAGAGACTAGGGCACCAGGAGCTCAAATCTAAGTTTTTGGAAAAAATCCTCTCCAAATAGGGGGCCCACAGGGTCTATTTATAAGCAGGAGAAGACCCCAAAGGGTTATCAATTAGGCCGCGCAAGTCACTTACGTGACCATAATGCATCGCGCAAATGGACTTGCGTGACTATGAGGGAACTTTCACGACTTATGGGAAATCTTCTCCTTGTTCATTCCTTTGTCGATTTTTGATATTTTCTTCAAAGGATGAATCACTTTGAGCTCAGATATTCCCCTTTTCCGATCTTTAGATTCTGTGACGAAAGGAGCGTCAACAAAATTCCCTCCTCAGAGTTGGATCCGGAGAGAATATAGGATTTGACTCTGAGGAAAAGAAGAAAACCAAAGGAAAGGTGGCACGCAAGTTTGGGCGCACAAATGAGCTTCGGGTGCGCAGAGTCCGGCGCGCAGGGGTACAGCCTTCAATCTCCCAGGGTACGGCGCGCAGGGATCTGGCCACATCTATAAATAGAGGGCCTCCCTTCCGTACAAAGCATATGGATTTCCAGACTTCAATACTTCTAGCTCTCGCCGCGCAGGTCACCTTAACCGCGCAGGTTGCTCTGTTTTCTGGTGTTTCCTTGATGGCGTGCTGTTGTCAAGGTATCTTGATTTGCGCGGTGATACCTACGCGCCAAATACTTGCACGGCATATCCATACTTGGGCGCCAAGTTTTAGACTTGCGTGTCTTAATGCCTTTTCCATTTTTCTGAATTCTTTCACAAATTTTATGAAAAATAAACCCATTTAAGAGTTAGTTTATTCAACTTTTGTGCAGATTCAATGTCTCTTAGACCCGGAATAGTTGATGAACTGGATAGCAAGCGGATAGATGATATGATGAACATCATTGGCCATGATTATTATGATATCTGTGACAGAACTCTCCCAGATTTGGTTAAGTACTTGAGGAAATATCATCTTAATTTCCCACAAAGCATCTACCTGCCTCTATATGGTCATTGTCATCTGCAAGGAGTCAATGTTCCAGATGCAAAGAACTATACGCCTGAAATGCAGCTGCACTTATACTCCTCTATTTCGGTTATGTTGTGCATTAAGAGCAAAAACAATGGTGTGAACTTTCAAATTCTTCTTCCATGCCATTTCCTTGCAGATATGAAAATGGAAAACCCAAGGGCGGAAATTTTTTCCGCTATCGGTTGGTGGAGATAAGACAAACATGGCATTAGAGAAATATCTGAAAATATTTCTTTCTCCAAATGGCTCTTTACTTCCAATGATCCATTCTCAAATCCATGTATCCATCTTCCAAGTCTCTTGGACAGAAACAGAGTCACTGTTTGATCAGTAGAAAATTTTCTCAAACCGTGCTCAAGAACATCCTTTTACAACTGTTCCAAGAAGAGCTAGTATTACTACATCTCTTATTGTATCCAGTTGAATGAATAAATTCCAATTGGTTGTTGATGAAGCTCAGGGTTCCGTAAATCAAATGAAGAGTTATGTTGAAAGCCTCTTGTAATTCTTGAAAAAGAGAAGAGACTCCAGTCTGTGGATGTCCTTATAACTCTTTTGCATCAATGAAAAACACTTTCACCTTCACTCATTTGTACCTGCATTCTCTTTTACTACATGCTTTAGATTTTACCTAATCCAATGGGCCTAGTAAGCATAGTTTGATTTTTACTAGGATTAATGTAAATAACCCTACAAACTTCAACCCTTTTAATTTCTCAATGTTACCTAAATCATACTAAATGTATGTTTAGTGAGCTGGAACTTGACTTTTATTCAGAGTTCCTTTGTCTTTTGTGGGCAGTTTAAAGTCATGCACATCAGACATAAAAAGGCTAATGTTTAAGTTCGAAATAGCTTTGACCAAAATGGATTAGAATTGACTCAATTCCTTGACAACTCATCTGAAAACATAATACCATACTCAAGTATGAGGGAAAATATGTAAACTATGACTTAAGAATATTTGAATCTGAGGAATGATATGAAAAAGAGATAAAAGGAATTAGAAGAAGTAGTTTCCAAGAATGAAGTTACCATTATTTAACAAACTCGTTAGGGGGTTGAATTATGCAGGGCCACCTAAGGACATTGGCTGCATAGTTAAATAAAATAGTATCTTTTGGATAACAAGTCTGTTATGTAGACTTTTTATGCAAGGCCACCTATGGGAATGTGCTGCATAGTCAGGCAAAAGAACTCTCAGAAATTTACTTTCCTAGTGCTAAAATCTAGTAAAAGTTTATGGATATTCAAATCTTCCAAATTATAGAGTTTGTTGTATGGAAAGAGGTACTTGAATATGGAGAAAATATTTCCAAACAAGATTATCGAAGAACTGGATGAATATCACTCCTATGAAGGTCTAACCCAAATGTAGGGAAGGAGAATATAAACCATAGACTTGAATACTTTCAGATCATGAAAAAGGATATGGGACAAATATGTTAAGGATAGCTATTTTTGCGGATCCCTACATACTGTCATTTAAGACAAATAAGGACAAAAGAGGCATTCTTCCCAAGAATAAAGTTACCACTATCTGAAAAACATGTTAGGGGTTGAATTATGTAGGGCCACCTAAGGGCATTGGATTCATAGTCAAATAATAGTATCTTTTGGCTAACAAGTCTGTTATGTAGACTATTTATACAAGGCCGCCTATGGGCACGTGCTGCATAGTCAGGCAAAAGAACTCTCAGAAGTTTGACATTTTTGTGACTAGAAGTCATGAAAAGGGTTATGAGGATCTAGAAATATTTAAGGTTAGGATTATGACACATAAAGATGGGTATTATTCAATGTATACAGAGATACACAGATTAATGCTAACCATAATCATGTTGTGGTTGGGTCCTGAATTGAAATATTGGACTTCACTATGTATCCCATAAGGATGAGAATCAAGCCATACGTAGTTCTTAAACTACAGTTTAACGTCGTGTGGGACAAAAAGATTAGATATATTAGTTTAGGTTCATAGATCTTGGACCATTGTAAGAAATACACAGTGTGTGTTTTCATGGGGACTTGTCAGCCAAAGGACTGAAAGTGGAATTTGTGGTTAGGCCCATAGACTTGGGGCTGGATTCGAGGGACACTCGAACATTCCTATGTATCCCATAAGGATGGAAATCAAGCCCACGTAGTTCTAGAAATACCCTTTGTACAAATTTGGTTCGTACATATGAAGGGTGAAAGGGGACTTTAGTACGATGATGGTTTAACCCAAGATAAAAGGTTTGGGTGTTCCCATGTATGCATGTAGTCTTTGAAATGAAACATGATTGAAAAATCAATGTAAATAATGGTTCCCTCTCAGGTGAGGGTATCAATGAATATTGAAGTTTATTGTCATACTGGACAAAAGTTTTGTATATTTTAACGTCGTATAACAAGGAAGAAAGTGAACCAATGTAAAGATATTGATTCTAGGGGTGGTTTCACGAATCAACATCGTATGAGATGGAGGTGAAGCGATGTGAAGAGATTGGTTTTGGGATTGAACCATGGGAGGTTGCCTACATACCCAACCTAGAAGGAAAGGATCAAAGTCTGTGTAGTTCAATTAAAGAATGAATTAATGATCAAGTTGTTCTTGGGGACAATGACCTAAAAAAATGTTGTTGGGAATTACACATGGTTAGCGGCCCAAAGAGAGTGTTATGGTTGAGGTTTTCTCTAAGCTCATGTGATTCATACTCGGTGTGACAAACAAGAGGTAGCAACAACCTTAACGATACACAGTTTAACGTCATGTAGGATGTATAAAGGGACTATGTAGTTTAAAGTCTTGTAGTTAGGTCTATTGGTGCTGCATAGTTTAGTGTCATGTTGTCAGGACAAAGTACAGTTTAATGTTATGTAGGACGTATCACGGACCTTCTGTACAGTTTAGCATCATGTAGTTAGGACGATGGGGACAATAGAGTTTAACGTCACGTTGGACGAAAGGGGGACTGTGTAGTTTAATGTCATGAAGTGAGGAAAAAATAGTACACCATTTATCGTCATGTTGGACGCATTAGGGATTTTTTCCACAGTTTAGCGGCATATTGGATGAAACTGCGAATAGTTTAAGGTTATATGCATGGACCGTGGATGGTGCAGTTTAATGTCATGCTGGACAAAAGTGTAGTTTAAGGTCATACATGACCTTTGATGATTATGTAGTTTAACGTCTTTCCGGACATAAGGGACTTTTATACAGTTTAGTGTCATGTAGTTAGGACGTCACAGTTTAACGTCCTGCTGGACGTAAGGGAATTTTATATAGTTTAGCGTCATGTAGTTAGGACGTCATAGTTTAACATCTTGTTGGACATAAGGGACTTGCAAATAGTTTAGGTTCATATGCATGGACCATTGATGATGTAGTTTAAGGTCATACAGGACCTAGTTGCAGTTTAAGGTCATACTGGACCATTTTGGAGACACAGTTTAACGTCATGTTGGACCAAGTTGCAGTTTAAGGTCATACTGGACCATTGCGGTATAGTTTAACGTCATATAGTAAGGACAAGAATTCCTGTATAGTTTAACGTCATATAGTAAGGACAAGCATTGCTGTATATTTTAACGTCATATAGCAAGGACAAGCATTGCTGTATAGTTTAACGTCATATATCAAGGACAAGCATTACTGTATAGTTTAATGTTATATAGCATGGAAAAGCATTGCTGTATAGTTTAACATCATATAGCAAGGACAAGCATTGCTGTATAGTTTAACGTCATATAGCAAGGACAAGTATTAATGTATAGTCTAACGTCATATAGCAAGGACAAGCCTTACTGTATAGTTTAACGTCATATAGCAAGGAAAAGCATTGTTGTATAGTTTAACATCATATAGCAAGGACAAGCATTGTTGTATAGTTTAACGTCATATAGAAAGGACAAGCATTGCTATATAGTTTAACGTCATATAGCAAGGACAAAAGAAATATACATCTCTTGCTCTTCAAGAGTCATGGTCGCACTGATTAAAGTGGGGCGTGGATCTTCTTTTGTACCCATATTTATTTCTCTGAGTTCATCAACAGTGGTAGAGATACCCTCTTCAAATGCTAGAGGAGAATCTCTGAGATCTTCCTCTTATTCTTCATCATGTGTTATTTCTTCCTTTTTTACATGCATAGTAGATGATAAAGTAGAATTCTCATGATCCTAAGAGATGTCAAAATTTGCATATCTTGAAGAAGAAGTTTCCATTTCCGACCTGATTGATGATGAAGGGTCTTCTTTGGGTAATAAAGAGGAGATGATTGATTGAGAATCAAAATCATTGTTCACCTCTGATGTTGCTATAACTTCTTTTGGCCTAATTGGCAAAGCATAGACTTGTTGGATTTCAGCATATGAAATGAAGATGTCACCATTTGTGCTTTCATCACTACTTGGTAGATTACCAATTTCTCTCATGTTGTCTGGCTCGATTGCCGTAATTAACATTATGGATCTTTCCATAAGAGTATTTTTATTTGGGTCTATCTTGTCAATTTGACTGATAGGCAACACATAATTTGTACTCACATGTGTAAATGGATTTAATGGAATCTTCTTAAAACCATATGGAGCATTAACTTTGGTAATTTCCTTTGTTGTGGATTTCTCCTTTCCCTTCATGTGATATAATTCCACCTCAATGTATTGAGACTCACATGTCTTGAATGGGGCCTTATCACCATATAATGTTCCAACTTGACCATCGAAACATTATTTGAGACATTGATGGTATGATGAAGGGATAGCCGCATGCTGATGTAGCCAGGGTCTTCCAAGAAAGATGTTGAAAGCTGAGTCTTGATCAACAATCATGAAATTTGAATTGGATACAAGATCTCCAAACTGAGTTCTGAGTGTAATTTTTCACAGTGGTTCTTGTTAATTTTTATCATATCCTTGTAACATCATGGTAGAAGGAGATGAATTAGATTCCGTGAGGCCCAATCGACGAAGTCTACGAATGGGCATGGGGTTGACTCCTGAACCATTGTCAATGAAAGCTCTTCGGACGTCTACACCATTGACCTTTCCAGATAAATACAAAGGTCTGATATTCCCATGCACAACATCATCTTCATCTTTATCGGTAAAAGATATTATTGTATGGCATTATGCAGGATTATTCTCTATGTGACAGACTTCAGCTGCAGCAATTTCAGTTTCAAACTCCTGAGAACTTGAAAAAGCCTTGATGAGTGCTTCCCGAAGATCTTTTGACAGATTCAAAGCATCCAGAATTGATAACTTGGCTGGTACTTGGGCCAAGTGTTTCAATATATCATACTTTTGATCCAAAGGTCTGCGTTTCCCAACAGGAATATGTGTTTTAACAGGTACCTTGGAAGTAGATGCTTTGGAATTTGATGCATCTTGTATTGGGATAAGAGTTGGCAATATTTCTGGTTTTGGAAGATTAGACCGATTAGATCCATTTACTTGCTGAGAGGAAGAAGATGGAACCTTCAACCGGTCTTCCAAAGTAACTGTGTCAGGACTGAATCTGCTATTGGTAGAAGAACTTGCATGTTCTTGCTGAGCTCGCTGAAGGGCTCTACCATAATTTTCTGCTGCATACACAGTTCTAGCAGGGGTAAAATTGGGGTAGTGGATTCTGAAAGATCCACGTCTTCCCCTGTATTCTAAACCTCTGGAACTTCCTCTAATTCCCTTATTTGATACAGGGAATTCAGGCTCATCAAAATTGAAACTGCGACTGTCATATGGATCTGTTAATTGAATCATATTAATAGAACCGAAGATTAACTCTTCGTCTGATGAAGACTCTTCCTGATTAGCCTGTTTAGGTTGTGCCATTTGGTGGGGAAGTGCTTGTGGCTTTGAAGTAGATGGCATGAAGTCTGCCAGAGTCAAAGACAACTTAGGATTTGACACATACTCATCTTCTTCTGATTCTTTTTCCTTCTTTAAATTATGTCTTTTCTTTGAGGACTTTCCTTCTGACAAAGAGGGTTTTGCTGCAACATTCATGGCAGAAGACACAATTGGTTTCTTTAATAGTGTTCTCAAAATAGCATGAGTTCGATTGATTGCCTTTATGACCATCCAATCATCATACTTCTATGCATTTTTGATTTTGACTTCTTTACATTCATCTTCCTCCTCTGGAACTGTAGTAGTAACACATGCTACCTGAGCTGAAGAACCTTTCAATTTGACTTGTCCCGAGTCGACCATCTTTTGCAGGAGGTCTTTGAAGACAAAACACTCCGGGATGGGATGCCCCAATATTTGATGAAAGGTGAAATAATTGGGATAGTCTTCATCTCCTTCCTTGTTTGTCCCTTTGGGCCTTGGCAATTGAACCAGATTATTTTCCAGAGGTGAAATGAAGTAACCAGGAACTTGTTCATTTCGGAAAGAGTATGTTTTTCCCTTCAAATCCTCAAATTGTTTTCTTCTTTGATCTCTTTGATCATCTGGACGAAATGTCCTTTGTTGTTGGCGCTTAGGAGGTGGAGCCCTTCGAGAAGATGAAGGGTTTGAAGTAGAAACAGGTGCAGGTGCTTGTTTAAGCATAACTATAGCAGTTTCTGCTTTACCCATTCTCCTTCCTGGAGCTGATGGAATTACACAAGATTTAGCCTTAGCCTGTATAAGGGAATCTTCAATCTGATGAGCGATTGAAGTAAGGTATCGAAACCCTCCTGTTTATTTCACAGGGATTACTGGAGTGCGTAATTCGTCATGCAGATTTGCCACACAGATTGGCAACAATTCTTCTTGACGGAGTGCTAAACTGAAGGAATATGTTAATCCCTTCCATCGAGCAATGAAATAAGAGACTCTTTCATTCTCCCTTTTCTTACAATTTGTAAGATCGAAAATTGTTGTCTTTGGCAAAGTTGAGCTGAACTGAAGAAGGAATTTTTGGCGAAGATCCTCCTATCTAGTAATTGACTGGGATTGCAAGCTTGTATACTAAACAAAAGCTGGTCCTTGCAAGGTTCGCATGAAGCATCTGAGTTTTACTGCTTCTTGTTGCTCCATAGTTCCCATCATAGGATTGCAACAAGACACGTAATGCATCAAATGCTGTTCAGGATCGCATGATCCATTGAAAATAGGGAATACAGGATTCCCAAAACTGGATGGAGGAGAAATTGAATCTACCCATTCAGGGTAAACTTTCTTTTCTAGTTGAACTTGTGCACGTTTCCCTTCCATAGTTTCTAACCGAGCTGTTAATGACTCAATAGTAGTTATTAACTTTTGAGAAACATCCAGTTGAACTTGGACATGGGTAGGTGCAATGATTGGAGCTTGGACATATGTGGCGATTTGTGCTGCAACTGATGGTAGCACTACCAAATGTTGTTGCACTTGACCCGTATGATTAGACCTGTAAGGGTGTACTAATAGAGGAGGATATTCTTGATCCATCTCAGTAGATGCAACAAATTCCCTTGGCTGACTGACTCCAGCACGCTCACGAAGAAGACTACCCTGAAGTAGTTCTGCATTCAACCTCCAAAATTATTTTATTTCTTCCTCCTGTTGTGCAAACCTTTGCTCTAGTGAGATCAATTGACCTTCTCCAGATGAAGGATATGTAACCTGGTTCTTTCCCTTCCCTTTTTTGGATCCTTTTCGGAGAGGGGGAAGTGGGTTACTCGAAGGATTACCTAGGTTCTGAGTAATCCTTTGACTTCGTGTACGCACACCTTCTTCATTTGTGTCGGTGCGTGCATCTTCTTGAGCAGGAACCTCTTCATATGAGTCCCCTGAGTGAGCCTCATTTGGTGGATCAGCAACAACGACACTGATGACATTGATTGATGCATAACTCATCGCATCCCTTCTATCAGCATTTCTGTGATATTGTCTTCTTCAATGTCTTTGATGAGACATTGCCTTTTATTGATTCGATCCCTCAGGAACTTCTTGATGAACCGTAATTTGGAGGGAATCTCCTGATAATTTGGCTCTTCGTTCCTCTTGAGTTTTCTTCCCCAATCGAGAAAAGAACGACTTTATCTAAGGTGGGGATTGATGATTTGAAAAAGTCCCCAGTCCAGTGGACTGGGGTTGTTCCTACTGTTCCCGCTCAACTCCTTGGAACCTATTTGTTGATTCCGAGGGTTGGTTTAAAAGAGTCCCCAGTCTGGCGATCTAGGGTGGTTCTTGACATGCTATTTCTGAAAATTTCTTGAAAGTCCTCCTGATCTTACGAACCTTATTCCAAAAATTAGCTGGATGCATTAACCTGTATCTGCTTTTATCACCCGGTTCAAAAGACCGTTGGATGATTTCTGACACTTCTGTCATTTGGCGACGTGCTTGCTCCAAACGAGAGGCCTGTTTAATATTCTCGTTTTCTTGATGCAAGAGTAATTCAACAACTTGTTCTCTATATTCTTGATTTTGAGACTAACTAGTTGAATCTTGTTCTTGGGCAAGCTTTTGATTACAAACAAATCCCATTGACTGTGGCCGGTTATGGGCAATAACATTGTATGAGACCATTTTCGGCGGGCTTTGTTGACTGGAGAGCACCATGAAATGCAGTGCTCCATGAACACCCCATCCTCTGACACTAATACCAAATGGGGAATTGGCAATTAACTGACGCAATCTTCTTAGTGCGCCAAGGCATGAATGTTGAAGGGATCTCTACTACTTTTCAGCCTTCGGATATCGAGAGACTGATAGAGACCCCAAATCAATCTGACGTTGTAACCCTTCTATTATCTTAAGATGATTTTCATATTCATCATAAGATAATACTTTCTTTTTCAACTGATAAATAGTTTTCCATATGTTGAGACGAATATCATGAATTTCATCTTCCGTCAACATTTCTGGAATATTATACTGAGAGTCAGCCAGAGGCCAAAACATGACTAGCACTTCACATTTCACCAGTTGTTTTCTCATATTTAGCATTTCCTCTTTATCATTTGATGAATATTCTTCTACCTGATTTGACCAGAGTTGGTGTTTCCTTGTTGCTTCATTGGATTCAACAGGATTGGTAGAGAAATCATTGATCAAACTAGAAGATGCATGACTTAGGGGTGGTTCGGAGAATGACCTACACCCTGGGCTATCTTATGATTGAGAAAGTATTTCACCTACTAGCGATGAAGCTTCAGACATGACTTGTTTAGCATTTTCAAGTGCCTCAATATAAGAGGTCTTTCTCGGCACTACATTGTCCACTGGAGCATTTTCCAGGCAATGTACATCACTACTGCGGAGAGGAATTTTGCAGTAAAATTCATCATCATGGGGAGGACCACCATAATGGGTTACAGCAAAAGAGGAGATCTCTTGCTCCTTGGTCTTTTGACCACACAGAGGGTTCCTGTGGCTTTCATCTAAAGATGAAACTTTGAGATCGACCGAATTGTCATGAAGAAAGCCTTCATGAGGAAGTGTCTGTTGAAGACCCTCAGAATTAATGTTCCCATTATTGGGAAATGAGGGAGTAGAATCTTGAATTTCAACAGATAATTGTCTGAGGGCTTCAAGAACTCCAGCATCGAGCAAGGCCTTGTTACAGATTGGCCCTTGATCTTTTTACTGTGTTGGGCGGGTCTTTTTCTTAGATGCCTTCTTACTCGCTTTGGAAACCACTTGTTGATGAAAGTGGCTGCTCTGAGCAAGTGTATGTGCCTGATTAGGAAATATGGATAGGTTATACTGATGATCTCCACTCAAATCAGGTGTATGTGCCTGACTTGGTTGTCTGTATGATATGGGGGAGTATGCCCCATAACCCTCTTGGACTGGAACAGATGTGTGTGTCTGTTTCGGAGTGAATTTTTGATGTGTCACTCCACTGACAGGGATATATTTATGTGTCTTTCCCTGAGATGCCGCTAAAGTTGTTATAATATCAGGGCAGGAATCCAGAATATGAGCTGGGATTTCCTTCTGTTATTTCACCATTGATAAAATATGCTTGGTGACTTCAGCTGCCAGAATGGGAATATACATCCATTCTGGGCTTGGAGCAGGTGTATGTGCCTGCTCCTATCCTCCTTTTCCTATCAGTGAATCCTGAAAGTACTCAAGTGTGGGGGCAGAGAGTTGATTCTGCTTCTTGTTTGTTTTCGGGGCTTTCCGACTAACTTCTCTGAAGGTTACCAAGCGGTACGGTTGGTAGGATTGATTAATACTAGTAGGTGTATGTGCCTGCTGATTGCACTTCGCCAAACGTGGTTGACGAGATCCATCATATGTAGTCAGACGAGCCTGCTGACTAGTTGATGATGTATAAACAGGTGTATGTTCCTGCCTATAGTACTCCGCCGGAATTGCCTTGCAGGATTGGTGTGATGCTGCCAGATGAGTCTGCTGGACAACGAAATTAAAACGAGCAGGTGTATGTGCCCGCTCATTTCTTGCCACCAAGTTAGGTTGGTGGACTTCTCCGGAGATGGCAGAGATGAGAACCAACTCACTGTTGACCGGATTCCGCCTCTGGTGGTTCGTCTTGCCTGCTCGGGTTTGAGTAACCTGAGCGGAACGCCTGGAGTTGGTACCCTCATCATGTTGAGGGCACACTGCCGCACGAGTCTGACGGTGATTGTTGGGCGGAGCCTCCAGGAAGGACGCCTGTCTTCCTAAATTAAGACCTTGAGGGGCCTTCTCATTCACTTCCTCAGAATAAGGGAGTGAATGGTGATTGCATTCCGGGGATAACGACCCGAAACGGTTGGAGATGGTAGTCAGCACCACCTGTTTCTTGATCACTGGTCTTTGTTGTCTGGACGAAGGGTGTGAGTTGTTCACTTGGAGGGCTTGTCGGGAAGCCTCCAGAGTTGGGATGGTACCGTGTTGACGGTACTCCTTAACCAGCGTATTTGATACCCAGCATTGAAGACGCTGAGTAGGTGATGTCATCCTCAGAGAGGATGACGATCCAGCAGGAATAGCAGCAGTGGCATTTACAGCAGCAGTATTCACAGGTGTGAATTTGAGAGCGGCCATTATGGAAATGCAGAAGATCTTGGAAAAGAGGGCATGTTTGATATAACAGACGTAATCAAGATAAATTCAGTTATTACATATTTTGGATGAGCACATATGTTATTGATTGTCTTGTTGGCCCTCTCATTGAGTTTAAATAGGGGCCTAACAAATAGGTAAAACATCATTTTTAATTTGGTCAAGGATTCACGTCGGGTTCACCATTTTTTTGTTTCCCTTAGAATTCGGGGATGACCGCCTTGATGGGAGTTTCAAACATTCCGATCGGTTTTTAACAGGTTTGTTCATAGAACCGGAAACATCCAATGATTCCACATCCATTCGGACCTACTTTCCAAAGGTAGGTGCTCATTAGTTTGTGGACTGATGAGGCTTAGGAATTTGCATTGGTCGAGAGGATGGGAGGTCGGACACATCACACCTTTTTGAGGGGAATTATTGTCTACTCCAGGACTCTCTTTATAGATTTAAGTTTTCTTCGTGAATCCTTATTACATTACCAAGTATAAAATGACCTTTCCTTCAGATCTGACAATCAATGATTAAATATGTAGAAAATTTAGAGAATCTTTTGTATGTATTAGAGGTTCTTCATCGATAGAGAATCATCTGTATTTATTAGAGATTCTTGGTCAATTGAACCCTTCGACACATTTATATAGAAATCTCTTGGTTATTATGATGACCATGATGGTTTTAAAGCCACTCAGTGGGGCACTTGATGTTTATTATCATTCATAAGGACATGGATTATTTTATAGTTGGGATCAAACCCGTAGATGGGCTACCTACGTATCCTTTGTTTAGAAAAACAAATCAGAACCCACGTAGTTCGAGTAAGGGAGTATGATGTTTATGATTGATGTCTCAAATAAGGATGTCACAATTACTTTTACACCCTAAGCTCACGTGAGTCATTCTCGGTGTGAGAAACAAGAGGTATTGGTAAATATTAGATAATTGTGCCATGAAAGATGCAATCATAAGAAATAATGTGGGGCATATATATGTATGACTGCTCAGATAAATGAAGGTTAAGATTTACTTTGAGGAAGAAATCTAGGAACAGGGTCCATAAAGGTATATGTGCTTCATGGAGATTTTGAATACTCTAACTTGGGGCTTACTCCTGAAACGGAGGCCTAAATTAGGAGAAGACTTATGATTTGGTTTTACTCCTGAAAAGGAATCCTAGATCAAAGGTAAATTAGGAATGGTTAAGAGAAATTAAGACTGGGGCTTACTCCTAAGGAGGATGCCTAGATTTGAGATTGGGGCTTACTCCTGAAAAGGAGGCCCAGGTTAAGGGAATTAAGGCTTGGGGCTTACTCCTGAGGAGGATGCCCAAATTAGGGGACTGGGGCTCATTCCTGAAGAGGATGCCCATATTTGAGACTGGGGCTTACTCCTGAAAAGGAGGCCCAGGTTAAGGGATCTGGGGCTTACTCCTAAATAGGATACCCAAATTAAGGGACTTGGGGCTTACTCTTAAATAGGATGCCTAGATTAGAGGACTTATGACTGGGGATTATTCTTGAAAAGTAGACCCAGGTTAAGGATTCTCTCATCTTAAAGGATGAGGTTGAATGAATGAAATCTCAATCTTTAGTGACATAAAGATGTGTAAATCACTAGGTTTTGAGGGATATTCCATAGAATTCGTTTCAGATAAGGAATTCAAATCAAGAAATCATGCCATAAATGGCTTTGAAGAGTGTCTTTAATACTGAATCATGAATAGGAAAGGTGTAATGGCTTAAGAGGGTTAAATGGGTAAGAAAGGCACCCAAAAAGGTAGGGGCGCGCAACTCCTGGCAGGCGCGCAGGTACTGCGTGGGTGCGCAAGTTTTGGTCGTGCAGGTATACCTGTGCGACACTTTGGGTACTTGAGCGGTGTTCAACCAGCAGGGTAATACTTGAGCAACTTTTGGTTAAGGCCTTTAGAATCCTCCTGAGGTTCTTCCAGGAGAGGGGCGCGCAGGTTCTATTGAAGGAGTAAGGCGGCACGCAAGTGTGGCCCTTTTCCCTTAAGGGCTGCCCACTCAGGCGCGCAAGTGTTGATGAGTTTCAACACTTAGTCCTTCCTCCCCCTCTTTAGATCTTCTGTTCTAGGTAAGAAATTACCTTAGAAGTGTTTCAGAAGCTTTGAGATGAGACTAGGGCGTCGGGAGCTCAAATCTGAGTTTCTGGAAAAAAATCCTCTCCAAATGGGGGGCCCATAGGGTCAATTTATAGGCAGGAGAAGAGCCTGGGCGGTTATCACTTAGGTCGCACAAGTCACTTGCGCGACCATAATGCGTCGCACAAATGGACATGCGTGACTATGAGGGAACTTGAGCGACTTATGGGCAATCTTCTCCTTGTTCATTCCTTTGTCGATTTTTGATATTCTCTACAAAGGATGAATCACTTTGAGCTCAGATATTCCCCTTTTCCGATCTTTAGATTCTGTGATGAAAGGAGCGTCAACAACGTCACAAATGACTCATGGATATTTTTTCTAAAGTATCAAAAAAATTTGAATGGGTTTGCTCAGTTTCGAGTATGACAGTTTTGTTTTCTTACTAAAAATCATTTCAAATAGAAAACACCCATTTTAAGCCATACCTGTCACATCGTGCATCGGTTTGAGGTGAGACTACTTAATACACAGCACAAAGGACTTATGAATCTCTCTCCTAAACTATGAATATAATCAGAGGGTGTTTTCTTGGTTTTTAGTGAGTGAAACATTTTGAGCTGAAATGTAAATTTTAAATTGATTATAGACACTTTTAGTCATACTGGTCACACCATGCATTGGATTGAGGTGAATTTTATTTATACACATCAAAAATGACACATCGATCATTGTCTTAAAGTATCAAAATAATTTGAATGTGTTTGCTCAGTTTTCAGCATGTGACGTATTCTTTTTACTTAAATTAATGTCAATTTTTAATAAAAACATATTTGAATTTATACTGGTCAAATCGTTCATCGCATTGATGTGTGGTTGATTCCTGAATTTTAAAAATGACTCATGGATCATTGTTCTAAGGTATCAAAACAATCCAAATTCATTTTCTCAGTTTTCAATTTTTCAGTTGGGTTTTTATAATAAAATATCATTTTAAACCAGAAACATGCTTTTTGAGTCATACCGATCACATCGTGAATAGATTTGATATGAGACTACTTTATATACATCATAGAGGACTTTAGAATCATTGTCCAAAATTATTAAGACAATCAGAAAGTGTTTTCTTGGTTTTTAGTGAGTGACATGTTTTGAACTAAAATGTAAATTTTAAACTGATAACAGACACTTTTAGTTACACCAGTCCCAGCGTGCGTCAGATTGAGGTGAACTTGATTCCAAAAAATCAAAAATAACTCATTTATCATTTTCCAAAAGTATAAAAATATTTTGAATGTGTTTTCTTGGTTTTCAGTATGTCATTTGTTCTTTTCACTTAAATTAATGTCAATTTTAAATAAAATGACACATTTGGATTTATACCGGATCCCATAGTGTGTTGTATTGTGGTAGTGTTGATTCCTACAAGTCAAAATTGACTTATGGATCATTTTACTAAATTATCAAAACAATACAAATGTGTTACCTTAGTTTTCAGTATGCTAGTTGTGTTTTTTAACTAAAATAAATGTCAATTTTAAATAAAAAGAGATACTTTGAGTCATACCGGTCACATCGTGCATCGGATTGAGGTGCAGTTGATTTCTAAACGTTAAAATGACTTATGGATATTTTTTATAATGTATTAAAACAATCCAAAATTATGAAGACAATCATATCAAGTTTTCTTGGTTTTCAGTGAGTGGTGTGTTTTGAGCTAAAATGTCAATTTTAAACTGATAACGGACACTTTTAGTCATATCGGTCACACCATTATTCGGATTGAGGTGAGGTTGATTCCTCCACAATAGAAATGACTTATGGATCATTTTACTAAATTATCAAAACAATTAAAATGTTTTTGCTCACTTTTCATTATGCCAATTGTATCTTTTTACTAAAATTAAGGTCAATTTTAAATAAAAATAGACACTTTGAGTCATAACAGTCACAACATGTGTTAGATTGAGGTTTGTTTGATTCCTACACATCAAAAATTACTTATGGATTGTTTTACTAAAGTATAAAAACATTATAAATGTGTTTTCTCAGTTTTTAGTATGCTAGTTGTGCGTTTTACTAAAATATCATCTCAAACTAGAAAAACACATTTTGAGTAATATCGGTTGCATCGTGCATCGGTTTGACATGAGACAGCTTCATACATGTCAAAAAAACTTATGAATAATTTTCTTAAATTATGAATACAATTGGTGAGAGTTTTCTTGGTTTCAATGAGTGACGTGTTTTGAGCTAAAATGTCAATTTTAAACTGATAACGGACACTTTTTGTCATATCGGTCACACCATTCATCATATTGAGGTGGGTTTGATTACTACACATCACAAAGGACTTATGGATCATTTTTATAAATTATCAAAATAATGATAATGTGTTTTCTCAGTTTTCTGTATTCCATTTGTGTTTTTTTACTAAAATTAATGTCATATTTAAATAAAAAGAGATACTTTGAGTCATATCGGTCGTACCGTGCATCATATTGAGGTGAGGTTGATTCCTATACATCAAAAATGACTTAGGGGTAGTTTTAATAAAGTTTAAAAACAATATGAATCTGTTTGATTAGTTTTTAGTATGCTAGTTGTGTTTTTTTACAAAAAAAAATATCATCTCAAACTGGAAACACGCATTTTCAGTCATACCGATCACATCGTGTTTCGGTTTGATTTGAGACTGATTCATACATGTCACAAAAAAGTTATGAATCATTTTCCTAAATTATGAATACAATAGTAGTGATTTTTCTTGGTTTTTAGTGAGTGGCATGTTTTGAGATAAAATGTCAATTTTAATCTCATAACAGACACTTTTAGTCATATCGGTCACACCGTTCATCAGATTGAGGTGGGGTTGATTCTCACATGTCACAAATGACAATATAAATCATTTTCCTAAATTATAAAAACAATTTGAATGAATTTTCTTAGTTTTCAGTATTCTAGTTGTGTTTTTTTACTAAACTTAATGTCAATTTAAAATAAAAAGAGACACTTTGAGTCATATCGGTTGCACTGTGAATTATATTGAGGTGTTATTAAATACAAAACTTAAAAAATGACTTATAAATTGTTTTCCTAGAGTATAAAAACATTTCAAATACATTTTCTAAGTTTTTAGTATGCTAGTTGTTCTTTATTACTAAAATGTCATCTCAAACTGAAAACACTCATTTTGAGTCATAACAGTCAAATCATGTGTTGGTTTGATATGATATTTCTTAACACACATCAAAAAGTACTTATGAATCCTTTACCTAAATTATGAATACAATCAGAGTGAGTTTTATTTGTTTTTAGTGAGTAATGCCTTTTGAGCTAAAATGTCAATTTTAAACTGATAACGGATACTTTTAGTCACATCAGTCACACCATTTGTCAAATTTAGGTGGGGTTGATTCCTACATGTCATAAATGAATTATGGATCATTTTATTAAATTATAAAAACAATATGAATCTGTATGATCAGATTTCAGTATGCGAGTTGTGTTTTAAAATAAAATTTGTGTCAATTTTAAATAAAAAGAGACACATTGAGTTATATCAGTCACATTGTGTGTCGGATTGAGGTGTGGTTGATTCCAAAACATCAATAATAACTTATAGTTCATTTTCACAAATTATAAAAACAATCTGAATGTGTTTTCTCAGTTTTGAGTATGGTAGTTGTGTTTTTGTTTACTAAAATATCATCTCAAATTGGAAACACGCATTTTGAGTCATATCGATTGCATTGTGCATCGGTTTGGCATGAGACTAATTCATACACATCGAAAAGAAATTATGAATCATTATTCTAAATTATGAAGACAATATGAGTGATTTTTCTTTGTTTTTAGTGAGTGACGGGTTTTGAGCTAAAATATCAATTTTAAACTAATAACTGACACTTTTAGTAATATTGGTCACACCATTCATCGGATTGAGGTAGGGTTGACTATTACATGTCAGAAATGGATTATAAATCATTTTAATAAATTATAAAAATAATATTAATGCATTTTCTCAGATTTGAGTTTTCCAGTTGTGTTTTTTACTAAAATTAATGTTAATTTTAAATAAAAAGGGACACTTTGAGTAATATCGGCTGCACAGTGCATCATATTGAAGTTTGGTTGATTCCTACACATCAAAAATGGCTTATGTATCATTTTCCTAAATTATAAAAACAATTTGAATGCATTTTCTCAATTTTTAGTATGCTAGAAGTGTTTTTTACTAAAATATCATGTCAAACTCGAAACAAGTATTTTGAGTCATACCAGTCGCATCATGCATCGATTTCACATGATACTGATTCATGCACATTAAAAAGAAATATGAATCATTTTCATAAATTATGAAGAAAAACAGAGTGAGTTTTCTTGGTTTTCAGTGAGTGATGCGTTTTGAGCTAAAATGTCAATTTAAAACTGATAATAGACAATTTTAGTCATATTAGTTATATTGTCCATTGGATTGAAGTAGGGTTGATTCATACACATCCAAAATGACTTATAGATTGTTTTCCTAAATTATCAAAAACAATGTAGATCTGTTTTCTCATTTTTCAATATGCCAGTTTTGTTTTTCTACTAAAATTAATGTCAATTTTAAATAAAAAGTTACACTTTCAGTCATATCGGTCACACTGTGCATCTTATTGAGGTTAGGTTGATTCCTAAATGTCAAAAATGACTTATAGATCATTTTATTAAAGTATAAAAACAATCCAAATTCATTTTCTCAGTTTTTAGAATGTCAGTTTCATTTTTTTACTAAAATATCATTTCAAACTGGAAACACGCATTTTGAGTCATACCAGTCACATCGTGCATCATTTTGACATGAGACTACTTCATACATGTCATAAATAAATTATTAATCATTTTCATAAATTATGAAGACAATTGGAGTGAGTTTTCTTGGTTTTCAGTGAGTGATGTGTTTTGAGCTAAAATGTCACTTTTAAACTCATAATGGATACGTTTTGTCATATCAGTGACACCGTTCATCGGATTGAGGTGTGGTTGATTAATACACATCACAAATGACTAATGGATAATTTTACTAAAGTATAAAGAAATAAGAATATGTTTTCTCTACTTTCAGTATGTCACTTGTTCTTTTTGCTAAATTTATTGTTAATTTATTATGAAAATAGACACTTAAAGTCATAATAGTCACACCATGCATTGGATTAAGGTGAGGTTGATTACTGCATATCACAAACGACTTATGGATTGTTTACCTATAGTATCAAAACAATATGAATACGTTTTCTTTGTTTTTAGTATACTAGTTTTGTTTTTTTTACAAAAATATCATTTCAAACTAGAAACATTCATTTTGAGTCATACTGGTCGCATAATCAATCATTTTGACATGATACTTATTCATACACATAAAAAATAACTTATTAATAATTGTCTTAAATTATGAATAAAATCGGAGAAACTTTTCTTGGTTTTTAGTAAGCAACATGTTTTGAGCTAAAATGTCAATTTTAAACTGATGACAAACACTTTTAGTAATATCGATCACACCATTTTTTGGATTAAGTTTGGTTGATTCCTACACATCATAAATGACAGATAGATCATTTTCCTAAAGTATCAAAACAATCCAAATGAATTTTCTCTATTTTTAGTATTTCACTTGTTCTTTTTCCTAAATTTATTGTTAATTTATTATAAAAAGAGACACTTAAAGTCATAACGATCACACCTTACATCAGATTGATGTACGGTTGATTCCTACACATCAAAAATGAATTATGGATAATTTTCCTAAAGTATCCCGACAATAAAAATGCGTTTTCTTAGTTTTTAGTATTCCAGTTGTGTTTTTTTACTAAAAATACTGAAAAGTTTAAATACAAATAGACACTTCGAGTCATACCGGTCACATATTCATGGTATTTCTATACATTCTTTCATCAGGTATGCTAACCATTCATTTTTAAACAAATCTATCTCATCTTTTTAATAGGAGTCCTTTCGAAAATCTTGGTAGTACTAAAAAAATATAAATACCCAAAGGATTAATAAATATTTTCAATGAAATAGTAATTATCTTCAAAATTACCTCTTCAAGGATTCTAGTTTGTTGATGGAATATGATATCTTTCATAAATTTGAAAACATAATAACCACAGTCTCTATCGTTTGTTTGTTTTAGACACTATAGGAATATTGAGAAAAATAAGTAATTTCTTTATAAGTGTTTGGATAGTGAAATTTTATTATATATACCCTGATTAGTATCCAGTCGTTTTAATTGTGATTTTTCTTGTCCTTTCCCCCTGGCTTCATTCCATTATGTAGATGATATTCATGCATTGCCCTATCATTATAGAATCCTCATTAAAAGATGATATAAGTTTTATAACTAGATGTTTAGTTCTAAAATATTGGATGTAGTGTATTAAAAATTGACAAACATCATCATTTTTGGTCATTTTGTTGGATATCCATGCATTGAATCTAAAAAATAAATCTTTGGAGTATCCAAATTGGCCCTAATGAGCATCTAATTCTAACTTAAAAAACAAAAATGAATAAGTAACGAAATAAATTAAAATTTATTTGATGTGATTAAATTGTACAATTTTACCCCTCCATCGTTGGTATTAAGAAGATTTTTTCATCTTTATTTTTTCTATTAAACAATTTGATCAGGCCTACACTATTTCACCCTCTTTCTTGGATTCTATATCTGTTTGTTCTGTAGAGGTGATGTGAGGGCTAATGAGACCAAATTTTTTCACTCGGAAATCCCTTTAATGTTTTTTCATATATATACCAGTGAAAAATATGAAATGTATATATTCATAATTATCATAGTATATTAGATTTTGGAAAATCAAATCATGAAAACATACGTCATGTATACATTTATAACTGAGTCCTCGATCCATTCATGCTCTAGGATTTCACTTATATTTTGACAATAATGAAATCTGGATCTTCCCCAATGTACATATTTTCATCAAAAAGAATTGTGTGAAACCCACTTTCTTTCAAATTATTATTAACATGAGCCTAAAATGAACCACCAAATGAACAATCATATCAAAGAATGTCAGCAGGAAGAACATTTCCAATTCACATAATATGATAGCAATTTCTTTTTCCAAACTCGTCAATTTCATTGGGTCTATAACTTTGATGCATATATATTTGAAGAAGAAACAGATCCTTGTTAATTCACAATGGAAATTTTTGTGAAAATGAAATGTAAAGTTATATGAATTATATCCTTCATCAAAACATGGAAGTCATGTTATTTAAGACCCTCTAACTTTAAATTGGTCATTGAAGCATTTTTTTGATATTCGATGAACACCCATATGGAACCTTTACGTCATTCAAGAAGTTTCAAAACTGATATCTCTCCAGTCTAGAAAGACTATGAGCAGGTGGAGGAAGAAAAGTTCATTTTTTACCCTTCACTGGCACTAACTATTCTCGTATTCCCATGTCAACCATGTCCAACATAGCCTTAATTCCATCATTTTTTTACCATGTTAATTTAGAAACATGTCGATGAAACTGTCATGTACATTTTTTTCAACATGCATAAAATCAAGAAAGTGTCTAATGCACAGACAATTCTAGTATGGAAATTAAAAAAAACTGATCTCCTCTTCTAACTTATTCTCATAAGGTTTTTCAAAAATGGTTTACCAAAAGTAGTTTTCACATATTTTACTTTATTAAACAGTTAATCACCAGTTAGTGGAGACAGTACTTTACATTCTTTTTAACTTCCATCACATGATGTCATCCAAGATCGGTACATATGTCTTCAGGGTAGAAATTTGTGATGTACTAGAAACAATATTTTCGATGAATATTTCAACCTAATTTACTGTATACCTTGTTTACAGACGAGACACCCATGAATTTATTTAATGTTATATCCTGAAAAATGACCATAAGAAGGAAAGTCATTTATCATCCCGTACAAAATTTCTCTAAATGTGAAATCTTCATTTCTATAAGCATCATACAACATGACACCTAAATCCCATAATAATTTCAAATCCTCAATCAATGGATCCAAATAAAAATCAATATAATTACCCTATTGCTTTGGTCATGATATAAGCATAAATATCCTGATGTGTTTTCATTTCAGGCATAACCATGGTGGAAGGTTATAATTTACCAACATAACCATCTCTGTACAGTGAGTGCTACTCTGAAAACCAAAAGGATTCACTCTATTTGAAGATAACACAAGATGAAGGTTTATCAACTCATTTCCAAAATAAGGATACTCATGATTGATTCACTTTCACTACGGAGAGTATTTTGGGTGACGTAGTTTCCCATATTTATTTATTCTATCTACGTGAAACTTTAATTACCCTATGGTCTCATCACTTATATATAGGTTCCTAAACCTTGGAAGGATTGGAAAGTACCCTACAAATTTCATAGGACCGGATTCATATTTCTTGTATCAAGAAGCACCACACTTTGTGCATTCTATAAGTGATTTTTGGTCCTTGTGAAATAGTATACAATCATTCAGACAGGCATGTATTCATTCAGAGATTATACCCATCAAACATAGCATTTTATTAGCATCGTGTGTTCGGTTAGGGAGATTATTATCTTCAGGGCTCATGTCATTCAAGAGAGAAATTAATTCTATAAAACTATAATCACCCCATCCATTTCCTGGTTTCAAATTATAAAGCTTCAATGTGGATAACAATACTATATATTTAGTGAAAACACCATACAAATGCATCTTTTCACAACTCTTTAAGTACTCAAAACAATTTTGGCCAATCACAAAGTTCATCCTAAATTGTTCTTATCATTTTCTCAATATGATCTTTATCATCATTCACATCTGTAATCACGTCCTCGATACGGTCTTATTCATTTTCCACACTTGTAATCATATCAGATGGTCTATAAAATGAATTGTTATCCCATCCACTAGCTACATTCTCTTTTTCCCCAATTTTATTCCAAAATTTATAACTTTGATGTATTCCATGACAAATCAAGTATTCTCACAACTCCTCTAGAATAACTTTTCTTGAATAACAATAGCATAAACATGGAAAAAGGATTTGAGAAGGGTTATATGCATGATATTTAGCAAACTTGATGAACTCTTTCACTCCATCATTATACTCTCTTGTCAAACGATTAAAATTCATCTAGTATTTATTCATATCCATCCTATTTGATTTGGTAATATTATTATTTAAAAAAATAAGTACACAAAATATTGATATAATGTAATGGTTTTCCTAATTCTATAAAAATTTAAACCTAAAATATTATGAAAAAACTACAGTTCAAATGTCCTTTGAAAACTATTTAAAAAATCACACTTGAAATCTCATTAAAAAACCAAGCATTTACACAAATTCCTCTTTAAAATAACACGCCTTTTTTAAAATAAATCAATCAGTTCCAAACACTCTTTCGCAAAACCACAATTCCTTTTTTTAAATAATTCAATACAACTTCATGACCCAAAAATATTAATAATTTAAAATCATCGACATACCTCTAAAAACATTTTAAAACACTTCAATCATTTTAAAAGATCTACTTAGGTATTTTCACAAAGACATAGATCTCAATAGAGACACTTTATAAAAGATACACAGAAAACACCTTGATTTATCCCAAATCAATCAGTGTTGTATGATTCCATCACATTATTCCAAAGTTAGGTGTAATAATAATAATTTCCAAACTCATTTTATATTGTGCTCCCGACCATTGGATATCCCTTATCCAGGATTCCATTGTCTAGTTATATCAATTATCCTTCATCACAACACCAAAGTCCCAATGGATATGTTCCATAGACAGTGACTACACTCACAATGATGAAGCACTTGTGTTCCAGTTTACTAAAAACACAGAATTATCCCAATGATCCTTGGAACACACCAAATCAATTGGTTATACACCCCAAGAACAATGTATATGTCTCTAACATGAAGTATTATCAGTTCCTTCCTTTATACTCAGTCGTCAGTTTCCCCCTAATTAAACTCCAACTTAAACTTGGTGTATGAGACTTCATCAACTCATGTAGGGTTTTCTCCACTAACTCGGAACTAAGACAAGACAATGTCATATTGTGTTTGATCCAGATCTATAAAAATCCCTTTCCATAAATTTCTTCATCATATGATCTTAAAATTCATCCAATTTAATTTCATTTCAACTAAATTTGAACTACATGGAATATGGTTCATCTTAGTTGGCCTTTAAAATTCTTAGAGAGGTCCATTGGATATGTGCTAACATCCCAACCACAAATATTAGACCCATTCAATGACTTCAAAAGATTCATACCCCATTCCCCATAATATAGTAACCTCATCCATATCTGGTCTTGAAATCATAGAAACTAAAAATGGATAAAATATATTTAATTAAAACTACATTCCAATTCAAATAACTTGAGTTATGATTTACATTGTTCTCATTCCTTTTTTTAAGGTTTTAGAGCACTCCTAGATCTTGAGGCCCATTTTGGTAGTAATGTCATACCCTTCATCATTGGTTTGTGAACTATGTTCATAAACTCCATGCACCCCTTTCTAAGGTTTTTTATACTAATATAGTCCACTACTCATTCATGTCGATTTATCACCTTGCACTTACCATTAAATAAACTACATCACCTTTTCTATAACAATAACTATAACCATAAACTATGTGAACCTCTCTTACAAGATTTCTAAACTATTATTCGGTTCTATAATCAGGAAATTCTTACCAAAACTATGTTATTCTCTAGATCATCGCATCTTTTTTATAAAATTTGTATGGCATTAAACATCAGCCTCATTTTGGTCAAAGTTGTTTGATCGTAACCATCAGTTTCATTAGTCCACCTTGCAAGAACTCAAACTCAAAAAGGAAATAGACATGGTACTCACCCTATTGAAAACATTCAAATGGGATACTATGAAATATTCAAGTCCTCACCCACTAGGTATACACATATCCTAGTTCCAAATCTATCATTGTAGAAATAAAGGGTTTTGGCATGAAATTGATGGAATTGGAAGTTTAATTTTGAAAGGATAACTTCTAATATATTCTTAAATTCCCATTGGTGACAAATGATGTCTAATTTTATATCTAGTGTTTGTCATACCACATAAGCCAATTAAATTGGATTTAGGGTTATCGACACTCTTAACATCTAAGAAAAATAAGCTGATATTTTATCTAATAAATTTGATTGTGATGCTCTTCTGATTATTGGAGAAGTGATGGAACTATCTTTAATAATAGAAAAAAAAAATTAAATTTCTATAACATGTCCATGAAATGTAAAAAGTGATGAAAAAAAATGTGTGTTGTAGGGATCTCAAAGTTAATATCATCAAATGAAAAAACATCATTTGAATCTCACTAGATCCTAGGATGTGAAAATATTATCCATATACCAATAGAATCAACAACCGAAGGGTTCCCATCTATACCAACACCATCAGAAAAGAGATAAGGCTATCACATCCCTAACACTATAGGTCAAGAAACATGGGAATTACATCACAAATTTTATACTAAAATCAATAAGGAAATCATGTTTAGTCACTATGACACAGTAAATATTAGTAACATAGTTGACTTGGGTTCCTATGGCATAGAAAAAGAGGTGCTAAGAAAAAAAATTAGCATGATAAATTTATAAATTCATAATAAAACATTAGTAATAAACCTCATCACACTTCCAACACCCTCTAAATAAATGTCGTATGCCTTTAATGAGTGACTCTCCATAACAAATAAAATGATCTTGATGCAGTTCTGACCTACCACATTCATTTTCACATGGATTCACCATTTGATAAAATGTTGCATGACTTTAATGAGTGATTCTCCATGAAACCACCAATCTTGATGCCTTAAGCCTAATAGGAATCATTAAATTAATCTAATATCCTAACCGATAGACAAATAAATATCAAATGAATTTACATATCTAGTTCAATGACTTCTTCCACTAGCCTCATGGATCTCAACCATGTTCCAACACAATAATGATTACAGTCTCTCTCAATACACACCAATTTATTCCTGAGTTTAAATCCCACATCCAGTATCATCCTGGTCTACATCTGAATCAAGCATCATACATTTAACATGGAATTATAAACTCTTCGGTCTATTGATAATCTACCTATTAGATTAAACATAACCATTCATCATCCATCCTTAAGAAAGATGATGACCTAACCACAAGATAGGTCATTTAACACCTGACTAGGTCAATTCTCTCCACCATAGGTGTATCCTTATTGACATGACATGACACTAACATCAGTTTAAAAAGCCCTTAAATATTCCATCATTGAATTCAAATACTTTATGTGAATTTACATTCATTCCTAACTAGAAATCTATGATCCTAGCACTACACATGCTTGGATTTCTCAAAAATTAGTACAATGAATTCAAGTATCCTTTATTTATGCATATAACATCTTTTAATAGCATTGGTGCGGGTTATGAATTCCATCATAGATGAGTCTTGTCCCCTCAACCATACTACTCAACTGAGTCAAGATATCACCACCAATGAAAACCATCGGTTGACTTCATAATGGTTCCCCAATTAATTATTAATTTCATCTCCTTCCACGGATATATCTCTACTCAGAGAATCCCCATACCATCTAATCTATGTGATATTCATGCCAAATATGCCAGTTACTAATAATAGGGGTGACCTTGAACTAAAAACATTTCTGACTTACCATCAGTACTTCCTCTGAGTTCATTGATAGAACCGGAAACAACCTCAATTGTCTTCTCAAAACCCTTCAACCACTATTTTAATTTACCCCACATGTAACTATAAGATAAACACTCACCCACCATGTATTCTCCAAAAAGACATGACAATACCACTATTTACTCTAACATAATGATTTTTCCATGAATCGTTGACCTTTGATCCTAGAATCACTTACCTTATCAAATTTCCATAGAATAAGGAATCGGTACCGCCAAATAATAGAAATCAATAAACATCATACAAGCATCAAATAATAGTAATCAATGCACATCGCATAAAAGGTAAATATCCTATAGAAAACACTAACCCAAGCATTACCTAGTCAGTGTGATAAAATTATAGTGAAACTTTTTTTAATATAGTGATATCATACCCTTCCGGTGGAAGAAGTAGGGTCCGGTGATAGTGGAGTTTGGATAAGCAGCAGCGGCAGTGGAAGTAGAGGGATTCCTAGTGGAGGGGGGGTTTGCAACAGAGGAGCAGCAGATGAAGGATAGAGGAGGAGGTTGGTTCGCAGAAGAAGATCCATAGAGGAGTGGCAGATGAGGGATCGCGGTGGAGGAGCGGTGGATGAGGGTTCACAGTAGATGTGTGTTTGTGGCAGAGGATGAGTTCACAGTGACGAAAGAGGAGGTGGTGGAGGAGGGGTCGGCAGTGGTGGAGCTAGGGTCGGGGCAGAGCAGAGGTCGGAAGCATAGGGTTCACCTTTAGCGATAGCTTAAGGGTGCAAGAATGAAGGAGACGATTAGGGTTTTTTTATAAAACCCAGTGAACCTTTTATTAATGATAGCTAAAAATCTCTAATAAAGGTATGTTTTATTAGTGATAAAATTGAAAGTTCTAATAAAACATACCTTTATTGGAACTAAATTTATAGTGCTAATAAATAGAACAGTTTTTTTGTATTTCTTTCTCCATCTTTCCTGCCTCTTCCAACTATTCTATCCACATGATTAATCATTGTTTAGGAACATGCTCAGTCATAAACTTGTGTGTGGACTACTTCTCAATAATATTTTTAACATAATAAGTCATAGGTTATTTCCATTTCTTCTTCAAGAATTATTTTTATCTTAGTGTCCATGTCAAATATTTTTTACTTTAATGTCCAAATATATTATAACTTTCACACACAACTTTGTTATACCTCAAGTTATCCTTTTTGGGAAATTTATCATATTTTTCATCAGATATTCCTTTCAAAAAATCAATCTCATTGTTTCTTTTCTAGATTGATCCTTTATTTATTTTAATCTTGCTTCCTTTAGCATTGATTTTTATAGAAAATTCACAATGTTCCATGATATGTCCTTTCCTAACACAATAAAATCATATTTTCTTTGGTATGAAACTCATCATATCATTCTTCACAATATTCATAGGATTTTTTTCTTTGATAATCTTATTATTCCGTTTATATCCTAAGGATGACCTACTATCTTCTTTTCTTTCATTATTCCCTTTTATTACCAACTTATTTTCAAATAAACAGCTGATTTTTGAATGATTGTTACATACACGCACTCATTATAACAATGACCACTTTTGTTATAATACTCACAGAAATATTCAAAATATTCATATCTTCTCATGACAAACTAATTCATTTTATATGAATTATGATTCTATTGTGTAGGTTTCCTCCTTTCTTCATCACTTATCCCATTAAATATACGTATTATTTAATTTTCATATAATGAAATTTTTTGCGAAAAATTTATATCATAATGCCAAAATTTCTAATGGATCCAATAGTAGATAGAAAATATTATTTTATTCTTTTGTGATACATTATAACTATCATTAACAACATGTTGTTTTTGGAGAACATATTACTTATTCTCTTCTTTATTTTGTGAATAATAATTTTTATACTTCTTATAGGGACCATATCTTTACAAACATTAATATTGCATAACTTTTTTAGAATAAATAAACATTATACAAACATAAATGAAAACATTGTACTAGTCTAGTGTATTTGGAAACATAGAAACATAAACATTGGTATATAAAAGAGCTACATTATATCCCACTAGGTTCTTCTTAACTTTCACACTTATTAGAAACCTCAAACATAATACATATATTCACTACCTAAAGAAGGAAACATGAAAAGGGGTGAGCTAAAATGCTCAGTAAGGGTAAACATGGGAGACATGTAAGTATAAAAATGATCATACGGGTATGATAATGTGATCATAATAATATAAGATCATACCATGTATAACCAAGATAGTGGAATTATGATTGTCAGTTCATAAGACATGAATCACAATGAAATAAAGATCATAGTCCATGAAATCATAACATAGGAATATGACATGGAATTGTGGAAACAAATAAGAAAATACAGATTTCCATAGTATCCAAGGCATCACTACCAATACCATATTAGTGGACAAAGTTCTTTACTGAAACGGGTAACCCTCGTTCCATCCCTGTATTACTGAACCGAGTGACCCTCGTTCCATCCCTATATTACTAAACTGAGAAACCCTTATTCTAGACTTGTATTACTAAACCTAGTAACCCTCTTTCTAGCCCTATTTTATCTCATGATATATAAATCTTTACCCATTGCATTGGAGGTAGATATAGGTCCCACACATCACATAATGAAATAATACATAAATGTTCCACAAGATCATAAATAAACATATCATAACCCATGAAATTAAATGGGTATAATAAACATGTAAACATATCATAATCTATGGAAAGAGATGGGTTTTATAGCCATTTCATCATAAACATAACCTGTGAAAAGAATCGGGTTTCAAAAGGATATAACTCATGAAAGAGAAATGGGTTTCATAACATCATGCCACCAAAACATAATCCATTCAAAGAAATAATATTAATGGAAAATTTTGATAATTTCCCCATAGAGGAATGATTAATAGAAATATATGTTATCTTATATGGGAAATAATTTTTCAATATCTTTTAGAAACATTTCTTGAGGAAAATATCCTTTCTTCTTTGAAAAATGATTTTTATTACATAACACCTTTTGAAAACCTTTTTCTTTGAAAATAGATTTAAAAAATTATAAATGAAGATTTTAAAATAAAAAAAAATTAAAATCCATTTTTACTTGAGAATTATCTATAAAGATCTTTTGAAAACATTTTTGAAAAAATGGTTTTTTAATAACATAGATTTCCAACCAAAGAGATAGGTGTTCATATTTTACATAAAAACATTATCTTAAGTACCAAAGAGTTGAAAAATGGTACTAAAAATATATTATATCATTAATAAACATATGATAAGTAAATTCATGAATATTATTGAGAGATGGATAATAATATTTCATCAAAATAATCATAAACACAAACAATCTCCGAAAGTGATGAGATTGTCTCAATAAACTCTTATTACTAGTTAACATGAAATAATACTCTTCATGTAAGAAAATGAAATTAAATAAAGCTTAATATATCATGAAATAAGGATATTCATGATATAACATGTAAAATATAAGTATATACACCTCAAAAAATATTTTAGGTGAGTAACAAAACCTGACTCTCAAGAAGGAAAATTGAGACAAAACTCTTTTACCAATTTGGTAACTTTTGAAAGATAAACCCCATGAAAGAAGGATAATAGAATGCATATGTGAATACCCATAAATTTAAGTACAATATAAATATATTACAATCACGAGCATTACAAACACCACACAAAAGGAAAGAGTGGAGAGCATATCTTATATCTCACAGAAATTAATTGTGAGATGAAGATCCTCTTACCATGTGTCTTGAATCTCTCTGTACTCGAACAAGCTTCCTATATAATAAATATAATTTTATTATAAATATTTTACATAATAATATTCTTATATATATTAAAATATATTATTTTTATTATGACCTTATATTACCTGCTTTTTAACGATCCTATGTTAAGGTTTCACTTTGGGTAATATTTTCTTTGTTCTTCGCATGTGTCTTAATTTGTTATATCATTGATACTTATACGTATATCATGATTAAATAATGTAGAACATGATATAAGTATTAGATATATCCCATAATTTTATATTATAATAATCTATATCATAATGAAGTACGTAATGGAATACTCTGTTCATGGAGACGGTATGTCGTACATACTCAAGAATGTAACTTTCCATTTTTATTGTCGTATTGAAACAAATTATGTATATATATGTATGTATATATATATAATTATTAAAATATAATTAATATAATATATATAACATATAAGTTCATTAAAACCATCCTTAATACATTCCATGTGGTGTGTGAACGAATCACATCGCTTTGAGGGGGCGGTAGTCCACACTTCCTCAAATGAGATTATCGTATTAACACCAAATGAAAAGTAAATATATGTGTGTTATAAAATGTAATAAATAAGCTTAAATACATATTAAATATAATATATTACATATATAAACATATTTTTCATCATAATGGTCACCATTATAGGTGGTAAAGGAGAAATGAATAGTCATCGTTTTGTGAGGCAGGAGTTCTCCGTACACAGAAATAGTATGTTCAACATCCATTAGATGGTGGTGTGTGTAAGTATAGGTTAGAACCTTTTCATATCAAAATCATAGTATATGTATTATAATGGTGTTTTCACACAATAATGGAATAAATATAGTGGGGTGTAGAAATAAAATAAAGGAAAGAAGCTTGAAAGAAGACGTTACCTCTTAATCATGCAACGCCTTTTGGTTTGTGCCAAAAGGATTCTTTGAGAATATTTCTACCCAAAGGGAGGATTCAATGTCAAAGGGAGGATTTTTGGGAGTCTACTTGGTTAGTTATTTTATGAAATTAAAAGGTTTTATAGGTTTGATAAATGGGTATAGGTGGTGTCCTTTTATAGGGAAGGAAAATGACTCATTTGGAATTTCTAGAAACAAGTTAGGTGTGAACATGTTCTTAAATAAAAACGTATTAAAAAACCAAAAAACTCAATAAAGGAAGGTTTATGGACGATATATAGACTTCCAATGGGTTTTTTACAAGTTTATAGGTCCTATGGACCCTAATTTTTAAGGTTTAGTCCCTAATTAAGCTTAATTTGGCCTTAACAGCTCTGATTAATTTTAATCACATTTACTAATCATTTTGGACAAAAATCAACATGGTAGTATTAGACTATAAATATTACATTGAATTAAATGGTGTATGTTAGATTTTTAAAATTCACTTCATAAAAGAAACAAAATTAATATTAGTGTTAATCCCACATACGGGTCAAAATAACGGGGTTTTAAAGTAGGAAAAGGTACAAAATTTTGTTAAGATTTTATATTCAGTTTCAAAGTGAAATTGATCCTAAATAATTTCATTGTATTATTAGATGTAAAATTTATCTAATTTGACCTAAAAACATATATATAATATCATTTAACATTAATAATTAATTATACAAAAAGACATTTTTTAACAAAAAATCAGTATTTTTCGCTATTCATCAAAAAATGAAGTTTCTCAGAAAAATCCAAAAATTTAACCCTTGGATAATTTTGACATTCTAAATTAAAAAATGAAGTTTATTTTATCAAATTTAATTTCTAAATGTGTTTAAAATTACTTTCATTTTGAGAAGTAGTCCATTTGAAAAAATGATGTTTTTAAACATAGAAGAACTTACCAAAAATCATATATTTTATTATAAATATGTTTTATTTATATAAAATAATTATAAAAAATATTTTAAAAGTAGTCACTAATATTCATATTACTAAGTTTAACATATAGGTTATAATTATCATATTTCAATTATTAATACAATAAAATGAGATGTTTCGTAGAAACTCAGTGTTGTGTGTATCGTACACCAACTCAGAGTTGTGTACATATTACGCCAAGTCAGTGTTGTGTGTACCAAACACCAAGCCATTTTTGCATGTTAAAGGAATATTTGACTTAGTTCATTTCAAGATATAAATGAAAATTTAAATTTATTCAAAAAAACAAGTCCATAAAAACTCATGTTGTTACATTCTACCCCCCTTAAAATGAATATTTCCCTTGAAATTCGTCACTTGGGTAAAAAAAATGAGGATACTTATGCTTCAGTATATCCTTAAGTTCACACATAGCTTCCTCTAACTGGTTATTTCCCCAGAAAACTTTGACCAGGAAAGTGGTCTTATTTTGAATAACTTTCTCTGATCGGTCCAAAATTTCAATAGGTTTCTCCTCATAAGAAAGATCTTTCTCCTGCAGTATGACCTCTGAGTTCAATACATGTGAAGGGTAAAGTATGTACTTACTCAAGAGAGATACATGGAACACATCATGAACTTGAGAGATATTTGTTGTAAGTGTCAAGTGATTGGCTACCGTCCTGATACGATCAAGAATCTCAAAGGGACTAATATACCTAGGGCTTAGTTTCCCTTTCTTCCCAAATCTCATAACTTTCCTCTAGGGAGAGATTTATATAAATGCTTTTTCACCATCTTTAAACTCTACATAACACTAATGGTTATCGGTATAACTTTTTTCCAACTTTGATCTTCCTTGATATTCTACTGAACGGTTCTAACCTTCTCGACCATTTCTTTAGAGATATCAGGTCTCAATAGATTTCTTTCTCCAACCTCATCCCAACATGTTAGATCTATACATTTATTCCCATAGAGGGATTCATATTTTTCCATCTGAATGATTGAGTGAAGGCTATTATTGTAAGAAAATTAAAATAGAGGAAGGTGTTGATCCCAACCACTTTTGAAATCCAGAGAACAAGATCTCAACATATCATCTAGGGTTTGAATTGTTCCTTCAGACTATAAATTTTTTTGAGGATGATATGTAGTAATAAAATTAATTTTTGTATCAATCACTTTTTGAATAGGTCACCAGAACTTTGAGGTAAACCTCAGATACCGATCTGATAAAATTGAATGTGTTACTCCATGCAACCTCACCACTTCTTTAATGTATATTCCGGTAAGTTGATCAAGAGATAAATCTTATCTGATATCAATGAAGTGTGATGACTTAGTATGGCAATCAACTACCACCCATATGGCATTAAACCCTTTAGAGGTTTTGGGTAGTCCAATGACAACATCCATAGTAATTTTTCACCATTTCCATTCTGGTATGGCTAATGAATGCAACATCCCTTTAGAATTTTTTCTTTCAGCCTTAACTTATTGTCATACCAAACACCGAGATGCAAACTCTACGATATCTCTCTTTATGACATCCCACCAAAAGTATTCTTTCAAGTCCCTATATATCTTTGTACTTCTAGGATGAATAGAGAATAAAGAACTATGAGCTTCCACTAATAGATCCTTCTTCAAATATAACATGGAAGGAACACATACTGGGTTCTTTAACATTATCATTCTATCCTGATCAAGGTTAAACTCATGAACATTTCTGACCTTCTTTTTCATCTCATAATATTCCATCTACACCTCCTTAATCTTTACTTGGATTGATGGTTGAACATTAAATTGAGAAAGATAATATTTTTCCCATCCTTTAGGATTTCTAGATCTATCCTTTGAAAATCTAGAAATATTGGATCTTTTGTGATCCTCATCATAGATAAGTTAGCATGATCTTTTCGACTCAAAGCATTGGACACCTTGTTCGCTTTATAAGGGTGGTAATGTATTGAGAAATAATAATCCTTTATCAACTCTAATCATCTTCTATGAATCATGTTAAAATCCTTCTGTGTGAATATATATTTCAGAATTTTTTGATCGGTATATATATCACACTTTTCCCCATAAAGATAATTCATCCATATATTTAATGAAAATATTACTGTTGCTAACTCCAAATCATTATTTTGGTAATTTTGCTCATGAATCTTCAAATTTCATGTGGCATAATAACACATCGTAATCCCTTCTTGGACGTATCTCTATATATTACAAACCCTTCCCCACTATAGAGTAATATAAGAATAGGTGCACTTACTAACCTTCTTTTCAGTTCCTTGAAATTTTCCTCACATTCATCTATCCAGAGGAAATTAACACCCTTTTGAGTTAATTTGGTATGAGTATTAAATATTCATGAAACATTATCCAAAAATCATCAATAATATCTAGGAAAACCAAGTAAGATATGGATCTCAATCATAGCGATCGGTCTAGTCCATCTTTCAATAGCCTTCTTCTTCGACTGATCTATAGTTATACAATCTCTTGAGATTATATGACCCAAAAATGTAACCTTTTGCAGTGAAAAATTCACACTTTTTAAATTTTTCATACAACATATCCTCCATTATGGTCTTCAGTACAATTATCAAGTGATATTCATGTTCTTCCTTGCTCTTTGAATATATAATAATATCATCTTTAAAGACTACCACAAACTGGTAAAGGTAATATCTAAAGACCCTATTCATTAAATCCATGAAGATATTAAGGGATTTATTAAGACCAAAAGGTGTCAATATATACTCATAGTGACCATACCTTGAACAGGATTTCATCTTGGGTACATCCTCCTTATTGAATCTCAATTGATGATATCCAGAATGAAGGAAAATCGTGGAAAAGTATTGAGCTCCACACTGTTGATCAAATAAGTCATTAATATGGGGAAGAGGATACTTGTTCTAGATTTTGATCTTGTTCTACTCCTTATAATCAATACAAAGTCACATTGATACATCTTTATTTTTCACAAAAAGAATTGTTGCGCCCCAAGGTGACACACTTGGCCGAATGAATCCATTATCAAGTTTTTCTTGGATTTGCTTCTTTAATTCATGTAACTCAATTGGTTCAATTACATAAGGAGTATTTGAAATTCATGTGGAACCATGTAAAAGTTCTACCAAGAACTCAACTTCACGTTTTGGTGGAATAATAGAAAAATATTTTAAAAAGACATCTGAAAATCCCAAACAATATGCATATCATATATGTCAATCTTCTCCCCAACCATTTGAGATAAACAACCCTTTTGAATGGGATTTAAGATCCATACACTGGATGTAATAACCATAGGAAGTTCATACTTATCGTCACATCGATGGATGATTATAGGAGGGTTTGAAATATCAAATGTTAATTACCTTCCTTGACAATTGATGTGGGATTTATGAAGATAAATACAATCCATTCCTAGGATGACATAAAATTAGACCAAAGTAACAATGACAATATTTGTAGGAAGCAAATTCCCTCAAACTTCTACCAGATAGGAATCATATACTTTAGATGTAATCATCATACCATTAGGAGTTTTCACATCTAATTCCACCACCAATTAATTTGGAGGAATCTTAACACCCTTAGAAAATTATTTAGATATGAAATAGTGGGTAGATCCATAATTAAATATGATATTAGTAGTTCTAGAGTGGATGGTAAGTGTATCTTTTATCATTCCATTATCACAACCCTCGTCAGATATAGCGATTTCATGAGATTTTCTCTTATCCCTTAGCTTATGAGATTGTTGACGTCAATCATCATCACCAAACCTTGGATTTGGATAGTGGTTTTAATTATTCCCATTCTCCATACACTTGAAGCACTGAGTTTTTGGAGTTGAATTATGTGAATACTTTTCTCCATTATCATTTTGAGAAGACTTATTCCCATCACCTCAACAATCAATTACCTGATAGCCATCCCTTCCACAATTAAAACATTTATTATACCCCCTAAGGTAATTTTATACATTCTTCTTCCCACACTTATAGCATAAAGAAAAGTTCATCTTCTTTTCTCTATGGTTTTTAGAGTTTCCTTTAAACTTCATCTTCCTCTTCTTATCAAATCCATAAGATTGATACATGACTCCTACCTCTACTCCAACCTTGAATACACAACACACAATCTCTTCATAGCTACTAAAGTCTCTTATGGACAATGACCTTCTTAGACTTGGATTTAATCCACCAAATAACCTATCAACTTTACTTTAAGGTTGGATGATAATTCATGAAGTGTACCACACAAGTATTTTGAAATTATCCACATAGGTACCAACAAACTCATCATCCCTTTTCCTCAACTCAAGGAACTCTTTATCCATCTTGGTATAAAGAATTCAAGGAAATTAATTATTGAAAAACAAGTTCTTGATCTTGTCCTAAAATCATGGATTCAATCTCATTATTCTACCTCCTATTCTTGATTAGATTCCACCAATAATTTTCTTCTCCTTCTAACTGATAAACAGCCAGAATGAATTTCTCATGCTCTGTACACTGAAGAATAGAGAATATATTTTTAGTGGTATTAATCGATTGTTCATAAAAAAAGTGGATCAGAAGACTCTCTGGAAGAAGGTGGATGTTGCCTCGTAAAAGACTCAGTAGAATGTTGTTCCCTCCTTTTCTCATTTGTAAGTACACCACAATTCATAGCCTAGGAAATGTGGGTGAGCATAGCAACAAGATTATTCATTCCAGCTCCCATAGCATTTGGTTGCTTAAGAGGAAATTCCTTGCACTGTCTGTTGCAATCACCATTAGTGTGGTTCCTTTGGGTTCAAACCATTGACTAAAACCAAAATCATAGAGTAATAAATAGTTATCATAATGAGGAACGACGTAATCAAGAAAATCATTTATAAGATTTCTAACATATGACACCTTCCATAATTTATGACACCTTAGGTTTATTATAGATTATTCATAGCCAACCTATAATTAAATCCTTCACAATGGTTCATGAAGAGTCTGTGAATTCCCAAAGCATATCCCTAGGGAGTGTCAAAAAAGGTGTGTGGAAAGGCCCATTGTCATGTACCAGATTACCCTGAGTCAATCCTGAAACATCTTGTCAGAGTTGTTACCCTTAGGTACATCTATTCTAGAGCCACATCCAATAGTAGTATCCAGATAGGAATGTATTATTGGAAACTAATCACTCTATCCTTCACCAAAATTCAAGGACATTTTCCTATACTTTGACTCAACCCTATACTTATCCTTAGACATATAATTAGATTTCTCACTAAGGTTTTCTCATCCTAGCTTCCAAAGGTTAACTAAACCTTTCTTCTGATACAAACTATAGGGACCCTTTCTTTATAAACATTAACATTACATAACTATTTCGGAATACATAAACATTATACATGTAAGAAATCGGTTCTTATCTTTGAGGTACGGGTTTCTTCTTTTATATTTTCCTTAAGTGTTTTCGAGAAAGTTAAAAAATGGGAAGTACACGCCATGTACTTGGAAGTACATGTCGTGTACTTTGTAATTTTGGAAGTAAACACCCTATAATTTTCCACACGTCGAGTACTTTTGGATGTGTGGAATGAGTACACAGGACGTGTGGCCATGTCGGTGATGAAGGGTGTAGAAACCAACTACACTTCGTGTAGTGGTCCTGTACACGCTGTGTAGTCAGTCGGCAGGTGAATAGTAAGGTGGTGGCCAGCTGTGCGACAGAACACGCTGTGTACTCAAGGAGACAAGCCGTGTAGTCATGTCAGCAGATGAATAGTGCCACGCTGGCGGGAAACCGCTAGATGAACAGTTAAAAAAATGGGAAGTACACTCCATGTACTTGGAATTACACACCGTGTACTTTTTTTCACTTAAAATGGGCAGTAGCCTCCCATGTTTATAGGGAAGGCTTAGAACTAAACAGGAGCTCGGGAGGGACAGTCGAATCTTCGAGGATCCACCGAGCGCACGTTGGGAATCTGTTTTATGCACCGCCGATCTCCCTGGAACCGCACAGGTGAGTTCTCCCTTCTCTTGGAGTAGTTCTTACAAATTCTTTCCTGTAGGGAAGTTATTTATGTTTAAGTGAGTTTTCTTCTATGTCAGATCTATGTCGTTCTTGGGCGTTTTTGGAATCGACGTTCGCGTATATCATTCATTGGTGTTTAAGGTAGGTGTCTCGGTGTTTATTTTCCAACTGTCGTGCGTTTTTGTGTGTTATTGAGCTACGAACCCATATTTGGGGTGTCATGTGGATGAGGACGTGGCTATTTTAAATACCTAGAATCGTATAGGTAATTAAATGTGATATTAAAATGTTGTTTGGGATCACTGCTTGAATCTAGGACCACCCCGAGGGTGCGTTCCTCTGTTTAGATATTTGGCCAGGATACCCGAGGGTATGCCTTGTTTATATTATGCCTTTAAAGTAATGATTGTAGAAGTTCCTTGAGAGGAATTACTTTTTTACTGTATGGTTACATGTTGGGAATGGCTCGGTTACCTGTTTATCCTGAGGGCAGTGTTGTGATTAGCCTATAGGCATTATACTACTTAGTCTGTGGGCAACTTCTTCCATGCCTGTGGGCAGATGATTCTGTGCCTGTGGGCGACACTACTTATGTCTGTGGGAAATATTCGTATGCACGTGGGCAGATTCTGGTGTTGGTTTCTCTTTACCCGAGGGTAGGAGTTTACGTGTTTGAGGACACTAGCTAGTTACTTAGAATATTCACTATGGTGATATTTTAAAATTAAATGATTAAATGATATTAAAATGGCAATATAAATGGTTAAGTTAGTTACTTTTCAGTACTGATTTATTTCATTTTACAAATGCACACTGTTGTTGTTGGGTACGGGCCTTTGGTGGGTGCCTGCTGGGAATTTATTTCTCACACCCTGTTTGGGTCATGCTTTTAGGCCCAAACAGATTACGTTTCTGCAAGTATAGATAAGGACAAGAGTCCTTATACAGGTACGTGAGTCCTGCTGAGGAGTAGGGGAGCATGGGACCGGTCTTAGGCTCACGATGCTATCGGCTGTTTTGTTTTTGCTTTGTTGTACTCAGTATTGTGTTGTACTGCTATGTAACATGTTCTGGCTATTTTCTTTGAACTGGTGACATGTTTCATCATATCTATATATCTGGTTGGTTATCCTTTACTGTAGTTGTTACATTAAATGTGTGTGGTTTATTTCTTCTGTTGTTTTTGTATGCTTGTTTATTTTTATATTCCGTTGCACTACACTTTGAAAAATGAGGACATAGTTTCCCCACAATCAGACCTGAGACCTCGCTGCTAGTCGGCAGCCTCTGGCGTTTGGGGAAATGCGCTTGAGGTCATGTGGTGAACTAGGTTCGGGGCACCCATCGAGTGGCACCCGGATCCGGGACGTTACAAAGTGGTATCAAAGGGGTTGTTTTCTTTGAATTATTATTTAGAGCCTTAGTCAGGGATAGGACAGAATGGTAGTTAGTAATTAGTTGTGCCCAGGCGTAGCTAACCCATGTACCGAGAATAACCAATTTACCTCATGTTGCAATTTTTCTGATTTTTCAATTTACAGTTGATTTGATTTCACCGTTGGGTGACGCACTTGTGATTGTGCTGTTTATATTTTATCTATGGGTTCTATTTAGTTGCAACCCGATGAGATGAGGATATGTCATCTCATGCATCATTTAGGCACATGATAGAAATCACATTTCATGCATAGTTCCATGCCATGTAGGTGCATTAGAATTTTCATGTTGTTGTGATAGTGGTTGTGCTATAAAAGCATGTTGTTGTGATAGCTGCTTGATAAATACCTGCTAAGTGATAGGGTATTTTGGTATGAGCTGGTTTATAGAATGAACGTCAAACTTTGGTTTTTGGGGAGTATGGGCCCCCATTTACCAGAATTTGGTGGATCATTGACTGTTATTTTATTATAACACAAATAAGATGAAAAACATTGATTTGCGGGGAGTATGGGCCCTCACGGATTGGAATTTGGCACTTAGGTGTTGTTTTCAGTATTTTCTGGGTTTCAGGGAAGTTTCTGAGGCATACTGTCTGGAAAACCCAGTATACATGCCGTGTAGTACTTTAGAAATTCCATGTATGTTATTCTGTTTGGGAAGAAAAATAAACCTTTTGAGTACACGCCATGTACCCAGAGTACACGCCATGTAGTATCTTCCCGTGTTAGAGACCGTGTGTCCAAGGACACGGGGAAGGGAGATTCTTGGGGTGAACATGTCATGTACCTGATGTACACGCCGTGTAGTGTTGACCCGGTGTCCACTGTGTAACTAACAACATGGGTGGAGTAAACCTTATGACATACACGATGTTTCTATTACGGAACACGCCGTGTAGTCTGAACAAGGAACCCATCCGTGTAACTAACAACACGGGTCGGTGTAATCCCTTTGAGTACATGTCATGTGTATATTGAACACGCCGTGTAGGGTAATCCATGTGTTCGGCCGTGTAACTGACAACACGGGTTAGCAGAGCTCGTCTAGTACATGTCGTGTACCTGTGGGACACGCCGTGTAGTCTTATCTAAGGACAGACCATGTGGAGTTAGTCGGGTGGCTGGGAAATGGGGTAGTGTACATGCCGTTTGCGGATGTAACATGTTGTGTAGTTCAAGCCGAGTAGTCGGCCATGTCACAAATGATATGGGTAGTTGTAAAATTACACCATACAAGTCGTGTAGATGTTATAGACGTCGTGTAGTTTTGTTCAACGGGAGATGTGTGGCTTAGCCGTGTAGAAGCACCCGGGCAGGGGAAGAGAAGTCAGGTACACACCGTGTAGTCAGTATACACTCCGTGTAGTCTTGTTTTTCAAATCTTGAAATGCCTTCTTCCTCTTGTTCCCTTTGGGGTTCCTTCATTTTCAGACTTGATAATCTTGAATCTAAGGCGTTTTTTTGACCTTGTTGTGTCATGACGCCTAGACGTTCACGCGTTGTTCACCAGGAGAGCGGCGAAGATTATACTCCAGAGATGGTGGTCCATGGGCTACCAGTGGACCCTCCAGCAGAGACATATGCGGTGCCAGATGTTATACCAGACACAGGCACAGATGCGTAGTTCTGTGAAGGATTTATACAGTTCATACAGACCTTTCAGGGAGCACCTCAGGCTGCCATATCTATGGCTGAGATGACTCATATATTTCAGTAGCAGCATCCTCCTACGTTTTTAGGGGATGTCAGACCACAGGCTACGGAGTCTTGGCTAGGGTCGATGCAGACTATTTTCGAGCACCTTGAGATGCCTCGAGGGTGGAGGGTCAATCTCGTGACGTATATGATGCGTGATACCACCAAGAGGTGGTGGGATGTTACCACCTAGACAGATCATCACAGAGACATGGCATGGGAATGTTTTCGGGCAGCCTTCTATGACTTATTATTCCTGGAGACGCTGAGGGAAGATCTAGCTTGAGAGTTCATGAATCTGCAGTACGGCGCTATGTCGGTTATGGATTATTTGGCTCGCTTTACCGAGATTCAGCGTTTTTCACCTGTTCTGGTGGGTGTTGAGATGTTGAGGGACAGGTGCTTAGAGGATGGTATTCGGTATGAAATCTGAGCTCTAGTGAATGTTTTCAGGTTGCCTTCTATACATGATATTGTGAACCAGGTGTTGATTATAGAGAGGAACCTACGGGAAGCTAGTGGTGTGGGTCAGGGTGGTTCAGCACCAGTTTCTGGTACTATTTCTACAAGTAAGAGGAATAGATAGATGGACTTCTCTCAAGCTAGCAGTACCATCCAGAAGAATTCTTCAGGTGGCCAGGTCATGTGCTACCAGTGTGGTAGAGAGGGTCACAAGAGGTCACAGTGTCCATGAGACCCAGTGGAGTGTCGAGCTTGCGGCAGGATGAGTCATCTGCAGCGCTTTTGTAGGGCGTTTCCACTAATAGCTAGTGAGAGGGGTTCTGTGCAGACTCCACGTGCAGGAGCAGGACTAGAAGATTCTTACTAGTCGGGGAACAGGAATACGTCAGGGCGTGCAGGCGAAGATGGTAGTCGTGGTCGTGGTAGCCAGACACCAGGATCTCAGAGGCAGCAGGGCGGGACAGCTCAGGGTATCCAGGTTGTGTCGCAAGGTCACGGCACTAGGCAGGCATATGCAGTGCAGCATACCCAACAGGAGCAGGATCCTGGACCTTCTACAGTTATAGGTACTATTCTAGTAGCTTTTGTCTTATCTTCAGTACTTTTTGATACAGGTGCTACACATAGTTTCATATCTGTGCCCATTTTGGAGAGCCTTGGGCTCCGTGTTTCTTCTTCTACTACTATTATGATGCTAGACACTTCGTTGGGGATTATAACGGCTGGTGTACGTCAGTTCAAGGAGTTCCCCCTTGAGGTTGGAGGGTGTCACTTTCTTTGGGACCTCTATGTATTAGAGATGACAGCTTATGATTTCATTCTCTGGATGGACTGGTTGGTTCCCTTTCGAGCCTTTGTATATTTCTATCGTCACAGGGTGAGTTTCACGTCACCAGAGTGTGGAGAGTTTCTATACAAGGGCGAATGGGATGTTCAGCTGGGTCGAGCTAGACCAGAGCATCATGGATGAGGTGGAGTCACAACCCAGATTGCGAGCTTATATCTAGATGATCAGGGGACTTGTCAGACGGATTTCCTTCTAGTGGTTGATCATTTTAGGGATGTCTTCCCAGACAACTTTTCAGGTCTACCTCCGGAGGAAGAGGTGGATTTCTCTATTGATCTTGTTCCAGGAGCAGCACCGATGTCCATTCCTCCTTATAGGATGGCAACACCAGAGTTGTAGGAGCTCAAGAGGCAGTTATAGGAGTCACAGACAAAGGGTTTTATCTGACCCAATACTTCTCTGTGGGGTTCTCCAGTCCTTTTTGCGAAGAAGGCGGACGGTACCCTTAGAATCTGTGTGGATTATTGGAAGCTGAACTAGTTGACGGTAAAGAACTGATATCCCTTGCCGAGGATTTATGATATTTTTGATCAACTTCATCGGGCACGATTGTTCTAGAAGATTGACTTGAGATCAGGATATCATCAACTGCGTTTTAGACCATCTGATATACTTCTCATACTTTCAGGAGTAGTTACGGTCTATACGAGTATACAGTTATGTCGTTCAGACTCACGAATGCGCTAGCAGTTTTCATGGCTCTGATGAATCGTGTGTTCCATCCTTATCTGGACTCTTTTGTGGTAGTATTCATGGATGATATCTTGGTGTACTCTCACACTCGACACGACCATGACACCCATCTTGAGATCATATTTAGTACAATGAGAGAGCATCGGCTATATGCTAAACTCTCAAAGTGCCACTTTTGGATAGACCAGATTCAATTCCTAGGTCATATCATCTCAGAGGCAGGAGTTGTAGTAGACCCAGAGAAGGTGAGAGCAGTAGTTTCCTGGGAGAAGCCTAAGAACATGCTTGAGATACGGAGTTTCTTGGGGATGGCTAGTTACTAAAGACACTTCATACAGTACTTCTCCAGCTTAGCAGCGCCGTTGATGGGTCTGACTAAGAAGGTTGTGAAGTTCGTTTGGTCGGAAGCTTGCGAGATATCCTTTCAGGACCTGAAGGGAAGGTTGACATCAGCACCGATCCCGATACTCCCAGAGCAGGGGAAGATCTAAACAGTTTACTGTGATGCATCGGGGATTTGGCTGGGAGCAGTATTGATCCAGGGCGATCGCGTTGTTGCGTACAGGTCTTGGTAGTTGAGGCCACATGAGAGGAATTACCCGACGCATGATCTCGAGTTGGCTGCGGTTGTGTATGTGTTGCACTATTGGAGGAATTATCTATTGGGAGAACATTTTATGGTCTTCAACGACCACAAAAGTATCAAGTATATCTTTACTCAGCGTGAATTGAATTTGAGGTATCTAAGGTGGGTCGAATACCTTCATTCCTTAGATTTTGAGCTTGCCTATACACCTAGTAAAGGTAATGCAGCATTAGATACACTGAGCAAGAAGACTCAGATACAGGCAGTTCATGAAGCCAGTGGTGAATGGCAGCTTTTGGATTTGTTCTCTAAGATGCATTTGGAGGTGCACGATAGTTAGGGGAAAACTTATCTTTCATATTTAGCTGTGACTTCTACCCTCCTGGATAGGGTGAGGATGAGATAGCTATCTAATCCAGAAGGCCTAGTTTTATGGAAGTCGATGGCAAGTGAGGACCCTCCTCCTGGTTGGACGATAAGTGATGATGAAATTTTGTGTTTCCATGGATGAGTATGGGTTCCAGGGGATATACGTGAGGAGATGATGTAGGAGTTTCATGCTTCATCTTGGGAAGTTCATACCTGGGGTACCAAGATGTACCGATACTTGAGACGTCAGTACTAGTAGCCAGGTATGAAGAGAGATGTGGCTGGTTTTGTTACAAGGTGTTCCACCTGTCAGCAGGTGAAGGCGGAGCATCAGAGACCAGCTTTACTGTTATAGCAGTTACCCACCCCAAAGTGGAAATGGGATGATGTCATGATGGAATTCGTGACCGGGTTGCCAAGGTCACCTCGAGCCAATGATGTCATATGGATTATATTGGACAGACTCACGAAGGTATCTCACTTTTTTCTGATCAAGGAGACCTTCGGTGTTGATGAGATCGGAACGTTTTATATCCCGGAGATCGTACATCTTCATGGGGTTCCCCGTTCTATCATTTCATATAGGGATTCCCATTTTACATCTCGTTTCTGGCAGATTTTTCAGAGGTCACTGGGTACACAGGTGCTTCTGAGCACGGCTTACCACCCTCAGACCGATGGCTAGTCATAGGGTATGATACAGGTGCTAGAGGACATGCGGTGTGCATGCATCCTAGACCTTGGGGGCTCTTGGGATAAGCATATACCCTTTGTCGAGTTTTCCTATAATAACAGTTTCCAGGAAACTATTGAGATGGCACCTTATGAGGCATTATATGGTAGGTCATGCTGATCACCCTTATGCTGGTTAGAGGCAGGTGAGGCAGCTTTACTGGGTCCAAGTCTCGTGCAAGAGAATTCTGAGCAGGTCCAGTTGATTTAGAAGAGGATGGCTACCATGCATTCTCGTCAGAAGTCTTATGCTGATCGCGGCAGACGACCTTTGGAGTTCGTGGTCGGGGATTAGGTTTTCTTCCGTGTTTCACCAAGGCTGCGACACAGTCGGATCAGGAGACAGGGTAAACTTTCATCGAGGTATGTGGGGCCATTTGAGATTCTGTAGAGAGTCGGTCCGGTTGCCTATCGGTTGCAGTTACCACAGAGGTACCGAGAAATGCACGACTTCTTCCATGTATCTCAGCTACGCCGCTATCATTCAGACCTGTCTCACGTCTTTCAGCCCGAGGAGGTTGAGCTTCAGTTTGATGCGTCTTTTGAGAGGCATCTGATTCGTATCATTGACAGGAGCATGAAGGTTCTCTGAGGCTGGTCAGTTCCTCTCGTACGGGTGCTATGGCAGCATGGCCGAGTGCAGGATGAAACCTGGGAGCGGGAGACTGATGTACGTGCTCAGTGGCCTGAGTTATTCATGTCTATATCTTCACCACCCTTGGAAGGGAAATTTGGGGATGAATTACTTTAAGGGGGGAAGTTTGTAAGAACCCAGTTCTTATCTTTGAGGTACGGGTTTATTCATTTCTCTTTTCCTTAACTGTTTGTGATAAAGTTAAAAAATGGGAAGTACACGCCGTGTACTTGGAAGTACATGTCGTGTACTTTGTAATTTTGGAAGTACATGTCGTGTACTTTTCCACACGCCCAGTACTTTTGTCCGTGTGGAATGCGTACATAGGGCGTGTGTCCATGTCAGCTATGAAGGGTGTAGAAACTAAATACACATCATGTAGTGGTCCTTTACACGTCGTGTAGTCAGTCAGCAGGCGAATAGTAAGGCGGTGGCCAGTTGTGCGACAGAACACGCCGTGTACTCAAGGAGACATGCCACGTAGTCATGTCGGCAGATGAACAGTGCCATGCTGGAAGGAAACTGCCAGAGGAACAGTTAAAAAATGGGAAGTACACGCAGTGTAATTTGTTTTTTCGCTTAAAATGGGCAGTAGCCTCCCCTGTTCATAACGAAGGCTTAGAACCGGACGGGAGCTCGGGAGGGAAGGCCGAATCTTCGAGGATCCGCCGAGCGCACGTCGGGAATCCGTTTTCTACACCGTCGATCTCCCTAGAACCGCACGGGCGAGTTCTCCCTTCTCCAAGAGTAGTTCTTACCAATTCTTTCCCGTAGGGAAGTTATTTAAGTTTAAGCGATTTTTCTTCTACGTTAGATCAACATCATTCTTGGGCGTTTCTGGAATTGACGTTGACGTATATCATTCGTTTGTGTTTAAGGTAGGTGTCTTGGTGTTTATTTTTCAACTGTCGTGCGTTTTTGTGTGTTTTTGAGCTACGAACCAACATTTGGGGTGTCTTGTGTCTGAGGTTGTGGCTATTTTAAATACCTAGAATCGTATAGGTAATTAAATGTGATATTAAAATGTTGTTTGGGATCGCTGCTTGGATCCAGGACCACCCCGAGGGTGCGTTCCTCTATTTAGTCGTTTAGCCAGGATACCCGAGGGTATGCCTTGTTTATATTATGCCTATAAAGTAATGATTGTAGAATTGCCTTGAGAGGAATTTCTTGTGTACTGTTTGGTTACATGTTGGGCCTAGCCCGGTTACCTGTTTAACCTGAGGGCAGTGTTGTGATTAGCCTGTGGGCATTATACTACTTAGCCTGTGGGAAACTTCTTCCGTGCCTATGGGTAGATGATTCTCTGCCTGTGGGCGACACTACTTATGCCTGTGGGTAATATCTGTATGCATGTGGGTAGATTCTTGTGTTGGTTTCTCTTTACCCAAGGGTAGGAGTTTACATGTCTGAGGACACAGGCTAGTTACTTAGAATATTCACTATGGTGATATTTTAAAATTAAATGATTAAATGATATTAAAATGGAAATATAACTGGTTAAGTTAGTTACTTTTTAGTACTATTTACTTTATTGCATTTTACTACTTCACACTATTGTTGTTGGGCACGGGCCTTTGGTGGGTACCTACTAGAAATTTATTTCTCACACCCTGTTTGGGTCATGCTTTTTGGCCCAAACAGATTACGTTTCTGCAGGTATAGATAAAGTCAAGAGTCCTTATATAGGTACGTGAGTGCTGTTGAGGAGTAGGGGAGCATGGTACTGGGCTTAGGCTCACGATGCCATCATCTGTATTGTTTTTGCTTTGTTGTACTCAGTATTGTATTGTACTGCGATGTAACATGTTCTGGCTGTTTTCTTAGAACTGGTGACATGTTGCATAATATCTATATATCTGGATGGTTATCCTTTACTACAGTTGTTACATTAAATTTGTATGGGTTATTGCTTCTGTTGTTGTTGTATGCTTGTTTATTTTTATATTCTGTTGCGCTACACTTTGACAAATGAGGGCATAGATTCCCCACAATGAGACCTGGGCCCTCGCTGCTAGTCGGCAGCCTCTGGCGTTTGGGGAAATGTGCTTGAGGTCATGTGGAGAACCGGGTTCAGGGCACCCGTCGAGTGGCACCCGGATCTGGGACGTTACAATACAAACAGATGCAAGAAGACCATACTAGCCTAGTGCCTTTGGAAACCTGGAAACAAAAACATTTGTATAAAAAAGATCTACATTATCTCCCACTAGGTTATTCTTTAATAGAACCCTTATTAGACACCTCAAACATAATACATATCTTCACAACTTTGGGAAGGAAGCATAAAAAGGAGTGAGATAAAATTATTAGTAAGGGTAAACATGGTAGACATGTAAGTATAAACATGAGCATATGGGTATGAGAATGTGATCATGAAAATAGAAGATCATACCCTGCATAACAAGGATCATGGAATAATGATTAGAAGTTAATAAGACATGAATCACAATTAAATAAATAGCATAGGCCATGAAATCATAACATAGTAATAATACATGGAACTGTGTCAACACATAAGCATATATTGATTTCTATATTAGCCAAGGCATCACTACCAAGACCATCTAAGTGGAAAGAGTCCTTTATTAAACCGGGTAACCCCCATTACAACCCTATATTTATGAATTGAGTGACCCTCATTCCATCTCTGTATTACTGAACTGAGTAACCATTATTCTATACCTATATTAATGAACTGAGTAACCCTCTTTCTGACAATTTTTTATATCATGAGATATAAATCTTTACCCAATGCATTGGAGATAGATATAGGTCCCACCCATCACATAATGAAATCATACATACAAGTTCCACAAGATAATAAATAAACATATCATAACCCATGAAATCAAATAGGTTCCACAAATAAGTAAACATATCATAACCTATATAAATAGATAAGTTTTATAATCATTTCATCATAAACAAAACCTGTGAAAAGAAGTGGGTTTCAAAAGAATATAACTCGTGAAAGAGAAATGGGTTTCATAACATCATGTCATCAAAACATAATACATTCAGAGAAATAATATGAATGGAAACACTGAATAATTTCCCTATAAATGAATGAGTAACACTAATGGATGTAGTCATATATGGGAAATAATTTTGAAAGATATTTTAGAAACATTTCTTTAGGAAAATATCCTTTCTTCTTTGAAAAATGATTTTTATTACATAACACCTTTATAAAACCTTTTTCTTTGAAAATAGCTTTGAAAATTTATAAAATAATATTTTAAAACAATAAAACATTTTTAAAATCCATTTTTCATTTAGAATTATCTTCATGGATATTTTGAAATCATTTTTCAAAACATGGTTTTTGAATACAATAGATTTCCTACCCAAGAGAGAGGCATTCATATTTTACATAAAAACATTATCTTAAGTACCAATGAGTGGAAAAAATGGTAATAACGATATAGGATATTAGGAATAAACATGGGATAAGTAAACAAATGAATATTATTGAGATATGTATAATAATATTTCATCAAAGTAAGCATAAACATAAATAATCTCGGAAAGCAACGAGATTGTCTCCAAAAACTCTTATTACTTGGTAACTTGGGATCATAATCTTCATGTAAGAAAAGGAAATTAAATGAAGATTAATATATAATTAAATAAGGATATTATTGATACAACATGTAAATTTTAAGTATATACACCTCGAAAAATAGTTTAGGTGCATAACAAAACATGAGTATCAAGAAGGAAAATTAAGACAAAACTGTTTTACCGATTTAGTAACTTTTGAAGGTTAAACCCCATGAAAGAAGGATCGTAGAATGGATTTGTGAATATCCATAAATTTAAGTAAAAGATACATATAATACAATCATGTTCAGTATATACACCACAAAAAAATGAAAGAGTGGCGAACATAGCTTGTATCTCACATAAATTAATAGTGAGATGAAAATCCCCTTACCTTGTGTCTTGACTCCCTCCCTACTCATACAAGCTTCCTGTATAATAAAAATAAGATTATTATAAATATTTTATGAATAATACTATTATATATATTAATATATTTTTTTTATTATGACATTATATTACCTGCTTGTTAACGATCTTATGTTAAGGTTTCACTTCGGGTAATATTTTCTTTGATCTTCACATGTGTCTTAATTTGTTATATCGTTGATCCTTATACTTATATCATGATTATAGAATGTATAAAATGATACAAATATCAGGTATATCTAGTATATATATGTTATAATAATCTATAGAATAATTAATTGTGTAATGGAATACACCGTTCATGGAGACGGTAAGTCATACGTACGCATTAACGCTATTTTTCGTTTTTATTGGGTATAGAAAGAAAGAAAGTAAATGCCATGTATATATATATGTGTGTGTGTGTGTGTGTGTCATTATTACTGTAGAAATAATATATTATATATAACATATCAGTTCATTAAATCCATCTTTGATACATTCCATGTGCGGTGTGAACGAATCACATCTCTTTGACGGGGCGGTAGACCACACTTCCTCAAACGAGATTCCGTATTAACACCAAATGGAAAGTAAAAAGATGTGTGTTGTAAAAAGGAATAAAAAATCTTAAATACATAGTAAATGTAATATAAGACATATATAAATATATTTACCATCATAATGGCCACCATGATTTTTGATAAAGGATAAATGATCAATCATCGTTTCGTGAGGCAGTAGTTCGTCGTACATAGAAATAGTATGTTCAACATATATTAGATGGAGGTGTGTGTTATTTTAGGTCAAACAAATTTCATAAAAACATACTATAATATTTAGGATACTGGTTATGTCACATAATAATGTCAAAAGAAGAGTTTAGTGGGTGGATAAAGTAAATAAAGGAAAGGAGCTTGAGAGAAGACGTTACCTCTTAATCAGGTAACACCTTTTGGTTTGTGCCAAAAGGATTATTTGAAAATATTTACACCCAAAGGGATGATTAAAGATATATAGGAGGATTGTTTTTAGGCTACTTGGGTAGATATTGTATGAACTTAAAATTTTTTAGACGTGTGAGGAATGGGTTGAGGTTGTATCCTTTTATAGGGAAGGAAAAGGACTCATTTGGAATTTCTAGAAACAAGTTAGGTGTGCACATGTTCATACCAAAAAAAATTCTTAAAAAAACACACAAAATAATAAAAGTTTTATGGATTAAATATGGAAATAAAATTGGTTTTGGACAAGTATCTAGGTCATTTTGGACCTTAATTTTAAGGTTTACTCCCTAATTAAGCTTAATTTGGCCTTAACCGTTGTGATTAATTTTAATCAATTTTACTAATAATTTGGGTAAAAAATATACATGGATTTATTATACTCTTAATATTAGATAGAATGAAATTTTTTATATCTTATTTTTGAAATTCATTTCACAGAAGTGTAAAAATTAATATTAGTGATAATCTCATAGACATGTCGAAATAATGGGGTTTTAAAGTATGAAAAAGTTCAAAAATTTATTAAGATTTTATCTTCAGTTTCAAAGTGAAATTGATACAAATGAATTTAATTTTATTATTATATGTAAAATTTATATAATTTAACCTTAAAACATATATATAATATCATTTTACATTAGTAATTAATTATACAAAAAGGTAGTTTTTAACTAAAAATAGTATTTTTCACTATTTATCAAAAAATAAAGTTTCTTAGAAAAATATCTAATATTCACCCTAGGTAAATTTAAACATTATAAATTAAAAAATGAAGTTTATTTTATCAAATTAAACTTCTAAATATTTCTAAAATTACTTTCATTATTAGAAGTAGTTCATTTGAGAAAACGATGTTTTTAAACATATAAGGACTTTACCAAAAATCATATCTTTTATTATCAATATGTTTTATTTATATAAAAAATTATAAAAAAATATTTGAAAAGTAGTTATTATTATTAATATTACTAATTTTAAAAGCTATGTTATAATTATATTATTTCAATAATTAAAAAAAATAAAAAGAGATGTTTTGAAGAAACTCAATGTGGTGTGTATCGTATGCCAACTTAGTGTTGCGTAAATATTACACCAAGTCAGTGTTGTGTGTAACATACACCAAGTTATTGTTGCATGTGAAAGGAATATTTAACATAGTTCATTTCAACATATAAATGAAAATTTGAATTTATTCAAAAAATAGGTCCGTAAAAACTCAGGGTGTTACACTTCTTTAGATCCACTTTTGAAGATGTAGTGGATTTCTGAGTATTTTTACCCACCCATGTTTTTTCATATTTTATAGTAGAATATGCAATAGTCATGAAAACAAAAAATTTACACATATATTTATCATAAAAAATGGTATTTTTCTTTAATGGGACTAAATTATATTTATCCTTAGATAATCTCAAACTCTTATTTCCACTGGGTTGAGTCTTTTTCGAAATAGGACTTTTATTTGAAAAATTATTAGTTGTACTTATTTTATAAATAGCTTGGTAAGTATCATCATTTGTCTCTTACGTGTTTCTAAGTTTCACTTATAATTAAATATATTTTAAATTGAGATAAATATTTTAATCATCAACTAATTTCATTCTTTATTCCCACTAAATCTTCATCTTATGAATCCCATATTTATGCACCTAGTTGGTCTTCAGTAAAAAAATTTCAAGATCCTTAATTAATTTTGTTTTAACCACTAGATAATCATATTTAACATTAATTTATATATTATGTAACCTTTTTATTGGATGGATAACTTTAATAAAGATAATTTTAAAGAGATATTTATCACAAGCATTACTTTTTAATTCTTCAATAGGTTTATCATATCTTTCATTGCAAAGATATATTATTTCTTCTTTTTCTGTCAAATTTTTTGTGAGAGTGTTGGATATGAAAAACATTTAACCAATAATTCTTCCATAACACTAGACACTTCTTCTAGCTATAATTTTTCATCCGAAAAGTCCATATAAAACATTTATTGTACAAGTGACCACTTGTTTGGGATCTTTATTCACATTCTATCTGATTTCATAATTGAACATATCTTCCTCACAAATGGAACTTTATTCATAAAAATTATAATCAACTGGACTTACTAAGAAATTACCATACTAATTTCCTTTAGCTATCAGTTGATCTTTATTCATATTGGAGTTATTATTATGCTTCTTTTCCACTATTTTATTCCTATTTTTCTGAGTCTTAACTGAAACTTCAACATTTATAACATCAAGAGTAGAGGTGGGATTTTACATCTGAATATTTTCTAAATTTTATTCAAACTCAAATATTCACTTCATATAATTTTTATATAAACAACTAGGAAAGTAAATTAGATCCAAGAAAATGTGGAACCTTTAATCGGATTCCAATTGAAGTGTCCAATAGATCATGTAGTCACACTAAAAGGGGGGTGAATCAGGTGTGACTTATTTTACTAAATTATTTTTTCACCTATTAATTAAAAACATTTTCACATTTTAAGATAATTGGATAATGTAAGAAATGCATAAATTAAATGAAACTTTACACATAATATTTTTATAAGGATTGATACTAAGACCAACTCCTTTCCATGTTGGTTAAGTCCCCCAACTTGGATTCTCCAATATAATATTATTATCAATTAAAATGGTTTAGGCAGTAACCATTTATAAACAACATTAGTATATTCTCCAGTTGATCATAGTTATAACCCCCAACAATCCAACTCTTCTTCCTTAGTTACACCCCCAAACCATATGACTAGTTAGACCCTCCCCATAGTCTATTGTTCCTCTTCAGAAACTAGATAGACCCCCCCCCCAGTCATAAGATCCTTATTCTTTACAGTATAATACTTCATCCACTATTGGATGATATATTTATCTTCCTCTATGATATCACTAATCACACTTTCTCATGTACCTATTCAAGTACCTTTATAGCTTGTTGGTCTTGCTCAAAAATTTTAATCAAATGTATTTGATCATTTTCCTTATTGAAATTATGCTTGGGAAATTCTTACTTATGTATGATAAAGTCTAGGCCTCGCTAAATGTTCACTAATATTAAAATAATTGGAAAAAATCTAAATACACTAGTTACTCAAATATGAATCTCTTCTAAAATTATTCTCTAAAAGTATAAAGCAGAATGTAAACTATTCATGTAGTGTATTGCATGTATTTCTCAATCTTCTACAAGTATGTATAGAACACATTCTTCATACATATATTGATCATTAATCTTTTACAATTTATTCACCTTATATTATTCTTCACTTTCATGTTAGATGGACACTTCTTAATCACACACTATTCTACTTCATTGTATCACTTCGTAATAGTCTCACACTACCTTTTTCATTCAATGTACTATCCTCATGTAAATGATATAACATGCACTTCCTGCTTCTTTTTCACATAACTCACTAATCAAAAATACCTTCACAATTTTCTTCCATCTCAAAAGCTTCAAAATATCTTTTCCAAACCCTCGGGCTTATGGTAGTTCCATCATGCATGCATAAATCATTTCAGGGGTTCTTTTTTTCTTCTCATATCAATCAGAGTACATGATAAGCAGCACTTATGAAAAGCATAAATCTCATGTAACTCTTTTTATATTTATTCTAAAAACATAGTGGGTTAATATACACTAGTTATTGGAAAAAAACCATCATCATATGAATGCAATGGAAAATTAACATCACATACACATAAAATCTCTTCATGAATACAAAGTGTTTTTGGTTTCTCTATTTCTCTATAGAATTCTAAAAAATATATTTAAACTCGTGATTGAAAATGGATAGTATTTATATATTTATATAGAAATATCAACCACCTCTTCTCAGGCATGATGAATTAGTGTATACTAACTCATCACTTCTCAAATGTGCACCACATATGAGCACCACCTCAAAGGAATACACAACTACTAGAATCTCCATCATTGCTCGCCAACATATCTTCATCTCGAATTAAACTTCCCTCTTTCATTTAAACAGACTTACATGCATATAAAAATCTTGTTTGATCCTTTTTATGGGTATAACTATATAAGTATGATCACAGCGGTCTGATATATAGATCCTGGTGAACTGAAACCCTTTAGATGAGGTTTTTTGTTATATGATGACAGTGGCACTAGTCAAATAGATCAAATCGATCATATCCAACATGACATGTTCTTTATGTATATTTAATAATATAACAATAGTATCTAAATGCCACTCATCTCAAATTAATAATTAATTTGTAATTGTGATTCCTTTTATAACAATTTTCTACATTCACAAGGAGGATATGAGTATGGGGTCTGCTCCCATTTCCTATTAGCATAGACCCATTCTGGATCTCCCTTTTTAACCATTCCACCCTATATGGTGGTTCCATTATGATCTCATAAACCTCCTTGTAGGAACTATATCAGCCATATCTTTTCATACATTAACATTACAACACTTTTGTGGAGTAATTAAAACATTAAACAAAAAACACCCAAAGAATGTATTAGTCTTGTTCCTTTGGAAACATGGAAATATAAACACTATTTTATAAGAAAAATCATTATCTCCCCCTAGGTTCTTCATGAATAGAACCCTTCTTAGACAAGTCATACCAAAAAATCTTAGGATCCGGTCAAAACCATTCCTAAAAGGAATATATATATAATAGATAAGCAGAGTCAAGTGTTACAAGGTATTATTACATAAGAGAGAATGAACCACATCACGCACGTCTGTATCCACTATTGGATCACAATAGTCAGGGGTTATGAAAGACCACATAATATCCATTTTTAGGACCGCCTTCTTTGAAAATACATATTCCACTTCATTTGTCTCCCTATATACATGATAGATTTCCAAATTGAGGTGGGTATCCTTGTTGAGACACTCAACCCCAAAGAGGTAAAATTATCCAAGGCACGTCTAATGTTCTCGTTTTCAAGGCCTTAACAAAAATTTTAGAGTTATATTTAATCTACAATGATGTCCAATAATATTAGAAATAATATCCAATTTCATACACTATAGCTAGTAACTTAGTGTCATAGGCCATTCCTATTCCAGTAAAATGGTTGAAGCATCCATTAAAAAATCCATGATATGTATAGAAGAAAAATCCACAACATAAGGGGCCAGAAAAGCCAAAATATACCCCATCTACATTAACATTGATCTATGGAATGATTACAAGGATCTACCAAATAAATTTTACTAGTTTGGTCTTCTTCGGTCAACCTGATAAACCCAATAAAGTGAGAATATTCAGATCATACAAAATATTATACAAATCTTATGTTTGTATCATTGATGTTGTATGGACCTTCTTGTGTAGTTCCTTCATTCCCATGTGAATAGATTTTTTTTTCATCAAAAAAATTATTATTTTGATCATTCCATATAGATGAAATAACTGAGCCAACTACTTCCAGTAATAGATTCAGAATATTCTCACTACAGCACAAATTCTCTCCATGAGATCATCGAGTTGTAGGTGTTTGTCAAATTCTAGGCCAAATAGTGTACTAGTTTAATCCCATAAATCATGGGAAAAGTAACATGAAAAGAAAAATTGATGTGTTCCCTCCTTTGTATGGAAGAAACTAATGCACACAAAAGCAATATGATAACCAGATTTTTCGATTTGGTGCTAGGTGGGTAATCTTTGCTTCCAGATCCTACAACTAGAAGAAACCTAGAGGGATGGATGAAGCAGGTGTTGAACTTAATTATCCATGCTAGTGACCAATTTACACCACCACATTCTAGATTTTAAAACTCCTTAGTGTTAAAGTTACCATGTCCATTGTGCTTCCATATGATTATGTCACAATCTATAAATTTGTAACTCTGGATGTCCAGACTAATCTGAGTAGGAATTAGGCCATCAAAGTTGGAGATTTGTGAGAACATATTCACAATCAACATGTGATCATCCTTAGGGAGAATTTTGATAGTATCTCTTAGTTGACTATAACCATAACCATGAACATAAGTTTATGAAAATGGGATCGTAACATTAGAAGATCATACCCTTCATATCAAAGATCAAAAACTTGAATAATTTTATAAAGCTTGGTAGCTCATAAGACATGAATCATAAAAAAATAAATAAAATAATCCATGAAATCATATCATAGGAATAAGACACAGAATTATAGAATACATAGACATGTGATATCATTCCCTATAAGTCAAGATTCATTTCTAGAACTTATTAAGGAACTTCATGGGAACCGCACCTACTGGGCAGTACATACCACCATCCCCAATCATAGTCCATTCCTTGTAAGGGATTAGGTTTCCCCATCTTCCCATAGTGGATCTGATTTCCCCATCTTCTAACATCATAGTGACTACACCTATTGTGAGGGAAACACCACCATCCCCATGCATAGTTCTTTTCTTATAAGGGATTAGGTTTCACCATATTCCCATAGTAGATCAAGCTCGTTGACTTGATTCACATCATTATCTCATGAGATATAAATCTTTACCCAATGCATTGGAGGGAGATATAGGCTCCACCCATCTCATAATAAAATCATTCATACATGTTCCATAAGATAATAAAACTTTCATCACATCATGAACGATAAAAAACATGGGTTTTATAAACATCTTATCATGATACTATCAAATTAAATGGGTTTCATAATCATTTAATTATCTCTTAACCTATGCAAAAAATCATGCTTCATAATCTTTTCATCAAATCCTAACCCGTGAAAAGAAGTGGGTTTCACAAGCATAAAACTCATCGAAGAGGAACAAATTTTATAAAGATCATACAATAAAAACATAAACCATTTAGAGAAATAAAATGAATGAAACCTTTGAATAATTTCCCATAAGGGCATGAGTAACATCAAAATTTGACATCTTATATGGAAAATAATTATGAAATATCATTTAAAAACATTTCTTGAGGAAAATATTCTTTCTTCTTTGAAAAAGGATCTCTAAAACATAAAAACCATTCCAAACTATTGTATTGAAAATAAAATTGAAAACCAATAAAGAAATATTTGAAAACATTTTTGAAACATTTTTATTATAAAATATATAAAGAGATCATGAAAAAATTTTGAAAACCATTTTCCTTAAAAACTTATAAAAGAAGATCGAAAATGTTTTGAAAACCATTTTTTTTAAATACTTTGAAAATTTATAAATAAATATTGAAAACATTATGAAAACATTTTTAGTTCAAATATTTTTAAGGAAGCATGAAATTTTTTTGAAAACCATTTTCATTGAAAACTTATAAAATAATCTTGAAAACATTTTGAAAAACATTTTCCATTGAAAACATAAAAAAAAATTAGAAACATTTTATTTTGAAAATTAATAAAATAATATTGAAAATTTTTTGAAAATTTTTTTCTTGAAAACAAAATTAAAACAAAGAGTTTATAGAATATTAGGGAAAAGGTTTCTTTAAAATATAACTTTGTAATCTTGTAAAGGAATATTCAACAGAATGACATTCATGATGGTGGGTAAATATGTATATGCTGAACATTCCTTTTACATCGTAAAAAGTCTAGAAAAGTTCCACGACTAGAAAACTAAAAGAATATTCCTTTTTAAACCCCTTTTTTAAAAGTTAAAAGAAGTGTAATTTTTTTTAAAGATATTAGTATAATTGTATAATATTTTTGGAAACCTTTTGGAAAACATGGTTTTAAAGGAACACAAATTTCTAATCGAAGGGAGAGGTAAAGTCTAACTTTCATAAAAACATTTTTTGAGTTATATTAAATACCAAAGGGTGGAAAAAGATATTAATAAATGAATACATATTGAATAAATAGACTAAATAAATATCATGAATTTTATTTAGATATGTATCATAATTTTTCATCAATGGAATTATAATCATAAACAATCCTGATAAATGATGGGATTGTTTCAATAAACTCTTACCACATAGTAACTTGGGATCATAATCTCCATGTAAGAAAATTAAATTAAATGAAGCTTATAATATCATTAAAATAAATATATTCAGTATTTTCAATGTCAAAAACACCTCTAAAAATAATGTAGGTGCATAACAAAACAAATGTCTTAAAGAAGGAAAATTGAGACAAAACTATTTTACCGATTTGGTAACTTCTGAAACTTAAACCCCATGTGAGAAAGATCATAAAATGGATGAGTAAATACCCATAAATTTAATTATAATAGGTATATAATAAATTCATGGGAATTATATATACCACACAAAATAAGTGAGTGGTGTATAAGGCATGTATCTCATGGAAATAAAAAGTGAGATGAAATCCCCTTACCTTGTGTCTTGAATCTCGTCATACTCATTCAAACCTCCGATATAAAAAATGTAATTTTATTATAAATATTTTATGGAACCATATTTTTATATATAATAACATATATGTTTTTATTATGACTTTATATTACCCACTTGTTAACAATTTCATGTTAAGGTTACGCTTCGGGTAATATTCGCTTTATTTTTCTCTTATGTCTTAATTTATAATATATTTAGTCCTTATAAATATATCATGATTTATAAAAAGTAAAAAATGATATAAATATCATTTATATTCAGTATATTTGTATTATAATAATCTATAGACTATAGAATTATGAAATGGAATACATCATTCATAGAGACGTTAGGTCGTACGTACGCATCGATGTTGTTTCCATTTTATTGTCAGATTAAAAGAAATAAAGAAAATGACATATATGTATATATGTATATAATATAATAACAGTACCATTATTATTTTATATGTATCATATAATTTTACTAAACACATAATTGATAAATTCTATGTAGTGTGTGAATGAATCACATATCTTTGAGGGGGCGGTAGTCCACACTTCCTCAAACGAAATTATTATATTCACACAAGATGGAATACATAAATGTATGTTCTAAATAAAAATTATAGAAGCATAAAGAAATTATAAATATAATATTTATATATATATCAAATATAAAAATATTTTCCATCATAATTTCTACCATAAAAGGCAGAAAAGTAAAAATGAACAGTCATCATTTTGTGAGGCGGTAGTTCGTCGTACACTTAAATAGTATGTTCATTACCATTTAGATGGAAGTGTGTGTAAGTTTAAGTCAAAAAATAATAATTAAAACATAATATTAAATTTATGATACTTATTTTTTATACAATAATCTAATAAGAATATTTTAAGCAGTGAATAATAGAAAATAAAATAAAGGATCTTGAGGAGGGATGTTACCTCATCTTTGGGTAACTCATTTTGGTTTTCACCAAAGGGATTCCTTGGATTTATTTCTTCACTAAGGGATAATTCTTGGAGTTAAGAAGGTATTTTGGGATTTTTATTGGGTATATATTCTCTGAACCTAATAAGTTTGAGAGGTGTGAAGAAGAGGAAGAGGCGGTGGCCTTTTATAGGGAAGGGAGGGGACACACTTGGCATTTTTGAAAACAAGTTAGGTGTAACCATGTTTTTACCAAAATAAAGTCATATAAAACCAAAAAAAACTCCAGAATGGAAGATTTATGGATGAAATATTTCTATCCTATGAGTTTTTTAAAATTTTATAGGTCATTTAGGACCTTAAGTTTAAGGTTTAGTCCCCTGTTGTGGTTAATTGTTCCTTAATCGATGTAATTAATTTTAATTAAATTCATTAATAGTTTTGGTCAAAAAATAATTTTACCTTATTATAAAATATAAATTATTCTTATAAAAATTATGTAAACTATTTTTCCAAATTAAAATCACATAATTGGTGGAAATTAATTTCAATTTAATCTAGTAGATAGGACGGCAAAGCAGGTTTTTAAAGTAAAAACCTCAAAAAGTTTGCTATGTATTTATAGTCAATTTAAAAGTGAAATTGATTCCAATGAACTAAATTGTATTAATTGATAAAAATTTGAACTAATTAAAATTTAAAACCAATTTAAAATAAAATTTAATGTTATAAATAAATTATATTAAAAATAAATTTTGAATTAAATTTCAAAAAATTTCATTGTTCGTTAAAAAATAAAACTTCATAGAAAAATACCATAAAATTACTCTATCATAATTTTTATGATTATATTTCAAATATTAAGTTTATTTTGACATATATAATTCATAAAAGTTCCAAATATTGGATTTAAAATAAGTTCTCCATTAAAAAGCGATAAAATATCTTAATAAAAATATAGTATTTTATGCCCAAAATTGGATTTGTTTTTATCTTAAGCCTATCAAATCTATTGGATGAATATAAAAAATATTTTTTGAATATATAATATATATATATATATGTATAAATCACATTAATACCACTAACTTATTATAATTAATTTAATTTATTATGGTAAAACTGCTTTTTGGGCATAAAAATAAAAATATTTTTCTTTATATTCAATCAATTTTCCTATTAATTTATAATTAATTTTCAACCAATGAATTCATTTTATATTTTTGTAAACCATGTATTTTCATAATTTAGTTGAAAATTTTCATTACTGCTAATTTAAGATCTAGGTTATAATATTTTAACAATTTGTCATTATTCGGTCTTGCGTGTTACATAGGTCATCGAGGAAAGTCATTATTGTGTGTGATGCAAGCTGGCCTAGATGTTCTCTGTATAGAAATATAAAATTTATATTTCATGTATAACATAATTAACTTGTTTTTTCATATAACATAATCCAAGAATAGTTATTTAATATGAAATAAATTATTTTTAGTGTTGCATGAAATGAAAAATGTTAAAAAGATTAAATTAATTCAAATAAAATATTTCACAAAATTTTGGGGTGTTACATTATACCCCCCTTAAAATGAATTTCTCCCTCAAAATTCATTTTTGTTGTCAAAGGTTTAATACTTAAAACTTTCATTCATATAAACCCACATTGTAAAAATTTATACAAAAACATCCCTCAAAAGGGGAAAGGTGGAACCATAACGGTTACCCAAAGTAACATATAACTTGGTCTACACATAGGAGAACATAAGTTGGGAGTGAACATTGGACATGGAATAAAATCATAAATATTTATAGAGAGTGATTGAGTTCATCAATCCCAAACAATTTATTGATGAAATAAAAGTTTAGGACCTCAAAATTATAAATCCATGATGATTTAAAAGGTCGTCGATTCAACAAAAATTAAGGTATTAGGTCAACATATTTTTTTATCATTATCTTTTCTTTGAGTATTTCATTTATTGACCAAGAATATAAGCAAATATATTTACTTTATATATTTTTATAAACAAAATCTCATTATTTAGTTGTTCTTTTACTAATTTCTAATTCATCCATTACTTCATGAAATGGATGTCTAGAAATTATCTTTGATGCTAAAAGAATTAAAAACACTTTTAGCAGATCTTAAGGCCCATCGTGTAAGCTAGTGGTGGGCGTGAAACCCTTATCATCCTTCAGTCATGGGTTTAAGCCCCATATCCTTTCTGTATTTGATTGGTTTTCACCCTACATACATTATTTCCTTTTCTAAAAATACACTAATATAATATCCAAAATAAATTTTAGGGATAGCCTTGAAATACGTTTAATCACTAAATAGCCTTTTAACCAAGGTGTTGAATACAATCTCAATACAAAAATACTTCCTCTGAAGTTCATCGTAAACATTTCATGAATGGAAAACCTTATAACCCTTCTGAAAGATAAAAATACAAAACTTTAAAAATAAAGTCACAAAATCAACTTAACATTAATTCCCAAAATATCACAAAACAACTCTAGGTTGTCACATTCAAAACACATGAATACCTTCATCAAGTATTCTCTTGAAATATGGTAATGACCTGAATTACCATAAATCCTTATTTAAAACATATGTGTTTACTTATTTCAAAGTATATTGGATTTATTCCTTAAATCCAAAAATGTTCCAAACTTTATCAATGATAGCATAAACCACCTGTCAACAAGCCCTTAATTAGTTAAAAGGTGATCATTAACATTTTATTTACCTATTCATATCCCACGTATATTTATCCAAAAAAAATTATATTAACATAAGGAACATATTGAGGGTTATCTTTCCCGTAGTCATTTGTTTTCTATGAAAATAATTTTTCCATTAAATCACTTTTCTATTCTATTGGAACCATTCAACATGTTCTGGTAAATATGAAGCGAAACAAAAAACTAAACTGAACAATCATTATATGTTTCAACATAATTCTTGAATCCAAATACAAAATAAATTCAATTATTCTTCTTCAACCTTAATCCATTAACAATTCTACCCCATCCTATTATATAATACCTATTTCCTTTTACATTTCATCTATAGTCTCATCATTATTAGTAATGTAACCATTACTCGCACCACCTTGTGGATTCTCTTCATGAGATTTCCTCTTGGGGAATTGAGTTTCATAATAACCATTTATTCCACAATTAAAACACTTAACCTTTTATGATTTCTTAGGGAGTCGAATAGTCTCATCCATTTCATTAATCGAACTCTTCACTTTCCCGTTATAGTCACTTTATTTGTGTCCTTCTTTTCCATAGTCAAAACACCTTATTATTCCTTTAAGACATACACTTAAGTTATTCTTTCCACATTCTTGACACAAATGAAATCGTTTCTTCTTTCCTCCATGGTCTCCATCACTCAAACTCTTAGCAAAATCCTTCTTTCTCTTCTTTGGTGAGTCAGAGAGTTTGTTAAGGTACTTGTTGTTAATCATGTTCATCGAAAACTGACTAGGCATGATCATAAAATCCTTTACTCCTATGATCATACCATTTTACTGCTCATCAGAAAATTGTCTCTCACTTTCAACATTAACCCAGTTCCCTTGGGTTCCTACCATTAACTAGAACTAGAAATAATAGTGTGAGAAACACTAATCATAGTGTAAAACCACATAATCATGAAAAATTATTACTTATAGGATGTCTAAATCATGACACATACTTATTTAATTTATGAAACCTTAGGTTTATCCTAGGTTATTAATAGTCATCCTCAATTTAAATCCTTTATGATGTTTCATAAATAGTTTATGAATTCCCAAAGCATATCCCCCAGGAGTGTCAAACCAGGTCTACACCGAGGATTTTTGTCGTGTATCGAGTTACGTCAAGCCAAGTTCGATCCACCTTGTTAAAGTTATTACCCCTAGGTATATCTATTCTAGATCCAGGTCCACTTGTAGTATCTATATAGTGATGTATTTCTAGAAAACCACTCACTCTATCCTTTACCAAAATTCCAAGACATTTTCCTATAGGTTAACTCATCCTTATGCTTATCCTTAGAGACATACCGAGACATATCCTTATAAATATACCTAAGGATATCACTAAATTTTTCTCATTCTAGTTACCAATGGTCAAATAAACCTTTTCTATGATACCAACTATATAAACCCTATGTTCTCATAAATTAACATTACATCACATTTGCAGAATACTTAAAACATTAAACAAATAGATGCCCAAATACTGTATTATTATAGTGCCATTGGAAACATGGAAACAAAAACACTGGTATAAAAGTGAGCTATGATTATCTCCCACTAGGTTCTTCATGACTAGAACCCTTCTTAGACACATCATAATTAACACATATCTTCATAAATAGGTTAAGGAAACATAAAAAGGGGTGATCTCATATGCTCAGTAAGGGTAAAAAGGGATACATGTAAGCATTAAAATGAGCATAGGGGTATGAGAACATGATCAAAACATTGGTAGATCATACCATGCATATCAAAGATAATGAAAATGAATAATGGAATTAAGCTTGGAAGTCTATAATATATGAATAATAAGTAAATAAATAATATAATCCAAGAAATCATATCATAGGAATAAGACATGGAATTGTGGCATATATAGATTTGTGATATCATTCCCTATAATTCAACACTCATTGCTAGAAGTTATCAAGGCACTTCATGGGAACTTCACCTAGTGGGCGGGACACACAATCATCCCCAGTTTCAGTCCTTTCTTTGTAAGGGATCGGGTTCCCCCATCTTCCCATAGAGTATCGGGTTTCACCATCTTCCAAATTCTTGATGACTACACCTACTGGGTGGGACACACCATGATCCCCAGTCGCAACCTCTCCTTATAAGCGATTGGGTTTCCCCATCTTACCATAGTAGATCAAGCCCCTTGACTTGATTAACATCATTATCTCATTAGATATAAATATTTATCCAATTCATTAGAGGGAGATATAGTTCCCACTCATCTCATAATAGAATAATTCATACATATTCTACAAGATAATAAAACTTTTATTATATCATGACCCATAAAAATATATAGGTTTTATAAACATATGATTAAGGAATTCCTTATCCATTTTTTTATGAAGAATATGAGGAAAGTTCTTATTGAAAAATAAGATCTTAAACTCATCCACTCTATAGAGTAAATTTCTTCTTATTTCTGCATATTCTTGATAAGTTTCCACCTTTTAACCACTTCACCTTCCAAATAATAGACAACCAAAATGTTTTTTCATGCTCCGAACACTGAATAATAGAAAAAATATTTTCAAGGGTAATGATATATTTCTCAAAATCTAGTGGATCAATTAAACTAATAAAATAAGGTTGGCGTCCATTCATACAGGAATCAAAATAATTTGGTTACCTTCCTTTTTCATTTGGAAGTTCATCATGATTCATAGCTTGAGAAAGTTGTGTGAGTATAACAACAATATTTTTCATTCTAGTACCCATAACATGTGGTTTCCTAGGAGGATAATCATTTCATTGTCTATTACATTCAACATTATCATTATTCCTTTAGGTTCCAACAATAAAATAAAATAAGTAAATAATGGTGTGGGAAATAATAATTGCAATGGAAAACCACATAATCATGAAATATCATTAATTGGATACCAAAATCAAGATACTTTCTTTTTAGTCTATGACCTCTAAGGTTTAACGTAGTTCATCCATGATCTTTACCAATACATTATGATGTTATCTTATACATAGACTTATCCCAAAGGTTCTTTATAAATTTTTCTCATCCTAGTCTCCAAAGGTGACTATACCTAGATTTTATACAAACTATAGAAACCCATACATTTCATGCATAGATATTAAATCTTATTATATGAATATTAAATACATAACATAAAGATAGATACTAGAATCGTATAGTTCTATTATCTTTGAAAACATGGATATCTAAAAAACAAATTCATAAGTATACATAATTATCTCCTACAAAATATTTATAACTATAACCATTCTTAGACATATCATATTTAGTACCTTTATTTATAACCCAGGGAAATAAAAACATAAGAAAGGGTGAGATCAAATGCTCAGTAATGGTAAACAAGAGAGATTTCAATGATCACTTAATCATAACATGAGCATAAAGGTATGATAACATGAGATAACATTTGAAAATTATACTATGCATATCTTAGATCATAATCTTTTGTTATGTCATAAATCTTGGTAGTTCATAAGACATAAATCATATAGGAATCAAAGAACATGAGTCATAAGAGAATAATTATAACACCCCAAGGATTTAAAAATAAATTTTATATATAATGCATCAAACACTAAGTCTCTACGACACAAAAACTTTTTTATTTATAGGAGTTAGTTATGACTAAAATGTTAGACATAATTTTTTTGCTTTTGTGTTTTAAATTTCAAAAAATAGACATACATGGTTGTGATCAGTAAGATATTTAGAGTCTGATAGGATCAACTAACATTTTTGTGAATAGTAACTTGACCCTTATGAATAGTAATATACCCTTATGAATATTAATATTACCCATATTAATAGTAACCTCACACATGTATGTATTAATAAAATTGAGGCACCTTATAAATGAGAGTTAATATTTTGGAAAATAATAATTAAGTGTTGGTACTTTTCTAAGAAATGAATATTTAATAATAATTTTTATTTAATAAATTGATTTGAGCTAAAATTAATTTTCATAAAATTTATTCCTAAATAATTATTTTATTTTCCTATGATTTTATGATAATTTTACGAGACCTTAGTTAATTTTTGAAAGTATTATAAAATAAATTTTAAATTTAAAAGCTATATTTTCAAGTAAATAATTATTTTATTTAAAAATTAAATTTCACATATTTAGAAAATTATTTTGATAAAATGGATTTAATTTTTTAATTATACATGTCAAAATATTATTATGGTTATTTTTCAAGATATTTCTAAAACACTTGAATTTTTAGTGAATAGTATAATATGATAATTAACGATAAATGTTAAATACATAATTTATTGAGTCATAGGTGATGTATGAATGATGTAAGAACACTTGGTTCTAACTCACATGAACTTATTACTATTTGTCGTCACAATAATCAACACTATTATTCATATTAATCAAAATAATAAAATAATGAATAAGATATTCAAAAATAACCCCTCTCCTCCACTATAAAAATAACCCCTCAATCCCTCTTCTCCTCACTCCTATAAGCCCTAAATCTTGTTAAAGTTCTGCCCAAATCCTATTACCTGGTATCTCTCCATGTCCAAGAGCTCTTTGTCTTTCCAAATGACCAAAATCTCTTCCCTTAAAGAGGTTCTCAAGGAGGATATTTCAAGAGGTAAACCCTCTTCTTTTTCTTTTAATTTCATTTTCAATTTATTTTATTTTCTTTTCTTATCCTCGCATACTCTATAAAAATTATCATTATAACTCTAGTATAATATATATACTATAATTATATAATGTTAATTTAATATCCTTCCCCAAACTATTGTCTCTCTCTCTTTTATTTTAAAAAAACAAAATCATCATCCGAGAGGAGATGATTTACAACCTTCATGGACGGTGAACCTTCATTATTCAATTTATTCTTCAAGGATGGTCATGAAACCATTTTTATGGTTGAAAAAAATTATGTGATATGTATTATATTTTATTTAATTATTATAGAACAATTATATATACATAATACTAATTCCTATTACAAAACTATTTCGTGATGATCGAAATATTGTCGTAATAATCTAAATGATTATCACTAAGGTTTTATCTAATAACTCATCCAAATACCATATAACCAAATGAATTATATAAACATTTAATCTTATGTATGTTCATTGTTATCATATAAATTCAATTCTGTATAATTATATCCATTCCACATGAACTTTTATACTTATATACAAGTATATTGATTGTGAAAACTAAGGAAATGAACACTTCTAAGCCATAATCATGTGTCTTATAATTCATCAAAAAGGCCATAAATGAAATTAAAAAAAATATAATAAATAAAATACATATATATAATGTTATTAATTAATTAATTAATGTATTTACTTTTATTATCTAGGATTTTAAGGTCAAGTACAGAACACATTCGGACATAGGGTAAGGGTTTCCTACCCGAACCTCCATTTTCTTTCGAGTTACTATTATTCTCTACTTAACTCAATGAAATTTGTAATTAATATTATTTAATAATCATAAATTATTTTTTAATGTTCTATATATGTGTACCAAACAGAATACGTCTTTCCTTTATGGGGAGTTACAGGTTTTAAAAGGGTCTTTCAAAAAAAATTCCGATAAACAAGCCCGATTCAAGGGAACTTCTAAAATTCTTACCTATTTTAAAGTGCACAATATAATTTGTTTTAAGTCACAATTATTTTTATAAAGTCACTCATTTTTTTATGAAAAAAATATATTATTTTACTTATAGTTTTATTAAAGTATTTTTTTCAAAAGAACTCTTCTTTGTAAAGTAAAAGAGTATTTCTCTCAAGAATTACTCGGTGATTTTATAAGAGTATTTCCATCTATTTAAACACAATTATTGATTCTTTTGTTTAATTTAGATGAATATTTTATGATATAATTGACCATATTTTATTTAATGGTTTATAATTATTTTGACTATGGATGTTCTATCTTGATATCATTCACCTTATTACTCCAAACGGTTAGTGTTTATGCTTAATGATTGGGGAATTTTTTTTACATTTTGTATGTTCATTTCAATATGAATGTATATGTTGTTTATATTTAAACTTGTTCATATGAGGATTTAATTATAATTATTAAGTTATGGGTGGGGCCATATATATCTCCTCTATGCCTTGGTAGGTCTCATGAGACAAATTAGCTTGGGTTTTTACCCATTATGTATGGTGTCTTGGTCGATGCCTTGACGGTATGATTATGATGTCTAACCTTATGCATTCCCTCATTATGAAACTAGTAATTGATAGTACATGTGATTATTAAAATTGTAAAATATTCAAGGTTATGTTTTATGGAATTATTTATTCATCTTTAATGTTTTCCTAATTATGCTGAAGTGTATTTCAAAAGTATGTGTTTTTAATTGCTCGCCATGCCTAGTGTTTATATTTATGATTACTTACACTATAATATTTAACATTAATAATCATCTAAGCACACCCATTTCTTATGTTTTATATTTCCCCAGGATGATAATAAGTATATTATGAATTACTTTTAGGGATAATCCAGAATTTATGTATGTTTACAATGGAATTTACATATTTTTTCCCTTTAAAGTTGTAATGTTGAACTTATATATATATATATATCATGTCTTCCAAAGATACTAAACTATTCAGTCCTTTAGGAAATTAATTTCTTGTGATAATTTCAATATAATAAAATAAATCACTAGCTCCTAGAAACTGGGTTCAAGGTCTTTACAGTTATTATCAGAGGAAGTTTGGTAGAAAACTTAGAAACTAGATTTAGAAAACATTGATTAGGGAAAAACCCTATTGTGAACTTTGACGATAAGAATACAAGAACATCATAGAATTTTGGTAAGGAATATATTATATTGATATTCCTATAAATACATCCCTATCGGGATACTACAAGTGGATGTAGTTTTGGAAAAGATTTATCTAGAAGTAATAAATCCAACAAGGTGTTCTGGACCTAACTCGGGATAACATGGTACACGAAAATGGGCCTTACTGCATGCCTAGTTTAACAATACTAGGGGATATTATTAGGATAATTCACATTTTCTTTAAAACCCATTATGAAGTATTTAAATGTGAATATGTTCTCAAGGAAACCATGCTTATGATTATGAGAGTAGATTTTCATAGGATTTCAATTCATGTTAAGTATTTTTCTAGTTTAGATTACACATTTTGATTCATAACCTAATCTAGTTTATGACATTATTTAGAAATGGTTCCTAGTGGAAGGAATGAAACCGCATGAATTCACATATCCCATTTAGGTATTTTTCTTTTATTCAAGATAATGATGTTAGTTCTGGAGCTGTGACTGATGCAGAGCAACTTCTAACTATATTGGGACATATGACTCGGGTTATGAATAATAACCTTACCCATATGGGGCATCCAAAACCACAACGCAGAGGAGAAATGATAGACCAATTTATGAAACAATAGCCTCCATCATTTAATGCGACTATAAAACCATTCATAGAAGATCATTGGATAAGTTTCTTAGAGAATATATTTCTTGCTTTGCGAAGTAACGAATGGGAGAAGGTTGACATGGTGGTTTATCGCCTATCAGGAAATTCTAATCAATGATGGTCATTAATTCAAAACACAAAGGAGGAGGGAGAGATTTAAAATATGTAATGTAAGTATTTAAAGTAAATATTCTTAGAAAAATACTTCCCTCATGAACAAAGAGTAGATATAGAAAGGTAGTTTGTAAATATGAGGCAAAATGAGGATGAGAATGTTGCAATGTAGGAATATAAATCCATAAGGTTAGAAAGGAATATTGTGGACTACATATGTAATCCAAGGAGCAAGATTGATTGATTCTTTTATGGTTTAAAACTATAAGGCCCCAGCCTTAAACATTACTTAATCTTGAGTTATTACAAGATTACACATTGAGGATCTTTTCAGGTTTAGAGTTTTAGAGAATTAGAACATAAAACTTGCATTACATTACATATAAACAAAGTGGTTACATAAAGATAGTATTAATTTTTTCCATCAATGGAAACATATATAAAATAAGACATGAATTTATTATTGACACTTCCTTGAAACTATCATCATATCATGTACCTTTCCCTTGACCTGTGAAAAACATTTCAAAAAAAACTTGGGATGAGCATAAAAAGCTCAGTATGGGTTATAAAAATATGGAAAGGAAACATAAGTTCATATATACATAAGAATGAAATCATACTTTACCCATAAAACATAAGCACTTTAACATACCTCATCAAATCATGAATAAATCATAGAAATCATAAGACATAAAGGTAACTTGAGGCATTCATAACATTCTTACGTAGGGAGTAACCCTGTTGGTTACGTTTGGAATACCCATCATAGTATATTCCCTAAATTTCTTCAGAGAAACCTTAACATTTCACTCCTTCGTGTTACCCAATGCATTAGAGAGCTATATCGGGCTCACCCGCCCTTAGTTTATCACGGAACCACGCGTCTTCATAATAATGCCCAAAAACCTCAACATAATCGTATCACATAAAACATGCATAAATGAAACATAACATTTCCACCTTTCAATCACAAGATATCAATACAACACATTGATATAAAAACATTATGAAAACCATTTTCAATACCAAAATAAAAGAAAAGTAAAACATGGTATTTATTTTTCTTTTAAAAAAAAGGCATGGCTTGTAGAGGAAGTCGAAACTCAAATAATGGTCACAGCGGAGGAGAAGTCGTTTTCGCCGCATACGTACGACAAAAACATTCCATTTTGTCATTTAGTAAAATGTTTCGTATAAAAAAGATTCCTTTTAGATAAATGTAAAAGTCAAAGGGGTTTATACACCGTATAAAAGAAGGTTGTGTATAAAACAAAATATGCCTCAATGAAAGGATATTGAGACAAAGTCCCATACCTCGGGTCCGACTTGACTCGGTCGTTCTTTAATCTCCTGAATAATAAACTTGAGTTAATTTATACTTGTTTAAGAAACTTTTTAAAGTTCATTATTCCTTTTATATCACTAATTTCCATGTCATGAACACTATGTAATTATTTAAGTTAATAGCGGTCGTTTTAACGATCATTGGTACTTGAGTCAAAAATAAACCCTTTATAATTAAAGCTTGTTCATGTATCCATTATATCCATAATTCTAATCATGATTTATATATCATATATATCCAGTATATACATGCATTTATAATATTACATAATCATTTAGAGGTAAGAAATGAAATGCACCGTTCATGGAGACGGTAAGCCGTACGTACGCATGAACGCTACTTTCATTTCTATTTCATATTTTATAGAATGGAATCATAATGATATAAAGGTATATTATAATTCCAGTTTAATATCATATATAATATCATAACTCTATCCTTTATACGTCCCACATATGGTATTAACGAATCAAATCACTTTGAGGGGGCGGTAGTCTGAACTTCCTTAAATGAAGATATCGTGTTTACCCATAATGGAAACCATAAAGGTATGCCCAAAATGAAAAATACAGAAGCTTAAGGAAACCATAAACATATTATATATCATATATAAATATAGTGTCATCTTAATGGCCACCTTTGAAGGTGTTAAAAGAATGTTGAACAATCATCGTTTCGGGAGGCAGAAATTCGCCATCCACGAAAACAGTATGTTCTTTAACCATTAGATGTAGGTTTGTGTAGGTGTAGCTAGAATACATCTTATAACAACATCCTAGTATATTGAATATACTGGAGTTGTTACAAAAGAAATGAATAAAAAGAGTTTAGGGGGTTGGAGAAGCAAAATAAAACAAAAGGACTCAAGTGAAGACATTACCTTAAAATCGGGTAACTCCCTTTGGTTTGAGCTCAAAGGCTTCCTTGGGAAAACTTCTACCCAAAGTGAGGCTTCAAGGAGTAATAGAGGGAAGTGGAGATACAAAATGGGCAGGTTTTGTCCAAGCCAAAGGCTTTGGAAGTGTGGGTAAGGAGGTAGAGGTGGGGGCCTTTTATAAGAGGAGAGGAGGGGCACTCTTGGAAAGTAAATAAATGTTACTTTATTTTAAAATGATTTTCGGATTCAAAAGGTCCCACATTGATATAATTATAGGGTAAGGTTATAAGGGTTATAAATCCACCCATACAATAGGTTTTTTACATGTGTAGGTCATAGATTTTATATTATCATTTCATTTTATTTAAATCCTTTATTAATGAGGTAATCGCTGCATCATCATGATGTCATAAATAATTTAATTTATTTAAAGTCTAAAAATTATAAAAAAACTACTATGATGTATTAAATCTATTTATCTTTCCAATGACTATTTATAATCAAAAATCTGACTTGTATAACACTAAGTAAAAATTGTTTTAGTAAAATAACTCATGTTTGTATTATTTTTACTTTAACATTAAATAAAAAGTTATTTATGTCATTTCCCAACCAAAGTGGCTCCATGGGGTCCCCAAGTTGACCCATGGATTTTATTGGTCGGCCATGACACATACAATGAGGTTAGGACATGTGTCAAGCTCATCTCATATTATTAAAACATTATTTTTACCTTAAACTACACTAATTACCTCTAATCGCGATTAAGAACTTAAAAGTTACTATTCAAAAAATTATTTTAATCTCATTGAACCACATTTCACTTCTTAATGACAACCATGTATGTCGGATTTTTGAAAATCAAATCACAGAAGTGGCAAAGTTTCATTTAAACGAAAAATCAGTTTCTTTAACTACCACTTAGTGGCTTCACTATTCATCAAAAATTGAAGTTTTTCAGAAAAATTCCAAAACTTCACCCTAAGATATACTTCATATTCTGAATTCAAAAATGATGTCTATTTTACAGAATTCAAAACATATAAGATGAATTAATTAATTTAATAATTAATTCCCGCTGTCATGACAAATAGCGTATTTTTATAAAACAATAAGTATCAAAAGATTGACACTAGTTTAAGTCCAATTTCAAAGTGAAATTGATTCCAATGACCACCATTGGATTAAATGGTAAAAATATATTCTAATTTAACTTTAAAACCAATTCAAAAGATAATCTAATCATATAAATAAATTAGATTAAAAAGAGGTTTTGAATTAAAATACAACATTTTTCACTATTCATTAAAAAATGAACTTTATCGGAAAAATACCAAAAATTCACACAAAGTAAATTTTGATGTCCCAATCATAAAGAATAAGTTTATTTTGACAAACATAGCTTATAAAATTTTCAAAAGATAGATTTAAAAATGGTTTGCCATTAAAAGGCAGTAAAACAATCTTTTAAAAATATTAGTGTATTCCATGCTTAAGATTGGGTTTATTTTCATTTTAAGCCTCTAAAACACTATCTAATTCATTAATAGGCATAGATAAAAATATCTATTATTCATTACTTACTTGGTATGTTACATCCTTCCCCCCTTTATAAAATTACGTCCCTGCAATTTATTTACTTATCGAAAAAATGGGGGTACTTATCCCTCATTGCATTTTCAAATTCCCATGTTGCCTCTTCCATCATGTGGTTTTTTCACAAAACCTTTACCTAATTAATCACATTATTCCATAACACTTGATACCTATGGTCAAGAATCTGGACTGGTTGTTCCTCATAAGATAGGTTCTCTTCCAACTGAACTACCTCTAGACTCAAAACATGAGATGGATCTGGCATGTACTTTCTCAGCATCGAAACATAAAAAACATTGTGTACCTGAGATAAACTCGGAGGTAAAGCCACCCGGTATGCAACTGATCCAACTCTCTCCAGAATTTCATATGGTCCAATGAACCTTGGACTCATCTTTCCTTTCTTACCAAATCGCATCACACTTTTCCATGGTGAGACTTTGAGAACAACATGATCACCTACCTCGAAAGATAGATCCTTCCTCCGGTTATCCGCATAACTCTTCTGCCTGCTCTAAGCCGTTCTCATGTGTTTCGGTATCAGCTGAACTTTTTCTGCCAACTCTTCTACCAAATCTGGTCCCATCAATTTCCTTTCACCCACTTCATCCCAGAAAGCTGGATTTCGACACTGCTTCCCATATAATGCCTGAAATGGTGCCATCTGTATACTGGAATGAAAACTATTATTATATGAAAATTCAACCAAAGAAAGATGTTGGTCCCAACTTCCCTGATAATCCATAGAGCAAGAACGTATCATATCCTCCAATGTCTGAATTGTTCGTTCTGACTGCCCATCTGATTGAGGATGAAAAGTTATACTAAAATTTAATTCAGTGCCCAATGACTTCTGAAGGCCTTTCTAAAAGTTAGAAGTGAACCTGGGATCACGGTAAGATACAATGGAGAGAGGAACTCCATGTAACTTGACTATCTCTTTAAGATACAAATAGGAAAGTTGATCTAGGGAAAAAGTATCTCGTATAGCAATAAAATGAGAAGATTTAGTCAATCGATCAACAATAACCCAGATTGAATTATTACCTCGAGGTGTCTTCGGCAATCCCACAACGAAGTCCATGGATATATTCTCCCATTTCCACTCTGGCACTGGTAAAGGTTGAAGCATCCCTTTCGGTAACTGCCACTCTGCTTTAACCTGTTGACAAGTCAAACACTTCACAGTAAAATCAGCAATATCTCTTTTCATTCCATCCCACCAATAATACTCCTGCAGATCTCTGTACATCTTAGTACTGCCAGGATAAACTGAAAATGGAGAACTATGAGCTTCACATAACAACTCTCTCTTTAACTGTGAATCACAAGGTACACACAATCTCTTCCCAAATCTCAAAACACAATCATTATCAATGTTGAATTCAGGCAAATTACCTTTCTGAACCAGCTCTACCTTTTTTTGCAACTCACTGTCTTGCTTCTGTGCTTGCTTGATTCTGTCTGATAGGGAAGATTTCACTGATACCTGAAACAAAATAGAAGAACATCCTGCACCAACAACTTCTATGCCAAAGTTCATCAAATCCTTAACCAAAGGATCATGTTCCAACCGCAACATTGCTAATGAAGCATTACTTTTTCGACTAAAAGCATCAGCCACTTTATTTTCTTTTCCCGGATGGTAATGAATTGTACAATCATAATCCTTGATTAATTCTATCCATCTCCTTTGTCTCATGTTCAACTCTTTCTGAGTGAATATATAATTTAAACTTTTGTGATCAGTATATATTTCACACTTTACTCCATACAAATGATGCCTCCAAATTTTTAAAACGAAAACAATAGCAGCTAATTCCAAATCATGTGTAGGGTAATTTACCTCATGAGTTTTCAACTGTTGTGAAGCATAAGCAATTACCTGATCATTCTGCATTAGGACAAAACTATGTCCTTTCATTGAAGCATCACTGTATATAACAAACTCACCATTCCTGGAAGGTAGTGTCAAAACCGGAGCATTCACCAATATTCTTTTCAATTCCTGAAAACAATCATCACATTATTTTGTCCAGATAAACTTAACACCGTTTCGAGTTAGCTTAGTCATTGGACTAGATAACCGTGAAAAATTTCTAACAAACCTTCGGTAATAGCCTCCCAAACCAAGGAAACTACGAATCTCTATTACATTTTTGGGTCTTGGCCATTCTTCAACAACCTTTGTTTTTGTAGGATCAACGGTTATCCCATCTTTAGAAACAATGTGACCAAGGAAAGAAATTTGTTGTAACCAAAACTCACACTTGCTGAATTTCCCATACAATTTCTTTTCTTTTAAGGTTTGCAAAATAACCCTTAAATGTCTTTCATGCTCCTCTTTACTTTTAGAAAACACCAAAATATCATCAATGAAGACCACAACAAACTTATCCAAGAACTCATGGAAAATTCTATTCATTAAGTCCATGAATACAGTAGGTGCATTGGTTATCCCAAAAGGCATTACTACAAATTCATAATGGCCATATCTTATACGAAACGCAGTCTTCGGAACATCTGCTTCCTTTACCTTCAGCTGATGGTACCCCGATCTCAGGTCAATCTTTGAAAAATACTGATCTCCCTGGAGCTGATCAAACAAATCATCGATATGAGGCAAAGGATATTTGTTCTTAATAGTGATGTTATTCAAGGATCTATAATCAATGCAAAGTCTCATAGAACCATCTTTCTTTTTAACAAATAAAACAGGAGCACCCCATGGTGATGTTCTAGGTTGAATGAAACCTTTCTCTAATAAATCTTGTAATTTCTCCTTCAACTCTAAAAGTTCAATTTGATCCATTCGATAAGGGGGTTTTGAAATTGGCTTAGCATCAGTAACTAAGTCAATAGTAAATTCAACTTCTCGATCTGGTATTATTCTAGGCAACTCATCAGGAAAAACATCAGGATACTGATTTACCACTGGCACATCATTAATCTGAACAGTTCCCTTATTTTCAACAATATGTGCAAGGTAACATTCATTTCCATCTTTTACAAGTTTCTCAGCCTCTTGATATGTTATCAACAGTAAGGGTTCATTCTTGTACACAAACTGAAAGTTTTTCTAAAAAGAAACTTCTTTAGCTCTACAGTCAATCTTAGCATGGTAAATAGAGAGCCAATCCATACCCAGGATAACATCAAACTCTACTAGAGGTAAAACAATAATGTTTGCAAGTAGGTTCTTTCCACGGATAAGGATAGGAAGATTCTTATAAATTATTTTTGCCTCAACATTTCCCCTAGGTGTTTTTACCACAAGTTCAGGAGTCATTTCTTGAGATGGTATTCCCATTTTACTAGAAAAGTTTTCAGAGATGAAATAATGTGTAGACCCCGAATCAAACAACACACTAGAATAATCTCAAAAAACAAAGTACCTGATACAACTTCATTTGATGGCCCGACACCTGATGAAGTAGTTGCAAAGTATTTCACCACACCTTTCTGCTTGTCGTCTAACTGTTTCCCATCACTCGAGATCTTTGTCGGACACTCGTTTGCATAGTAACCCATCTCATTGCACTTAAAAAATTTCACTAACTATAAATAAAATTTGAACTTACCATCACCTTGATCTTTTTCAGTGCAATCACGGGCCTTATGTCCCATCTTACCACATCGGTAGCACTTTCCAGAATTCAGAAGACATTCCCCAGCATTCCTTTTTCTATATTTATCACAAACTGGAAACTTAGATTTCTTACCATCAGACTTTTTTAAAGAATTCTTCCCTTTCTCCTGCCACATTGGTCTCTTCTTCTGTTGGTTGTTATAGAACACTTGATCATCGGAAAACTCCATTTCCACCTTCTCAGCAAATCGAACAAGCTTTTCATAACTTTTAAACTCACGAGAAGCTAATTCCCTTCGATATTTTGGCTTTAATCCTGAGTAAAAACGATTGATTTTACTATCAAGGTCTCAGATAAAAATTGGAGCATACCTTGCCAATCGAGTGAACCTTTCTTCATAGGTAGCCACTGAGTCTTCCTCTTGACTCAATTCCAAGTATTATTTTTCCATCCTAAGTTGAACATAATTAGGAAAATACTTCTCAAGAAACATGCCTTTAAATTCATCCCAGTCAAGAGCTTCAATCTCATCAGCGTCCCTGATATTTTTAACCATCGACCACCACTAATCTGCTTCACCCTCCAAACTATAAATAGCAAGACTAACCTTTTGATTGTCTGAACACCCCATGACATCAAAAATATTCTCCAGTTCTTTAATCCACCCTTAAGCTAACACAGGGTCAGATGATCCTCTAAATGATGGGGTATGTTGCCTCATGATATGTTCCACCACTGACATGTTCCTCTTCGGTTGATCTGGCTGATCTCGTGCATGGATACCACCACCATTTATCGCTTGAGTCAATTGCGCCATTACAGCAACAAACTGTTCAGTTCCAATTCCGACCATCTCAGGATGCTGATTCAGAAGGTTATTTCCTTCTGTATGCCTTCCTAGCACTGCTTCCCTATTTCCTCTGCAGAAAACCATTCTGAACAAACATGTCTTAGATGAAGAAACATGGTAATCTTCAAATGCTATATCATTTCAAAAAAACATATATTTTTGGATAATCATTTAGTAGAATTATAACTCCTAAAGTTATCAAAACCGACCTCTGATACCAACTATAAGGCCCCGGCCTTAAACATTACTTAATCTTGAGTTATTACAATATTACACATTGAGGATCTTTTCAGGTTTAGAGTTTTAGAGAATTAGAACATAAAACTTTCATTACATTACATATAAACAAAGTGGTTACATAAAGATAGTATTCATTTTTTACATCAATGGAAACATATTTAAAATAAGACATGGATTCATTCTTGACACTTCCTTGAAACTATCATCATATCATGTAACTTTCCCTTGACCTATGAAAAACATTTCAAAAAAAACATGGGATGAGCATAAAAAGCTCAGTATGGGTTATAAAAATATGGAAAGGAAACATAAGTTCATATATACATAAGAATGAAATCATACTTTACCCATAAAACATAAGCACTTTAACATACCTCATCAAATCATGAATAAATCATAGAAATCATAAGACATAAAGGTAACTTGAGGCATTCATAACATTCTTACGTAGGGAGTAACCCTCTTGGTTACGTTTGGAATACCCATCACAGTATATTCCCTAAATCTCTTCAGAAAAACCTTAACGTTTCACTCCTTCGCGTTACCCAATGCATTGGAGAGCTATATCGGGCTCACCTGCCCTTAGTTTATCACGGAACCACCCATCTTTATAATAATGCCCAAGAACCTCAACATAATTGTATCACATAAAACATGCATAAAGGAAACATAACATTTCCACCTTTCAATCACAAGATATCAATACAACACATTGATATAAAAACATTATGAAATCAATTTTCAATACCAAAATAAAAGAAAAGTAAAACATGGTATTTATTTTTCTTTTAAAAAAAAGGTATGGCTTGTAGAGGAAGCCGAAACTCAAATAATGGTCACGGCGGCGGAGAAGTCGTTGTCGCCGCATACGTACGACAAAAACATTCCCTTTTGTCGTTTAGTAAAATGCTTGGTATAAAAAAGATTCCTTTTGGATAAACGTAAAAGTCAAAGGGGTTTATACACCGTATAAAAGAAGGTTGTGTATAAAACAAAATATGCCTCAATGAAAGGAGATTGAGAGGAAGTCCCATACCTCGGGTCCAACTTGACTCGGTCGTTCTTTAATCTCCTGAATAATAAAATTGAGTTAATTTATACTTGTTTAAGAACCTTTTTAAAGTTCATTATTCCTTTTATATCACTAATTTCCATGTCATGAACACTATGTAATTATTTAATTTAATAGTAGTCGTTTTAACGATCATTGGTACTTGAGTCAAAAATAAACCCTTTATAATTACAAGTTGTTCATGTATCCATTATATCCAGAATTATAATCATGATTTATATATCATATATATCATATATATCCAGTACATACATGCATTTATAATATTACATAATCATTTAGAGGTAAGAAATGAAATGCACCGTTCATGGAGGGGCACTCTTGAAAAGTAAAGAAATGTTACTTTATTTTAAAATGATTTTCAGATTCAGAAGGTCCCACATTGATATAATTCGAGGTTAAGGTGATAAGGGTTCCAAATCCACCCATCTGATAGGTTTTGGACATGTGTAGGTCATAGATTTTACATTACCATTTCATTTTATTTAAATCCTTTATTAATGAGGTAATAGCTGCATCATCATGATGTCATAAATAAATTTAAAGTCTAAAATTATAAAACAAATACTATGATGTAGGAAATCTTTTTATCTTTCCAATGACTATTTATAATCAAAAATATGACTTGTATAACCCCATGTAAAAAAATTTTTAGTAAAATAACTCATGTTTGTGTTATTTTTACTTTAACATTAAATAAAAAGTTATTTATGTCATTTCCCAACCAAAGTGGCTCCATGGGGTCCCCAAGTTGACCCATGGATTGTCTTGGTCGTCCATGACACATCCAATGAGTGTAGGACATGTGTCAAGCTCATCTCATATTATTAAAACATTATTTTTACCTTAAACTACACTAATTACCTCTAATCGCGATTAAGAACTTAAAAGTTACTATTCGAAGAATTATTTTAATCTCATTGAACCAAATTTTACTTCTTAATGACAACCATGTATGTCGTATTTTTGAAAATCAAATCACAGAAGTGGAAAAGTATCATTTAAACGAAAAATCAGTTTCTTTAACTACCACTTAGTGGTTTCACTATTCCTCAAAAATTGAAGTTTTTCAGAAAAATTCCAAAACTTCACCCTAAGATATATTTGATATTCTGAATTCAAAAATGATGTCTATTTTATAAAATTAAAAACATATAAGATGCATTAATTAATTTAATAATTAATTCCCATTGTCATGACAAATAGCGTGTTTTTATGAAACAATAAGTTTCAAAAGATTGACACTAGTTTAAGTCCAATTTCAAAGTGAAATTGATTCCAATGACCACCATTGGATTAAATGGTAAAAATATATTCTAATTTCACTTTAAAACCAATTCAAAAGATAATCTAATCATATAAATAAATTATATTAAAAAGAGGTTTTGAATTAAAATACAACATTTTTCACTATTCATTAAAAAAATGAACTTTATCGGAAAAATACCACAAATTCACACAAAGTAAATTTTGATGTCCCAATAATAAATAATAAGTTTATTTTGACAAACATAGCTTATAAAATTGTCAAAAGATAGATTTAAAAATGGTTTTCCATTAAAAGGCAGTAAAACAATCTTTTAAAAATATTATTGTATTCTATGCTTAAGATTGGATTTATTTTCATTTTAAGCCTCTAAAAAACTATCTAATTCATTAATAGGAATAGATAAAAATATCTATTATTCATTAATTACTTGGTATGTTACAAAAACTATTCCTCTTAAGGGAACTATTCTCCCAAAGTTTCTCATCATATAAAGATATAGTCTCATGTGCTATCAAGACAAAAAAAGAATTATCTATTCCTTATGACTTTAAAAAAATTCAAGAGAAGAAGAGGGTTATTGAACACTCTAGAAAAAGAAATAAGGAAATGGATAATCATGGAAGAATTTATTTTCCATCCTGTGATAATTGTGGGAAGAAAAAATCTGGTACTTTCTTGAAGGGTATGGGTGTTTGTTACAAGTATTGAGGAAAAGGCAACCAAGCCTATGATTGTAAGGGAAGGAAATAATCTACCAATGTTCAATTCTACACATGAAATGATATGGGAAATTATTCAAATGATTGTCCTAATAATAAAGGAAACTTTCCCCAAAGAAGGCCAACGGAGAAAGTCTAATATTATGCGGTTACAATTTTTGAGGTTGAAATTCCTAATGATGTGGTGATAGGTACTTTAATCATTTCCACAAACTTAGCCAATTATTTATTTGATTTTGGATCATTGAATTATTTTATATCTCCACAGTTTTCCAATAAAATTATATATATCCAATTTGATTTAACAAAGGAGTTTTCAGTCAAAACAACTAAGTGAAGTATTAGGGCAACAAATATGTGTCGATTAGTCCCCCTTATGACACATAAACATGATTTAGTTGCTGAACTTACCATCATACCAATGATTTAATTTATCTAATTCTTGGTATTAATTTGATTTCAAGTTATGATGTGAAAATATATTTCAAAAATAAAAAATTTACAATTTTTTAGAATGATGTAGAATCCTTTATCTTTATACAATAAACTTCATTATCTAATTCTTATCTAGGTCCACCCCCAATGGCCCTACTGAATTAAATTCTTAGGGGGGAAGAGAAAATAATATCTACGGTTGAGGAAAGAAATATTAAAATTTAGGATGTACCTATTGGGAAAGAATATGTTGATGTGTTTCTAGAGTATTTACCTGGACATCCTCTAGATCTGGAAATTGAGTTTTCTATTGATTTAATTCCTGGTTCAAGGAATATATCATAGAATCATTATATAATATCCTTAGTGGAATTAGTATAACTAAAGAAACAATAGAGGAATTTAGTGATAAATGATTTTTCCACTATAGTGTTTCACCATTGGGATCCCCTATTCTCTTTGTTAAAAAGAAATATGGATCCATGAAGCTCTGCATTGACTATAGAGAAATCAATTCTAATATGATAAAGAACAAGTATCTTATTCCTTGCATTGATTATTTATTTGATCAACTTCATTGATCCAAATATTCTTTGAATATTGAACTTAAATATGTATATCATCAGTTGTGTGTAAGGAAGGAAGATATTCCAAATATAGCATTTTGAACTAGGTATAGGCATTATGAGTTTACAGTAATGACTTTTGGACTAACTAATGCATCCTCTGTTTTCATAGATCTAATGAATAGTTCTTTCATGGAATATCTTGATGGATTTTTTGTGGTATTTTTTGATGATATCTTGGTATGCTACAAAATCTACAAAGACCACGATAGTCACATGTGAATTATTCTGAAGACTCTTAGAAGAAATGAATTATATGGGAAGTTTAGAAAGTGTGAATTTTGGCTTCAATAAATTTCTTTTCTTGGCCATATTTTCTCTAAGGATGGAATCTCAGTTGATCCTACGAAGAAAAAGGCTATTCAGGAATGGACTACTCCAACAAACATAATCGAGGTACATAGTTTTATTTGTGTAGAAGGTTATTATCAGTGTTTCATTCAGAACATAGCTCAATTATCCAACTTGTTAACCAATATTACTCACAAAAATCTTAAGTTTGTATAGAAAAAATAATTTGAAGAATGTTTTGAATAATTGAAGAGGATATTAGTGAATTCTCTGATCCTAACTCTACCATCAAGAAATAGTGGATTTTTGAACTATATCGTTGTATTAAATAAAGGACTTGGTTGTTTCCTCATGTATAATGACAGAATTATTGTATATGAATCAAGGCAGTTAAAAATTCATGAATAGAACTATCTAACTCGTGATCTTGATTTAACAGTTGTAATATTTTCTCTGAAGATATAGAGATACTCTCTATATGGTGAAATATGTGAGATATATACAGATAAAAAGAGCTTGAAATATATCTTCTCACAGAAAGAACTCAACATGAGGCAAAGTCAATGGATATAGCTACTCAAGGATTATGATTTCTCCATACACTACCACCTAGGAAAGGAAAATAAGTTTGTTGATGCATTGAGTAGGAAGGATCATGGAGTTCTAAACAAAATGAAAATTTACAAGGATCCTATGTATATGGATCTAGTGAGGATGGATATGGGTATTATCAAAGAAGTTGAAACATCACTACTTTTTCAATTGTTTGACCAACCATCTTTATTTGAAAGAATTAAATTTTCTCAGTCTGATGATGAGAATATTCAAAAGAAAATTAAATCTGTGAATGTTGGGAAGTCAATAGACGTCATGTATGAGGATGGAATTCTAAAATTTGGGAGGATGTTATGTGTTCCCCAAATCCTAGAAATAAAAATGGGTGTTATTGGATGATTCCCATAGTTATAATTTCTCTATAAACCCTAGTATCACAAAGATGAATAGAGATTTAAAGGAACATTTTTTATGGGACAACATGAAGTGGGAAATTGCTGATTATTTTTCAAGATATTTAGTTTTTCAATAAGTGAAGGTCAAAATAAAACATGATAGAGGAGTAATGAAACCTCTTTTTATTCCTATATTTAAATGGGATGACATTACTATGTATTGTTTCACTGGATTGCCCAAAACTCCAAGAAAGAATGATGCAATATGGGTAATTGTTGATCGACTTATCAAATATTCACATTTCCTCTCTATAAGGGATGATTTTTTCACTAGAGTGTCTTGCATGACTCTATATTAATGAAGTTTTTAGACTTCATGGATAACCTCTCTCTATTGTGTCTGATCATCATCCAAGTTTTACATAACAATTCGGGAAAAATACTCCAAAAATATTTGGATACTAAGCTTCATTTGAGTACCGTTTATCACACTCAAATAGATGGTCAGTCAGAAAGGATGATACAAACTTTAGAAGATATGTTGAGATCATTCTCTCTCAACTTTCAAGGTATATGGGATCAGTATTTACCTTTGGTGAAGTTTCCCTACAACAATAGTTTTCATTCTAGTATTCAAATGGCGCCATATGAATCATTGTACGGAAAGAGATTTCATAAACCAACATGTTGGTTTGAAGTTGGTGAAAGGAAGCTTGTGGGCCTAGAGATTATGGATGAAACAATAGTGAAGGTAAAAACTATTCAAACCCATACTCAAAATAGAAAAAAATAATGATGCTAGTAATCGAAGGAAGGATTTGATATTTCAAGTGGTATATCACATTTTCTTCAAAGTACCTCCATGGAAGGGTGTTATAAGATTTGAAAAGAAAGGGAAATTAAGCCAAGGTATATTGTACCTTTTGAAATTGTGGAGATAATTATAGTTGTTGCTTATCATTTTTCAATTACACATAGCCTTTCTAGGGTACACAATGTATTATATGTCTCGTAGTTGAGAAATTACAAGCCATACCCAACACATGTACTCACTTCTGAAGTTATATAATTGAAACCTGAATTACCTTACTATGAAGAGCCTATCCGAATTATGCACACTAAAGAAAAAGTATTGAGGAATCAAAAAACCTGGATAGTAAAGGTACTTTGAAAAAATCATAAAATTGAAGACACATATGGGGTCCTTAGGATCTTATGAAGAAGAACTACCCAAATTTTTTTATGAGGTGGCATTCTAGTAATTTGGAGGATAAAATTTTTAGAAGGGGGAATAATGTAACACCCTAAGGATTCAAAAATAAATTTAATAAAGAATGAATTATATACTAAGTCTCTATAAAAAAAACACTTTTTTATTTATAAGGGTTAGTTCTGACCTAGTTTTTAGACATAATTTTTCCACTTCTGTATTTTAAATTTCGAAAAACAGACAAACACAGTTACGATCAGTAAGATATTTAGATTCTGATTAGATCAACTTACATTTTTGTGGAATGGTAACTTCACCATTATGAATATTAATGTACCCTTATGAATACTAATATGATTTTTATGAATATTAATCTCACCCATGAAAGTATAAATAAAATTCTTGGTACCTTATAAATGAGAGTGAATATTTTGAAAATTAATAATTAAGTGTTGGTATTTTTATAAGTAAAAGATATTTAATTATAATTTTAAATTAATAAATTGAATTAAAATAAAATTCAATTTCATAAAATATATTAACAAATTAATATTTTATTTTCCTATGATTTTATAATAATTTTATAAGACCTCAGTTAATTTTTTAAAGTATTATAAAATCAGTTTTAAATGTAAAATCTCTATTTTTCGAATAAGTAATGATTTTATTTAAAAATTAAATTTCACATATTTAGAAAATTATTTTCATAAAATTAAGTCTATTTTTAAATTATACAGGTTTCAAAAAATTTATGGTGAATTTTTAGGATTTTTCTAAAATACCTGAATTTTTAGTGAATAGTAAAATACGATAATGAATGATAAATGATAAATACATGATTTATTAAGTCATAAGTTTTGTATGGTTCATGAAAGAACACTTGTATTTAAATCAAATTCACTTATTAATATTTTTTTTCACAATAATCAACATTATTTCTTGTCTTAAGTAGACTAAAAAAATAATGAATAAGATATTCAAAAATCACCCCTCTCCCCCACTATAAAAACCACCCCTCACTCTCTCTTCTCCTCACTCCGCTAAGACTTTAATCTTGTAAAATTTATACCAAAATTCTCTTTCCTAGTCTCTCCCCACATCCAATATCTCTTTTTCTTTCCAAAATACCAAAACCCCTTCCCTTAATGAGGTTCTCAAGGAGTATATTTCAAGAGGTAAACTCTCTTCCTTTTTCTTTTAATTTCATTTTCAATTTATTTTCTTTTCTTATCTTCTCCCCACCTCCTGTAGATACCCTAATCTTATCATATATGAACATTACATTACTTTTGCGGAATACTTAGTACATAACAAAAAACACACACACAAGGATCGTAATAGTTTAGTGTCTTTGGAAACTCAGAACGTAATCTTCTAATCGTGGTGAAAGATCTTCAATATCTCCCATAAAGATCTTCCCCTTTTTTTACCTAAAACCTTTCTTTATATCCTGGGGAAAAGAAAACATAAAAGAGTGAGCTCAAATGCTCAGTAAGGGTAAACAAAAGAAAAATCAATCACATCATATTCATAAGAACATAACTTTTGGAAATCTTAACCTGCAAAAGAGAGCATAATTTCATAACATGGGATAAATCATAGTAGTGAAATGAAATCCCAATAATCATAAATTAAAACATGAAACTTTGTGGCATACACACATAATCATATAGAATCATTTCTTGTTAGTCAAGACTCATTTCCAAGACTATCTTAGTGGACAATGTCCCTTTTTGAACCGAGTCACCCTCATTTCAGTCCTGTTTCACTGAACCGGTATAACCTACCATTCCAGCCATGTCTATCTCATGAGATATAAAATCTTTACCCAATGATTTGGAGGGAGATATAGGTCCCACCCATCTCATAATGATACCATTCTTATGTGTGCCACAAAATCATAAACCATACATCATAGCAAAACCCATGTAATAAAAATGGGATTCTTAAACAACATGACATCATAAAACAATTAATATAAGATAAAGGAATTCATAAAAATATTTCCATCACAACATAATCAAATACATGTAATAATAGGGACATAAAAAGAACCCTATATTATCTTAGATGGAAAATAATTTTGATAAAACACTCGAATTCCATTCTTGAGGAAAATATCCTTTCTACTTCAAAAACATGTTTCCTTTCTTAACATGTCATACAATTTTAAACTAAAAGAAGTTGGTTAAAAATAAACTTGAAAACTTTTAAATTAAGAATCTTGGAAATAATGTTTTAAAAATCCATTCATTCTGTATAAGTTAAAAAAACATTCTTTTCGTACTTTTGTCGGAAAAGTCAAAAAGTACCTCGTACGAAAAACGACAAAAGATTCCTTTCATATCTTTTACTAAAAACTCAACGAAGGGTAAAATTGGATTTAAAAAATTGTAGGTGGATGGAAATAATATTACATATTGAGGAAACATGTATTTGGATGATAAAATACACCCCAGTAAATACTAAAGTATAAACAATCTCGGAAAATGAAGAGATTGTGAAATAACCCTTACCTTAGGTCCGACTTGCTTTGTAAGTGTCCGAACCACCTGTATAATGATTTAAATCATGTTATTGACTTATTCCAGAATCATATTCATTGTTATTATATCATATATGGTCCACTTATGACTTTATATTACCCGTTCTTTTGTAAATTCATGTTAAAGTAGCGTTTTGGGTAAAATCGTCTCATTTGTCGTTCGTGTTTTTAACTTGTAATTATTCATATGATTACTTAGATCATGATTACTTAATTCCAGAATATAAAACATGATTTATATATATATATATTCAGAATATACATATATAATAAATCAGTAAATGGAAATAAATACACCGTTCATGGAGACGGTAGTCCGTACGTACGCATGAACGCTGTTTTCGTTTCCTTATTGAATTGAATGGAATTAAGTAGATGACATACATATAAACATAAATAATTACAGTATCATTATTAGGTCATATATTTCATTAGTACTTATTATATATACTTTATAATCATTCATGAATGGTTAATCATTGAGAATGAATCTCATCGCGTCGTGGAGACGGTAGTCCGTACGTACGCACGAGCGATGATATCGTTCCCATGGTCGTGGAATTGTGTTGAAGTGTATATATACGATTTCAGTATAAATATCACTTTATAATAATCATATATAGTCACTCATTACACCTTTATACCCATCAATTAAGGTGGTGGCGGAAAATAGATTACACAACGGCGTGGAGACGGTATTCCGTACGTACGCACGCGCGGTGATTTCCTTTTTCCGTAGGATGGATAGAAGGTTAATTAGAGTTTTTTCATATTTATAATAACATATCAGTATGTAATAAATACTGGTGTTATTACTTTATCATGAAACAACTAAAGAATAATAAGTTGAATAAGAAAGAAATTGAAAAAGATCGGTAATGGATATTACCTCTTTTTGACGCGCCTTTTCTTAGCATTCACTTAAAGAACTAAGGATGGTCTTTGAAGAAGACCAGGACCTCTAGGATTATACTAGGGAAGTGGATAAGGGATTTTGGCAGGGGTTGGCCGAGCTTGAAAGCTCAAAGTTTTGTGAGGAAGAGAGGGAGGAGGTGCCCTTTTATAAGGGAGGAGAGGGGCACCTTAGGAATATCTCAAAATATTATTTTATATTAAAGTCAAAATCGGTTTATAATGGTTCCAAAGGGTCTTATTTTGAAGCTAAAGTGGGGATGGGTCGAAATCCTATCAACCAATAGGATTTAGACAAGTTTAGGTTATTATTTTAACCTTATCAATTAGATTTAACTTTAAGTTAAATAATTTAACTTTTACCGTGTCTTTTTGTTTTCTTACACTATATTGTTAATACACTTACTATAACATGATAAACGAACCCCAAATTGTTTATTATTAATATATATATCCTTATATAAGTAATTTGGCAGAACCGTAGATTTTTAGGAATAAAATAACAATTAATAATATAATATTTGATTTAAAAACTATTTTGTGTCAATTTTGACACTATTTGATATATGATTTTTGTGAAAGTCATAACAGAATTATATGTTCGAAAAAAGTTGATTAAATCAACACTAATATATCATAGTAACCTAGAAAATTAGTGTAATTCATAAAAAGTCTTAAATTACATTTATTTTGGTATTTATAATATCAATTATATCAATATTTCATTAATAAGATAATTACTGCATCATCTTTGTGTCATAAATAAATTAACTTATTTGATGTCTAAAAATTACAAATAAAATACCATTATGTAGGGAATCTTTTTATATTTATAATGAATATTTACAATAGAATTTAACTTATGTATAACCCTATATTAAAAATGTTTTAGTAAATAAAATTTGATTTTAACTCTTTTAACTCTTCTTTGAATTAAATAATAATAAATGTCCTAATCTAATCCAAGTGGGCCTAAATGATAATATTTTACACTTAAGGTTGTTTTTGGTCGAGATACACTTGTCCAATAGGATTAGGAAATGTGTTAGGGTAATATTAATATCATTTTTACCCTTAATTACCCTATTTACTTTTAACCGTGGTAAATAAAAGTAAAAAGTTACTATTCACCAAAAATTATTTTCATCTCATTGAACCACATTTTACTTACTGACATCAACCGTGTCTCTCAGATTTTTGAAATTCCATTCACAGAAGCGGTAAAATTAAGTTTTATGAAAAATTCAGTTTTTTTAACTACCACTTAGTAGTTTCACTATTCATCAAAAATTGATGTTTTTCAGAACAATGCCAAAATTTCATCCTAAGCTATATTTCATATTCCGAATTCAAAGATGAAGTCTATTTTACCAAAATTCATAACATAGAAGTTGCATTAATTAATTTTATAATTAAATCCCGCTGTTAAAACAAATAGCGTGTTTTTAAGAATCAATATCTATCAAAAGATTGACACTTGTTTATGTCTGGTTTAAATGTGAAATTACATCCAATGACCAACATTGTATTAAATTGTAAAAATATATTCTAAATATACTTTAAAACCACTCAAATTAATCACTATTAATTATTTTGATTAAAAAAGTTGTTTTTAATTATAATTTAGTAATTTTCACTATTCATCAGAATATGAAAGTTATCCGAAAAGTACCAAAATTTCACCTTAGGCTAAATTCGATACTCCGAATCCAAAAATGAAGTCCATTTTGAGAGCTAAAATTTATAAAATTTTAAAAGGTGGTTATTACTATTCATAACGGCTAGTTATAATAATATTTTAATAGCATATCGTTGTTTAGTGAAACTCGGTATTGCGTACTACACACGCTATCGAGGAAGGTCGTGATTGCGTGTAATGAAAGGCTAGTCAAGGATGTGTGTTGTGCAAGCTCCTTTTGGTGTAGCGTACAACACCAGACATTAATAAAATTAAAAGGAATATTTTTCATAAAATCTCAGGCTATTACACCTCCTCTGTCCAAATGATCATGATTACTCTGGTATAATATATATTATTCAATTATATCCTGTTAACATAATTTCCTTCCTCAAAATATTATCTCTCTCTCTTTTACTTTAAAAAAACAAAATCATCATTTAGGAGGTGTCGATTTATAACCTTCATGGACGACGAACCTTCATTCTTCAATTTCTTCTTCAAGGCTATCCATGAAACCATTTTTATGGTTGAAAAAAATTATAAAATATTTATTATATCTTATATAATGATTCTATAACTAGTATATATACATAATACTAATTAATATGACAAAACTAGTTCGTAATGATCGAAATAATGTCGTAATAATCTAAACAATTATCACTAATGTTTTATCTAATAAATCATCAGAATTCCATATAAACATATGAATTATATAACCATTTAATCTTATGAATGTTCATTAGTATCATATAAATTTAATTCTGGATAATTATATCAATTTCATATGAACTTCTATACTAATATGCAAGTATACTGATTGTGAAAACTATGGAAATGAACGCTCCCAAGCAATAATATTTTATCATATATCTAATCAAAAAAGACATAAATGAACATAATAAAATTATAATAAATCAAATAAATATAGATAATGTTATTAAGTAATTAAATAATGGATTTAATTTGATTATATAGGACGTTAAGTTCAACTTCAGAACACGTTCAAACATAAGGTAATGGTTTTCTACCCAAACCTCCATTTTATTTCAGTTTACTCTTATTCTCTACTTAACTCAATTAAATTCTTAATTACTATTATGTACTCATCATAAATTATTTTTTAATGTTCTATATATGTGTACCAAATAGAATCCTTTTTTCCTTTATGTAGAGTTATATGTTTTAAATGGATATTTCAAAAATTTATCCCGATAAACAAGCTCGATTCAAGGGAACGTCTCAAAATCGTACCTATTTTCAAGTGAAACATATAATCTATTTTAAGAAACCATTATTTTTTTAAGGTCACTAATTTTATTATTAAAAACCTATATTAGATCACTTCTGGTTTTATACAACTATTTTTCCAAAAGAACTCTTCTTTGCAAAGTAAAAGAGTATTTCTCTCAAGAATTACTCGGTGATTTTACAGAGTATTTCCATCTATTTCAAAAATATTGTAGATTCTTATGTTTAATTGAGATTAATATTTTATGATATCCTCTACCATATTTTATTTTATTTTTTATGATTATTTTTACTTGGATGTGAAATCTTGATACCATTCACCTTATTACTTTGAATGGTTAGTGTTTATGTTTAATAGTTAGGGAATGTTATTTACATTTCATATGTTAGTTTTAATATGATTGTATATATTTTTTATGTTTATACCCATTCATATAAGGAATTTGTTGAATTTTTTTAAGTGATTATTGGGGCTCTCTATATCACCAAGATTCATCGATGGGTCTCATGAGTCAAACTAGCCTAGGTTTTTACCCATTATATATGGTGTCTTGGTCGAGGCCTTGACGGTATGATTATGATGTCCAGAATTATGCATTCCCTCATTATGAAACTTGTAATTGATAGTCCATTTGATTATTAAACTAGTATAATATTCATCTATATTTTATTTTTGCATTATTTATTTGGATTTCATTTCTACCATATTATGCTCAAGTATATTTTAAAGGCATGCGTTTTTAGTTTCTCACCATGCCTAGTGTTTATGTTTATGATTACTTCCATTGTATTATTTACCCTCACTAAGCATCTTATCTCACTCATTTATTATGTTTTATAATTCCCCAGGATATGAAGAAGTATATTATGAATGACTTTTAGGGATAATCTAGAACTTATATACGTTTACAATGTAATTCCAATGTAATAAAATAATGCACTGGTTCCAGGCAAATAGGGTCTGGGTCTTTACAATAATATTAGAATAAAAAATGAGATTGTGTCATACACATAAGAATTGAAAATAATTTACTTGGTAATAAATGGTCACTCCCAATACTGTAATAGTGGATTAGGTTCACTCCAAAAGCCATCATAGTGGACAGAGTCCCTTACTAAACTGGGCTCAATCCCAAATATAGTCTTGTTCATCTCATGAGATATCTATATTTTTCCAAATAATTGGGGGGATATATAATTTCAATCCCACCCATCACATTAGTGTAATCATATATATGTGTTCTTAAAGATCCTAAATAATTCATCATATCCTGACCTGGGAAAAAGAAATAGGTTTCATAAATATTTCATCATGGAATAACACATGGAAAAGAAATGGGTTTTATAAACATTTTATCATCATAATCATAAATCATCCACAAAAAACAATAATCATAGTTTCATTGGATCATATCCCTAATAAAATTTAGTAAAAATCAAATTATATCATTTTAGATGGAAAATTATTTCAAAGATCACTTCAAACATATATTAAGGAAAACATCCTTTTTTTTAATTTGAAACCAATTATTTAAAATATAAAAATTCCCCAAATATTAAAGAAAAGTTTTTCATTGAAAAGAAACTTGAAAATTTATAAAAGGAAAATTTGAAGTGTTGAGTGGTTATAGTGTTTGTAAATTCAGTTCATGTTATATAATTTAAAAGAAAACATTCCTTTCACACTTTTATAAAAAGTCAAAAAAAGTACCACATTCTGAAAATGATGTGAAGATTCAATTTAAGGAATTTTTTTAAACATTAATACATGGGTAAAATTAATTTAAATAATAATATGATAATAATAAATACATTATTTAAAATATTTTAATAAAATATAGAATGGAAAGAAAAACAATCTTTGACCGAAGAGAGAAATAAAGCCGTTTTTCCCATAAAAAATTATTTTGGTATCTTGAGTACATAGAGAGGGTAAAGTAAAAGGAAAACTTGTATTCTAAATAAATAACTAGAGGATATGAAAAATAATAATTTTCTTGATATGTAGATCATAATATTTAATCATCAAAAATTTGATCATAAACAATCCTGGTAAACAACAAGATTGTGACATAAAACCCTTACCACTTTGGTAACATTTGAATCATAGAACCCATAATAGAATAACTTAAAATGAAAATCTAAATATCATGAACATAACTATAATCATTATATTAAATAATTAAGGGTAACATAAATACCTCATAAAATTATGTAGGTTCATGACATAATATATGTCCCAAAGAAGATAAATTGATATGATAAACTATTACCTTGAGTTCCACTTGCTTCTAAAGAACTATAACTACTTTTATATTAAATTTGAATTTATTATAAATAAATTTCAAATTCTTGTACATACTTATAATATCATATATAATCTATTTATAACACTTCAACATATATTTATCAATAATTCCTTATTAAAACCATCATTTCTGGCTGGTAACTATTTTTTTATCATGAGTATTTCAGTTAAGTAATTATAGTCCTTATACTTTGATCATGGTTTCATAATATCTAGAATGTTAATAATTATATGAATATAATATAACTTCATTATATTTATTTATTTATTTATTTATTTTTTAATAAAATTTAGATATATGAAAATGAATTACATTGTTCATGGAGATGGTAGGCCGTACGTATTCAGGACATTTATTTCACTTGTCGAAGAATGGAAAAAAATAAAGGTAAATAATAATTAAACATTATAGAATCATTATTATAAAATATATGTATTATATATTCATTAAATCTATCCTTATTTACATCCAATTTAAATTAAAATCAAAAATCAATCTTATTGCTTCATGGAGATGGTAGTCCACACGTACGCACAAGCGAGGTTATCTTTTTCCAAAATATTGGATGGTAAGAAGTTTTATGTGATATTATAATTCCATTAGTATATTTATTTAATAATTAAATTATATAAAAAAATAATCCCATAATAATAACCATACATAAAATATGGTGGTGGAAAATGAATTGTATCGCTAAGTGGATACGGTAAACCGTACGTAAGCCTGAGTAATACTTTCACTTCCCACTTGATAGGGAAGAGGGTAGATGATGTTGAATTCTAAAAATAATAAAATTTCAGTATATTTAGGATAATAAAGTTTTTTTATGATAAATACCATATATTTATAGGATTTAAAGAAGAAGTAAAAAAAGAAATTGATTGGTTAAGGTGATAAAATCTTCTTTGAAAGAACTCCTTTAGATATCCTCTTAATGATCCTAGGGTTGGTATTTTGGGAATACCAACACCCATACATTTTTTATAAGAAATTTTATAGTGATTATTTCTGGGTATGATCATTATAAATGTCTCAAAAGTTTTTTAAGGAAGAAGTAGGATGGGTGTCTTTTTATAAGGGAGGGAGAGGTCATGCTTGGAATTTCATAAAAGATTAGAATATAATAAAGTATTTATCAAGAAAAATGGTTCCAAATGAACATGAATATAAATATATATTGTATAGGGTTGAAAGGAAATCCTATAATTAAATTTAGGTATGTTTTGGTTTTATTTTAAAACTTATATTTTTTATTAACCCATTTATAAATTATTTTTGACCTCAACCACACTACAACTATTTTAACCATAAAGGATTGAGAATACTATCATAAATGGAAAAGTGACTCATAAATGGACCATGGATAATTTTTTAAACCATATTCCTTTCACATGGGTGAAGATAATATTTTTATTAATTTTAAACTATTTAATAAATTATTATTTATTATAAAATGTCATTGATGATAGTTTTGGAACTATTCATTTAATTTGACTTTAAAGATACCAATAAAAGGATTAAAATATAATCTAATAATTTTAAACATCGCTAATTTTTTATATTTATCTCAAATATTCATGGAACACTAACTCCCAGAAATTATTTAACTTTTAATATTTTGAAAATCATTTATTTTATTTTTTTATTAATTGAATAAATATTGTATTATCATTGCTTGAGCATTTAAGGTAATTATATAATCACAAAAAAATTATAAATAAATTATCATTATGAATATCATTTCATTATTCATAGAATTAACTTTAATATTCATTAGCAACATGATTTTTTTCCTATGTGAACAAAAGATATTTATTTAAAACTTTGAGAGTGGCATTTTATAACTTTCTTTTCTTATTATATAGGTAATTTTCATGGGAAAGTGTCTCCTAAAAAATTAAATTTTGAGAATGAGGTGATAAGGTTCTAATTACCTTCATCTAATATGAATTTCAATGAAATATGGTGACCTTATCACATAGTTTTAACCTAGATTAACTTGATCTATCCTTTACTGAGGTGATACATTTTAGCAAAATTACTAGTCATAATTCCTAAAAATAAAAAGGAAATATTTATAAAATGTGAAACTAATGATTAAAAATATGGAATCAATTTTATAAAATTCAATACCTATAATTTTTATAAATAAAGTTTAACATAAGTGCGCAAAACGTGATAAAAATCGCTTTTTAGAAAAATACAGTTTTTATGCATAAAACTAGAATTATTCATATCCCATGAATATTAAAAAGATTATATGAATATTAAAACATTTTATTGAATATATAATATAAAAATTTCATTAAAATCATTCACTAATAGTGATTAATTTAATTTATTAAGATAAAATTACATTTCATTCAAAAAATAAAATTTTGAAACAAAAAACTCTTTTACTTTCAAATGATTTAATTTTTCATTTATAATCAATTAATAACCAAAGTATTTAAAAAATTTAAAATATAAATTTTTAATAAATTAGTAAATACTATTCATACCCACTTATTTAATGGCTAGTTTATAATGGTATACTATATTACAGTTCATTTAGAACACGTCGTGAACTTGAGAGAGGTTTGGTGGAAGTGCAAGGTAATAAGCTATTGTCCCGACACAATCAATAATCTCAAAATGGAAAATATACCCAAAGATCATATTTACCATATTTTTCAGTCTTATAACATTATTACATAGAGAAGTTCATAGAAAAACCTTCCCACCAGCTTCAAATTCTTGGTCACGCCAATGATTTTCAGCATAACTTTTCTGTCAACTATGAGTTTCCTTAATGTAATATTGAATAGATCTAAATTTTTCTATCATTTTCTAAGCTAGATCATGTCTCGGTAGATTTATTTCTATAAATTCATCAAGACACATTGTATGTCTATAATTATATATGTGTGTGTGTGTGTTCATAAGGAGACATCTAAATCCTCAAGTGAAATATATTCTTGTATGAAATCTCAACTAGAGAGAGGTATCCACCACAACCACCTTTGAAATTAATAGAATAATATATCAACATATCCTCTATGGTTTCAATGGTTCTATCAAGTTGACTATCTGTATGATAATGATGTGTTGTAATGACACTTGATTTTTTATCCAGATCCTACTAAATACTTTACCAAAACTTCGAGGTAAACCTCATATCCCCATAAGATACAATAGAATGTGTTACTACCTGAAATATTACTACTTATTTAATGTATATTTTGGAAATATGATCAAGAAAAAATATTATCTGATAGAAATGAAGTGTGTTGAATTTATAATGCAATTGGATACAACCCATATAGCATTATGGCCTTTATATGTTTTGGGGAGTCCAATGACAAAATTCATGGTGTTGTTTTCCCATTTACATTCCAATATAAGTGATTATCATAACATCCCATTAGTATTCTATCTCTCATACCTAACTTACAAACATACTGATCACTAATATATATATACTCAGCAATATCTCTCTTCATGTTGTACAACCAAAAATACTCTTTTAGATCACAATACATCTTCATAATTTAATGATGAATAGAGAATAATGAATTATGAGCCTCATCCAATATCTCCTTATTCAATTTTGGTATGGATAGAACACATACACTATTCCAAAACTTTACCATTCTATTAGAATCAAGGTTAAACTCGAGAACATTTCTCACCTTCTTTTGTACCTCTATATCTTCCTTATGTGCCTCTTTAATATTCACTTGGATATATGGTTTCACACTCATTTGAGAAAGACAATATTTCTCCCCTTATATTAAGATTTCAAGATCTATCCTTTGTAAATACTGAAATAATAGAGGTTTTTTTATTCCCATCATAGATAATCTAGCACGATCCTTTCGACTCAAATCATCAGCCATATTGCTGACTTCCCAATGGTGGTAATATATTGAGAGGTTATGATCTTTATTAAACTCCAACCATATTATTGGGAACATGCTCAATGATTTATTTCTGAAAATATACTTCTCAATTTTATGATCATTATATATATTACACCTTTGTCCATAAAGATAATGTATCCATCCCTTTTATGAAAAAAAATACAATATCTAAATGCAAATCATGATTTGGGTAATTTTTCTCATGAAACTTTAATTTTCATGAAATGTAATCTGTCACCATGTCATTTTTCATGAGAACACATCCCAATCCCTTCTTAAATGAATTATTATAGATTAAAAACTCTTCTCCACTATAGGGTAAAGTAAGCACAGGCGAACTGAAGAAATTTCTCTTCTCTTCAGTTAATTGAAACTTTATTCATATTAATCTATCCAAAGGAACTTATCTCCCTTCCAAGTAAAATTGGTGAGTGTATTAGACAGTGATGTGGCCTTAAACTCACGTAATTTGCCACATTTTTTATTAATGTTTTTAATAATTTATTTAATCTAAATTTGTGTTTTTACTAAATAATTACACTTTTATAATTTTCTAATTAAATTTATTATTTAACCTATTTTTTATAATTAATTCTTTATTTATAGCCTTTAATTATTAATTATGTATTAATTATTTTTTTAGACCAATAATTATTTAATTACTTTATTATTTTATAATCTCCCTTAATTTTTAATAATATTATTTTTTAATCATTTAATCAAGTTATTTTATACTTAATTAGCTTACTCTTTAATTTAATTTTTAACTATTTAATTTTTTTCTCATAATTAGTTCACTTTATTTATTAATTTAGGTGGTTAATTTAATCCTAAAAATTAATTAGATTTTTTAATTTTAATGTTTTAATTTAATTTAGAAATTTAATGTTTAAATATTTAATTGTTCTACTTTTTAATTATTAGTTTTTAATTTAAGTTTTTTTTTCAGTTCCCTGATTTATTGATTTAATTAATTATTTGTATCATTTTATTTGACTTTATTTTCTTTTGAATTTTTAAATTAGTGAGTAATTTTTAATTACTATATTCTTAGTCTAGTTTATTTTTTTATTAAACTTAACTTGTTATTTTGTTTTATTGTTGGCAGATCATCTTTTCTATTCCACTCACCATCAGACAATCAGACATGTGACTCGTCGTTTGGAACCCAATGGTGAAACATTTCATCCTTTGTTAAATTTTTGACTCACTGATGGGAAACCCAATGGTGACTTGTTTTTCCTTTGTCAAAAATCCATCACTTGTTTGTCTCATCGTTCCTTTGTGTCCCCCTTCAATGGTGACTCAAAGTCATTGTTATGCATACTCATCATCCACCTTGCCAGCGCCTATGCAACCTCATACCCACTGCTCCAACTCCTCACTTTTCTTCTTCCCTTTCCTTCAATGATGACTTAGAGTCATCATTTCCACTGCCACCATCCATTCCTGACTCACCACTGCATCCCACTACAAGACACTATTGCCTCAAACACTCACTATCACCTCCACTCACCGATGCACTAGTAATTCTTTCACTCACCACTACCCCTACTTTATTGAGACTCTCTGATTCACCCTCCATATTCACATTGGTGTCTCACATAATCCATCATTGCCCAGCATTCTGACCAGATCTATACATTTCTACCTGGAAAAGAGAATTTAACCCCACCTCATATGTGGGCCGAACTCCCTTCGCATGGATCAAAATAACTATAAGCACTCGCAGTTGTGGTCCGAACCGATGTTGTGAGGAGATCCATTGTCGACGTAAAGCTTGTCGTCGCGGTGGGATGTTGTCGTTGAGGAGAACCACGATTGAAGGAGTCGTGCCACTACGAGAAGTCACCACCTACCCACCATCCACCACTGATGAATGATTGAGCAGAGGCCAAGATAAGTAACTGGTCTGAGGTAGGAGCAGATCACGAAAGCTTCCTGGAGAAGAACCCCCTACGTGCGGCGCTGGAAAGGGAGAAGCAGGGGAGATAGAATAAAAAAATATAATATAATAAAAAAACCAAAATGAAAATATAATAAATAAATATAATATAATAAATAAAACTAAATTAATAAAATTAATAATTATAATAGTAATTTCAAAATTAAATTAACTATTAAAATAAATTAATTTAATCGAATAAATAATTATAAAATTTATAACATTAATAATTTAATTTAAATTTAATAATTATTATAATAATTTAAATTTTAAAATAAAATAATTATATTAAAAATGATAATAATATTTAATAAAATAACTAATTAATTAGCTTAGTAAAATATTAACTTTTAATTTTAAAATAATAATCTTTTTAATAATATTTTATTAAGTTAAAAAATTATAACTTTAATAATGCTAATTAAATAATTTAATATATAATCATTAATGCAAGTTTTAAATAATAAATAATTAAAACATATTAACTAAAGTAATAACAAATAATTTTTATTAATATTAATTATTAATTTAATATCCATTTTAATATAATAATAATTTAATAGATAGATAAATATTTATCTTTTGAACGATTAACTAATTCAATAATTATTTTTTACATATGATAATTTAAAGAGGAGATAGATTCACATCTAGGTGCATCCCAATAAACACTGGGAATTCAATTATGAGGGAGTTTCTAAATTCATGAAGCTTGTCAGAGAAAAATGCACGTGTGCGGTGACTTGGTGAAAGAAAAACTTAAGTCATTGCAGGATGGGGGTGAAAAATCAATAGGTTGAAAGGGTTTTAAAAACATAGTAGTAGCAGTGTGGGGAGGAGACTATTCATTCACCACACATACACTTTACATTCGATACTAGACCTCAAGTGTTGTAGAAGACTTCTAAGATTCGTTCCTTTGACACCTCTTGGAGACAGAGACCTGGAGTCGGAGGAGCCCGAGAGCAGAGTAGAAGCATGGGATTGAAAGGAGGATTTCTTCTCCTTTATTTTTCAATTTTCTTTATTCTCTAATTGAATGTTTTCAATTTCTACAATGAATGTGATCGTATGCTATACATTTTTTTTAGGGATTTTTAACCTATTGGTCTTTTCTTTTTTATCTTCACATTATTCTTTTTAATAATGAATTCAAAATTTATTGGAGAGATCAATTATGAATTCATTAATATTGTTTCATGAATCTTTTCTTAATCCCAAATCTTCAAGATTAATCGGTGATATTGATCTTGAATTTATTTCTCAGAAACTTCAACGTTAAATCTTGGGTTAATACGGTGATCTTTATTCCTTAATTTTTTTTAATTCTCATTAGAGTTTATAAATCTTAGAGTGGTGAACTCTAAGATTTCATTTTCCGGGTATTTGATCTTATAGCGAGGAAGATTAAACCCATCATTTTCTGAGTTCATTAAATAATAATGTTTCAGCAGAGATGTTATTTTTTATAAACTAGTAATGATATAATTTCACAGGCATTTATTCCTTATTATTTCCTAATCAATCTTCATTCTTGTTTCCTTATACTTCTTTCCCTGTTAGTTCAATTTAGTTATAATTTAAAACATAGTTCTTTTCTTGTTTTTTTAAATATTATTTCTCATACTATCTTTATAATAAAAAAATAAAAAGTAAAAAAAATATTGTCACCCATTGTTGATGATAGTGGTCTTGTTTTGAAAAATTATTCACTCAACATACTGTTTATCCTTCCCTTAGGATCTACCCTACTTTCCACTTTATAGTAATAGTAGGAAAACATAAAAAAAAATTAAACTTTGACATGGTTTCAATGATGATCGGTTCAAGTGATTGGTGTCATTTTCATGGAAGGCTTCGAGTGACCATTTTTCAATTATAAAAAAATCAAAAAAATCACATAAAAAAAATAAAAAATGAAAATTGAGAACTACTGTTAAAAAATTGTGATTTACTATCTCTTTTTTTCTACTGTTACTAAATTATTATTGTTAATGTTCTTCTACTACTACTTACTGCTCACTATTTTTAATGATGAAATTCATCTGTTATTTCCTATTGTATGATCACTAGATCAAATTTTGATAGATTAGAGCCCTCGTACCTTTAAAATGATAAAAATTTAACTTCTCTAAAAAAGAAACACAAAACTGAAATATAAAATCTAGAAGAAATAGTTCCTATTAATAATCAACCAATTTTTCAACCTAAAATCTTAGAGTAGAATGAGGTACCTAGGATGATGGTGTTCCAACTCCCTCATGTTTCAAGCAAATCATCTTTTATTAGGTTATCTCCTAGAGCCAGAAACTATGAACTCAGACAGTCCCTCCTTTTGTTGTTACTAGATTTTAAGGGGATCTCTAATGGGGAATCTCTATCCTTAATTAGGCACCACAATCCATTTTTTTATTTTATTGAATATCCACTTTGAGGTTAAGTGGGAACCTACATGACTTCCTCCATAATCAAGTCCCACCCACATCAAAACACATAAATAGTTTAAATTTCAAAAACAACTGACCGTACACCATGCCAAGACTCAAAAGTCTACAAAATCAAAATTCAAAATTAACTATCATCACAGAAAATCTGTAAATCCCACAGGCGATAGATGAAATTGTGCCACCGAAAAAACCTACTGATGAGGAACATCACTGCCATCATAACATCGTCTTCAAAACACTTCCATCACCAACACACCGTTACGTCGCCAAGGTCACCCTTATCTGCTTGTCTTCATTGGCCTTCTTTGACGTCCACCTATGAAACCAGACACTATCATCACCATCATCATCTTTGTCACCTCCCACAACTAGGTTGTCATCAATAGCAAACCATAATCACCAGTATCATCATCGTTCGAACACCATCGATCGAGGGACATGACTCTTGTAATGCTAAAATCCCCTCAAACAGAACCTCCCAAATCTCTGATGAATTCCACCTCTCCAGACTGATCCGGGGACAAGAGATGGTACACAGAGTTAGAGTAGAGTAAGAGAAGAATGGAGCTTTCACATAGAGACGAGATCATCGCCGACACCGCCCAACCAAAATGATATCCCACCATCGTCTGAATGCAGGTCAGGCCACATGAAACCCCCCACCATAATGCACAACCCAACCCAAACACTTAAAGGAGAACTTAGAACTAAAATCAAAAAAAAATTACCAATATTATGGAGAATTATTTCATGAGGATTAGGATAGATTTAGGGACCTTCTTAGTAATTTTCCCTATCATCAACTCCCATCCCAAGTTTACATGGACACATTTTATGTTGGGTGGTCCTCCTATGTTCAAAAAATTGTTAACCAATCTATTGGGGGAAACTACAATGATAATACTGATGAAGAATTAAGAAAAAAATTCAACAATCTTTCCTTAAACTCTCAACATAAAAATTCAAGAAGGAAGTGAGTGAATAGAAATCCAAATAATGGTTTCGGGACTGGAATTGATACTCTATCCCAACTTTCTGAAATCAAAAATAAACATCAATCCTTAATAAATCAATACTTCAAAAAATCTTTGAACCAACTGGGATATCAAAACACAAATCAATCTCTTATGGAACAGTGTACTAAATGTGGAATGTTTGGGCACACTGAGAACTTTTATCCAAATTTTGATATTCCAAGCCAACAACTCGAAAACTCAAAATTTTTATTTATGGTCTTAGGATGCCTGCTAAGGATAAAACTTTTTTAAATAATTAAAATCAAGTCTACAGGAACCATTTAAACTTTTCATGTAAGGACCAAGCAACGATTAAGAAACCCACTTCCCCTACCTACCAAAAGCAACCTCAGCAAAACCTTCAAAACCAACAAAGGGGTGAGTCATTTAATTCTCATAGAAACTATGAGGGTCAAATGTTTTCAAAATTAGATCAAATTTTAAAAATAATAGAATCTCAAGATGAAAAAATTAAAACTCAATTGAATAAACAAAAATCCCAATACAACTCCAATAAAATTCAAACTGATGCTAGAATTTAGAATATAAAAACTCAACTAGGATAACTTGTGGGAGACTTAACATTTTGGGATAAAGGAAGGATCCATAGTATAATTGAAATCAACCCTAGAGGGAATGTTATGGCTGTTTTAACAAGAAGTTTTCTAAAAACTCAAACTGAACTTGAAAAGGACTTTGAAAAATCCCAAAATAAAAAATTCAACGAATCTAGAAATAAAATTTATCTTTTTTCAGAATCTGGAAATCAAGAGAAAAGTGTTTAAGATTAAAAAAATTTAAATTTTTCACATGAAAATCACTCTAAAAATTTTTCTAAAAATAAAATGAAAAAATTGAAGGATAAAAAATTAGAAGAAATAAGTGATATTCCTACTATCCTTAGAAATTTTTCCCCAGCCATCCCTTTCACTGAAAAACTCAAACCCAAAACTAATAGCAAGGCTAAAATTATTCAATTACTTGGAATTTTGACCAAGATACAAGTTAACATCCCTTTCATCCAAGCCTTAATTCAAATTACATCTTACTTGAAATCTTTCAAAAATATTGTTTCAAACAAAAATACTCTTGAATAATTTTCTACCTACAGCCTCACTAAAGAGTGTAGTGCTGACATCCAAAATAAGATACCTTCAAATATCAAAGACCCATGTAGTTTTATCATACCCTGCACCTTAAGAAATTCTATTCAACTCAATTTTCCGTGTGCCTTAGGTTCTAGTATCAACCTTCTCTCATACTCAAGATTCCAATAGCTAAAATTGGGTGATCTTCAAACCACCACAGTCATCCTTCAGTTGGTTGAACATTCATTCACACATCAGGTGGGAAGGTTAAATAACCTTCTAATAGGTGTTGGGAAATTGTTTCTACTTCCTGAATATCTAGTGCTTGACATGGAGTGTGACCAAGAGGCTCTCATCATTCTGGGTAGGCCATTCTTGGCAACTGGTGGAGCTATTATATATGTGTCTAAGGGTCAACTTATTTTTAAAATTAGAGATCAACAAGAGAAGTATAATTTGTTGTAAAATGTATAGCGACCAATATTCACTAAAAATTGTTCAATGGTAGAGTCCTTATAAGATGAAAATTTACAAAAAACTTTAAATAATCTAAAGAACAACCATCTGTTGAAGAAATTAATTTAGAAGTTGAAAAACATGATTTTCCTATTTCTGAAACTCTAGAATCTTCTCAAACTGATAATTTGGAAAAAAAATCTAGAACTAGGTAACTATCTAGTTTTTGCTTCTATTAGAGATATTTCATCTACTTCTGAACTTAAGAACCTTTTTAGGGAACTTTAGTTTGGTTATAAGGTTAGAACACATTACTGATCATTTTGATTTGGTAGATTGAGAGATTATTAAACAACTTTATGACTTTTATTTCATAGATATATTAAACTCAAATCTGGAAACTCTGCACAGTGATTTTTCCACTCTGGATATTAATACTTTTAATCTTAAAAGTGATTGGGAAATTCAAAATTTGTCATCTTTTCAAACTCCCTAGAAGAGATATATTGAATACCTTGGTCCCCCTACGCACAACAGTCTTCCATCAAGTGAAAAATCATCCATATTGGAACTAAAACCACTTACTTCAAATCTTAAATAATCTTTTTTGGGTTATAATTTTATACTTCCTATTATTATTTCTACTAATATGAAATACAATTAAGAGGGAAAATGTTAAATGTGTTAAAGAAATTCAAATATTCCATAGGTTGGACCATATCTGATATTAAAGAGATTATCCCTTAATTTTGTATGCATAAGATCCAAATAGAGATACACTATAAGACTATAGTTGAATGCCAAAGAAGATTAAATCCTAACATTAAATAGGCAATGAGAGAGGAAGTCATAAAACTACTGGACACTAGTATCATCTATCAGAAATTTGATAGTACTTGGGTCAGTCTAGTCTAATTAATCTTTAAGAAAGTTGGTTCCACTATTGTAACAAATGAGAAATATGAAGAAATTCAAGTTAGAAAATAAATCAAATGGGGAGTCTATATAGACTATAGGAAGATTAATTCAGCTACTAGAAAGAACCATTTTTCAATTCCCCTCCTTGATCAAATGCTTTAGAGACTTTTTGGGAATAAATTTTTCTATATTTTGGATGAGTATTCTGGTTAAAACTAGATTTCAGTAGCTCAAGAGGATCATGAGAAAACTACCATTACATGCCCTATTAGGACATTTTCCTACTCATAAATTCCCTTTGGGTTATTCGGTGTCCCTAATACCTTTCCAAGATGTATGATGGATATCTTTTCTGATATTATTGAGAGGATTATAGAGGTTTTAATGGATTATTTCTCAATTGTGGGTATCATATTTGATACTTGTTTAGGAAATTTAGAGTTAGTGTTGGAGAGATTCTTGGAGACCAAAATTATTCTCAACTGGGAAAAATTCCAATTTATAGTCAATTAAGGGATAGTTCTTGCTCATAAAGTGTCCAAGAGGTAATTGGAGGTAGAAACTTCCAAAATTGAAGTTATTCAAAAACTACTCCCACCTAAAAGTGTAAAGGGTGTTAGGAGCTTCTTAGGGCATCCAAGTTTTTACCAGAGGTTTATCTAAGATTTATCAAAAATTAAAAATCCTATATTTTCCTTTCTTGTGAAGGGTGTACCCTTTAATTTTTAGCAAAACTATCTTAATTAATTTAATTTGATAAAGGAAAAACTCACTTAATTACCTATCATTACTGCAAATGATTATAAACATCCTTTTAAATTAATGTGTGATGCTAGTGATATGGTTATTGGTGTTGTATTAGGGAATAGGAGAGATAAGAAGATGCATGTGGTATATTATGATAGGATACTACTATATGAGGCTCAAATTAATTACACCACTACTGAAAAGGAGTTGTTATCCATGGTATTTTCTTTAGAGAAATTTAGGAAGTAACTTCTAGGTTCAAAATTCATCATATTCACTGACCATCTTTCCTCAAAATACTTGTTGTCTAAGAATAAGGACAAACCCAAGATGATTAGGTGGATTCTGTTGTTAAAATAATTTAATTTGGAAATTAGAGATAAACAGGGAAATGAAAACTTAGTTTCAAATCATCTTTCAAGGCTTTTTCACACTCACTGTGAAGATCTAATAGAGATTAACTCTTCCTTTACTGATGAAAATCTCCTCACTATTTCAAAAAGTCAGTATGTATGGTTTTCACATTTTTTCAATTTCCTAGAATTGAGTATCATTCTTGAGGAATCGTTTAATAAAAAAAGAAAAATAATCATTTCAGAACTTAAGTATTACCTTTGGGATGATCCTTTTCTGTTTAGGATGTGTACTGATGGAATTTTTAGAAGGTGTGTGACAGAGGAAGACATAATTCCAATTCTAGAAATTTTTCACTCCTCACCTTGGTGAGGACATCATGGTGGTGAAAGGATATCCCAAAAGTTTAAGGATTCTAGGATTTTTATGGAAGGATAGGATAGATGTCAGAGTTTAGGCAATGTTGGGAGGAATCAGGAATAGCCATAAAAAGGTTATATTGAAGTTGATATATTTTATGTTTGGGATTTAGATTTCATGGGTCCATTTTCATTATCTTGTAGGAATGAGTATATTTTTGTGGCTTTAGATTATGTTTCTAAGTGGGTTGAGGCAGTAGCACTGCCCAACAATCAAGAAAACAGTGTAATAAAACTTTTTAAAAAGAATATCTTCTCAAGATTTAGAGTGCCAAAAGCCTTTATAACTGATACAAGAACACACTTAAAAAATTATAAATTCAATGATTTAATTAAGAAATATGGTTTTGTTCATAGAACTTGTACTTCCTACCATCCATAGTCCAGTGGAAATATAGAAATCTCAAACAAGGAGCTTAAACAGATTATGGATAAAATTGTATCTAATTCTAGAAAGGATTGGTCTCTTAAGTTAGATAAAGCTTTGTGAGAATATAGACAAACTTTCAATACCCTAATAGGTATGTCTCAATACAGGTTATTATTTGAGAAATGTTTCCATTTTCCTATAGAGCTACATCACAAGTCGTATTGGATAGCTAAGGGATTAAATTTTTATTTTAAGAGTGTTGGGGATAGGATATTTATTGAGTTAGATGAACTTTATGAGATCAAGGTAGATTCATATGATAACTATAGGATATAAAAATATAGTTCTAAAATCTTTCATGATTGTGTCATTTAAAACAAAGAGTTTAAACTTGGACAGAAGGTCCTTCTCTTTAATTCAAGACTTAAGATATTTCTAGGAAAGTTAAAATATAAGTGGTATAGACCATTTAAATTTATTAGAGTGCTTAAGAAAGGTTATCTAGAAATTTTTGGAGAGGAAAAAAAGACTATTATATTTAACAGTCAGAGAGTAAAACTGCATTTTAAAGGACAGCCGAAGGGCTTGGATACCTTCTCTATGCTTGAAAATTGATTTTGAATAAATTCTAACTGAAGACTTAAAATTTAGTGATTTATGGGATTCAATATTTGATTCATTATTTGTATTTACTTTTGTTCCTATTTTTTTAGAATAAGTTTCTTCCTACTACTTTTTATGCCATCTTTGTTTCTACTGTATTTGAGTCTTGGTCTTGCTGGTTATTATTCTTAGATTACAAAACATGCTTCTTTTTGTGTCACAAATGAGTGAAATTACCTTAATGAATCATATCTGGAAAAAATTAAATAGGGAAGTTCCTTTATCTAAATTTTTAATTCATTATTTTTTTCCCATATGACTTTCCAAATATACTTTTAAAAAAATTCACTCCTAAATCACTATTTCTCTATTCAACAGTGTGTCTTTGACACATGGTTGCACTTGAGTTACTGCTCCATTGATGGTAGTGAGTCACCACAATAGTTAATCACTGGTGTGAATGTAGAGGTGATTCATTGCTAACATTTTATCCTTTAAAAAATTCTACTTCATGTTTTGTTACTGCTGGAATATTTACTATTTATTTTTCTATTGTTGGGAAAAACTTTACTGTATAAGTTTCTTTGCTGAAAAATTTCTATGCATGTTTTGGTGTTGTGGAAATTTTACTGTGTTACTATATTGTTTTTGGAAATTATTATTTATTATGCTAGTATGTTAAAAATTATGTAGAATTTTTTTATTTATTGGAAACTAAATTTCATAGATACTAAAATCTCTTCACTACTAGAAATTAAGTATGGGAGATTTACCCAAGCTATTTTTTCCTAAGTATGGTGTTTAGCATGTTTTTTCTTCTATATTGAACATCTAATTGAATGTAATCTGTTAAACTGCAACACCTTATTCATTGTGCACTCACATGTTTTACAAGCTACTTCTTGGAAATTAATTGAAAAATTTTGTCACTGAATTAAATAAAAATGCATATGAACTTGTAGTATTAAAATATGTTTATTGTGGAAAAAATTATTTTTGAGTTTCAATGATACCCTTTTCTATGTCATCAATCTACTTAAATGAAAATCTTCTTTGAACTTTATTTTTCAAATTATCTTCTCCATATTTAAATTCAACTTTGGGGAAAAAGTTGGGTTTTAAGTGTGGGGGAGGGGGTCAACTTACTTTTTACTAATCTATGTTTTAAAGGTAGCCCATCAAATTCAACTACCCTTAAAATTTTATGGTTGAAAATGGTTAAAAATTTTCAAAATATTTTACAGTTTTAGTTTCTTTAGGATTCACATTGTACTTTAAATATTTCTTACCTAAGGATAATACCTTACGGGTAGTAATGAGTATTCTTGAATCAAAACTTTTTGAGAATGAATGATTGTTGAGTGAATATGCTTACTGATTTTATGAATATTTGGTTTAGAACTAACTTTGAGAGTGACATATAGGATACATTTTTTATATAGTTATCATCATAACCTTATAAAACTGGAAGTTTTCACTTTTTCCAAGGGGACCCACTTTTTAATTATTAAAAGAGAAATAACTTTAGTTAGTAAATTTAAATGGTATTCATATAAATCTTTTGAAACTAGAGTAAAATGAGCATTTGGGAACCCATGGTGAACCTCTGAGACACTAGGCACAGTCTGTGCGAGTAAACCCTCTACACCATATTAAAAAAGTTCATATGCCCAATTCTTAGCAAAGTTACATGGTTGGGAAAATCTTAAAAAAAAGAAATAAAGTTCTTAGTCTCAAAAATGAGTTCATTAAGGTGAGGGGAATAATAGACGCTAGATGAAGAAGGGGAAAATCGATTTATATGAAACCATTTTAACTGTATCAATAAGTTGATTCAAAAAAAATTAATTTTTTGCCTTTTGGAACCTTTGAGTAAGTCAAAGTGTAAGGTTCCTATGGTTATGTTCTTAATTCCACTTATTTTTAACCTGCTATCACTTTTTTATTTTGGACATATATTTTATTTGAAGTAAATATTTAAGTAGATTCATATATGAGGCATGACATCTATATTGGTAGATAAATATTTTCTTCCCTTGATTACCTGTAATAATTTGAAATTACCTAAGACTTCTTTTGAAATTCTAATGTCAAAATCCTATTTCGTAATTTTTTTCCTCTAATCCTAAACTATAGTACATGCTTCAATTTGAGTTTCTTAATAAAAACTTTTTTTGTGTTTCAAAAGACTAAAGAAAGAAATTGATTGAGGAAAATAGATATTTAAATGTTGGGGGATTTGATGTGGCCTTAAATCCACCTAATTTCACACATTTTTTATTAATGTTTTCAATCATTTATTTAGTTAAATTTTGTTTTTTGACTAAATAATTAAACTTTTGTAATTTCATAATTAAATTTATTATTAAATCTTCTTTTTATAATTAATTTTGTATCTACAGCCTTTAATTATTAATTATGTCTTACTTATTTTTCTGGTCCAATAATTATCTAATTGATTTATTAGCTTTTAATATGCTTTAATTTTTAATAATATTATTTTTTTTAATCAATTTATTTTATAATTAATTAAAATAATCTTTAATTTATTTTTTAATTATTTAATTTTGTTTTATCATAATTAGTTCACTTTATTTATTAATTTAAGTAGTTAATTTTATCCTGACAATTAATTAGATCTTTTAATTTTAATTTTTTAATTTAATTTAGAAATTTAATGTTTAAATATTTAATTTTTCTGCTTCTTAATTGTTAGTTTTTAATTTAATTCAGTTTTTATTCAATTCCCTCATTTATCAATTTAATTAATTATTTGTATTATTTTATTTTACTTTATTTTCATTTAAATTATTAAATTAGTGAGTAATTTTTAATTCCTCTATTCTTAGTCTAGTTAATTTATTTTATTAAACTTAACTTGTTATTTTGTTTTATTGTTCATAGATATTATTTTTATTCCACTCATCGTCAGACATGTGACTCACTGTTGGGAACCCAATGGTGACACATTTCATCCTTTGTAAAAAATTTGACTCATTATTGGGAAACCCAATGGTGATTCATTTTTCCTTTGTCAAAAATCCAACTCCTCACTTGCCTTCTTCACTTTCCTTCAACAGTGACTCACAGTCATCATTACCACTGCCACCATCCATTCTTGACTCACCAGTGCATCCCACTAAAAGACAATGTTTCCTCACACACTCACAATTGCCTCCACTCACCGACTCAATGGTAACTCTTTTACTCACTATTACCCCCACTTCACAGCGACTCTCTGATCCACCCTCCATCTTCACATCGATGTCTCACAAAATCCACTTTTTCCCATCATTCATACCAGATTTATACATTTCTAAATAAACAAGCGACTTTAAACCCACTTGATCCATATTCTAAACTCCCTTTGCTCAGATCTGAATAATTCTGAGCACACGCTGTCGTGCTCTGAGCCGATGTTGTGATGAGATCTGCTATCGATATTAAGGTCACTCCCATGGTGGGGTGTTGTCAAGGAGAACCATGACTGAAGGAGTATTTCTACTATAAGAAGTCATCGCCTACCCGTCATCCGCTTCTGGTGAAGGATTGAGCCGAGGCCGAGTTAAAGAACTGGTGTGAGGAAGGAGAGGCCCGCGAAATCTTCCTAGAGAATAACCCCTTGTGTGCGGTGCTATAAAGGGAGAAGTAGAGAAGATAGAATAAAAAATACATAATAAAAAAAACCAAAATAAAAATAATATAATATAATATAATATAATAAATAAAACTAAATTAATAAATTTAATAATTATAATAAAATTTAAAAAATAAATTAGTTATAAAAATAATGTAATTTAATCGAATAAATAATTATAAAATTAATAATATTAATAATTTAATTTAAATTTGATAATTATAATTTAAATTTAAATTTTTAAATAAAATAATTATATTAACAATAATAATAATATTTAATTAATTAATTAATTAATTAGATTAATAAAATATTAACTATTAATTTTAAAATAATAATATTTTATTAAGTTGTTAAAATAATAAATTTAATAATGTTAATTAAATAATTTAATAGTTAATAATTAATAAAAGTTTTAAACAATAATTAATTAAAACATACTAACTAAATTAATAACAAATAATTTTCATTAATATTAATTAATAATTTAATATCCATTTTAATAAAACAATATTAAATAGATAAATAAATATTTATTTTTTGAATGATTAACTAATTCAATAATTATTTTTTACAAATGCAGATTCAAAGAAGAGTTAGATTCACATCCAGGTGCATCCCTATAACTGCTGGGAATTCAGTTACGTGAGAAAAACGTATATGTGTGATGACATGGTGAAAGACAAACTTAAGTCGGTGCGTGCAGGGGGTGATAAAGTAGCAGAAGACAAAGGGTTTTAAAAAAGAGTAGGAGTAGCTTGGGGGCAGATCATTCATTAACCATATATACAATTTACATTCAAGACTAGGTAAGGAGAGCAGTATGAGACTTTCAGGATTTTTTCCTTCGACACCTCTCATAGAGAGAGACCTAGAGATGGAGGAGCCCGAGAGAAGAGTAGTAGCATGAGATTGAAAGGGGGATTTCTTCTCCTTTTTCGCAAGTTCCTTTACTCTATAATTAAATGTTTTCAATTTCAACAATGAATATGATCATAGGCTATACAGTCTTGTTCAGGGGACTTTTAACCTGTTGGTATTTCCTTTTTTCTCTTCACATTATTCTTTTTAATAATGAATTCATAATTAATCGAAGGGATCAATTAAGAATTCATTAATATTGTTTCACAAATATTTTCTTAATCACAAAACTTCAAGATCCATCGGTGAGATTGATCTTGAATTTATTTCTTAAAATCTTAAACGTCAAATCTTGAGATAATATGGAAAGTTTTATTCCTTAAATTCTTTTTAATTCTCATTACAGTTTATAAATATTGGAGTGGAGAACTCCATGATTTCATTTTTTGGGTGTTTGATCTTCTGGCGAGGAATATTAAGTCCATATTTTTTGAATTCATGAACAAATAATGTTTTAGTGAATATTTTTTTTATAAACCTCTAAAGTTAGAATTTATTGGGCATTTATTCTTGAGTAGTTCCTACTCAATCTTCATTCTTATTTTCTTAAACTGTTTTACCTATTAGTTTAATTTACATCTAGTTTAAAAATTATTTATTTTATTTTTTGTTTTTTTAATATTGTTTCTCATACTATCTTTATAATAACAATAAAAATAAAAAAAATATTTTCACCCATTTTTTACGACAGTGGGATTGTTTTAAAAAACTGGTCACTCAACATACTATTTATACTTACCTTGGGTTCTACCCTACTATCCACTTTATAGTAGTAGTAGAAAAACATTAAAAAAATTAAAATCTGACATGGTCTCAATGAAAATCGGATCTGATAGCCACGATAAATTCTATACAAAGCACTAATAATATCCATCCAAACCATGGGTTCTCACTTAACAAAAAAAAGTTACTTATTAATAAAAATAAAAAATATATTTGAGGATATCCAGCCAAATGAAGAAAAATATGAATCAAAGTCACATTGGTTGTTCTGTGAAAATGTTCAATAACTTAGGTCTTTTAAGGATCTACTAATATGCCCTCACTTGAGATTATATGACCCAAGAATGAATCTTTTCAAAGACAAAATTTACACTTTGTAAATTTAGCATAAAGATTCTCATTTTTTAGGGTATTTAGAACAATTCTCAAATGTTATTCATGCTCTTCCTTGATCTTTGAATGTATAAGAATGTCATCTATAAATACTACCAAAACTGGTCAAACAAACCACTAAAGACTCTATTAATTAAATACGTGAACATAGAAGGGGCATTAGTAAGTCCAAATAGAATCACTACGAAATAATAGTGTCTATACCTTGTGTGGAATGATTTATTGGGTATATCCTCATTATTTAACTTCAATTGATGATATCCAGAATGAATGTAAATCTTATAAAATTATTTATCATCATTCATTTGATTAAATGAGTCATCGATATGGGGTAGGTGATAATTTTTCTTGATTGTAATCATGTTATGTTCTCGATAATCAATAAAGAGTCGCATTGATCTATCTTTCTTCTTAACAAAAATAATAGGTTCTCACCAAAATTATGCACTTATGAAAATGAATCTTGTTTCATGATTCTCTTAGGGTTTCTTTTTCAATTCATGCAACTCAATTGAGTCTATTTTATATATAGTCTTTGAAAACATGTATCACCAGGAATGTGTTCTATGGAGAACTCAAGTTCACAATTCAGTGGAAGACCAGAAAATTCTTCCAAGAATACATCAAAATAATCTCTTACAATAGGCATATCTTTGATGTTGATTTTCTCCCCAACCATCTAAGATAATCACTTATTTTGAATATGAATTAAGATACATACAATGGATGTAATACCATTGGAATTTCATATTTATCATTACACTGATATACTGTCATAGGTTGGTTCGGAATATCAAATGTGACTTACCTTACATGGAAATTGATTTGGGATTTATGTAAAGAAAGACAATCTATGCTGAAAATGACATCAAAAGAAACCAGAGGTATAATAAGAATATTTATAGGAAGCACATTCCCATAAACTTAAACCATGGAATAATCATATACTTGAGATATGATCATCATACCATTAGTGGTTTTCACTACTAATTTAATATCTGATCATTAGTGTGAAATTTTGATACCCTTAGAAAATTATTTATATATAAAAGAGAGGGTAGAACCAAATTCAAAAAATAAATTGGTAGTTCTTGAGTTGATGTTAAGTGTACCTTTTACTATTTTATTATTGTACCCCTCGTCAAAAATATTGATTGCATGATATTTATCTTTGTCTATTAGGTTAAGAGGTTATTGATATTGATCATAATCACTAACCTTTGGATTTTAGATATGGTTAGCATAATTCCCATACTCCATGAATTTGAAACACTATAGTGTGTGTGTTTCATTCTTTAGAGATTTCTCTCTATTCACATCATTATCTAACTTATTCCCATAACTTAGGAATTTAATTACTTTATGGAATTTCTTTCCATAATTATAACATTTACCAATCCCCTTAAGATAATTTCCACAATGTTTCCTTCCATAATTAGATCCTAAAGTAAATATCATCTTATTCTCTCCATGATTTTTAGAATTTTCTTTGCATTCCATCTTTCTTTTATTATCAAACTTTGATATGGATAGGTAACTCCAATATCCATTTCCCCTTGATAGGGCATAAAACAATTTATTTATATCTACTAAAGTCTCTTATGGATAACAACCTTTAAATAATTTTATTTAATCCACTAAAGAATTGATCTACCTTACTTTCAATTTGGATGATAATACCATAATTGTACCTTGAAAGTCTCGTAAAGTTTTCCCCATATGCACCAATGGATTTATTATCCTTCTTCTTTACCATAATAATTCCTTATCCATATTCATACAAATAATACAATAAAATTACTTGTTGAAAAATATTCCATTAAACTCGTATCACTCCATGGATTCAGTTTCTTACTATTACCCAATATTCTTGATAAGAGTCCACTATCATTCTACTTAACCTTTAAAATGATATATATTCAAAATGATTTTTCATGCTTTTAGAACTGGAGAATAGGAAATTTCATTTTAATGATACTGATCCTTAGCTCAGAAACTAGTGGATCAGTGGAACCACTAAACGTAGTAGGGCATTACCTCCTGAAGGAATCAAAAAAATATTGTTCCCTTATTTTCTAGTTTGTAATATCAGCATAATTCATATCTTAAGAAATTTTTTTGACCATAAAAATGATATGTTTTATTCTATATCCCATAAAAATTGGTTTCACAAGACAAAAATAATTTCATTATTCATCACATTTAGCATTAAAATGAATCCTTTGGGTTCCACCCATCAACTAAAACCAAAAATCATAGTGTGAGTAATAATAATCATAGTGGAAAACCAAATAATCATGAAAAAATATTTGTTAAATGCATAGATTAAGAAAAAAATCAATATATGATAACTTAGGTTTAAACTAGGTAATAAATGATCATTACTAAAACTTTATGATGTTATCCTATACTTAGACTTATCCCGGAGGTTCTTACTAAATTTTTCTTATCCTAGTTTCCATAAGTGACTAAACCTTGATCTAATACCAACTATAGATGCCCATAGTTTTCATACATATATATTACATCTTTTTGGATGAATATAAAATATATAATATAAAAATTAACACTAGAATCATATAGTTATAGTATCTTTGAAAACTTGGATATATAAACAATCGTTTCATAAGGTTACAACATCGTCTCCCACTAAAATATTCATAACTATAACCCTTGTTATACATTTCATACTTAGTACCTTTCTTCATAACCAAGAGAAAGGGAAATTTAATAAAGTGTGAGCTTGGATACTCAGTGAGGATAAATAAAGGATATATATGTATTTATGATCACATGATCATAAGTTTATGTGAAAATGAGCATAACATTTGAAAATTTTACCCTTCATATCATATATTATGATCTTGATTCATGGAATAAATATTTTTAGTCAATAAGGCATGAATAATATAGGAATCAAAGAATATGATTCATGGTATCATAACATTGGAATAATACATGATTTTGTGACCTAAAAATAAGCATATAAAATCATTTCCTTATTAGTTAATGCTCACTATGAATATTTTATAGTGAATTGGATTTACTCCCCAAACCATCATAGTAGTCAAGGTTCACTCCCAAAACTATCAAAGTAGACAAAGTCCCTTAATGAATTGGTTTATCACCCTGTTTTAAGTACTTTTTATCTCATGAGATATCTATATTTACCAAATTAATTAGAGGGATATATTATTCTAGATCCACCCATCACATAATGAAAATCATATAGATATATTCCAAGATATCATAAAACATTCATCATATCATGACCCTTGAAAGATAAATGGGTTTCATAAACATTTTATCATGGGATAAACAATAGAAAAGAAATGGGTTTCATAAAAATCTAATAATCACAATCATAAACTATCTATAGAAATAATAAGGATGTTATAATTGGCTATATCCCCGATAATGGTTAGGGAACATCAAAGGATATCATATTTGATGGAAATTTATTTTAAAGATCACTTGGAACATTTCATGAAGAAAATATACTTTTTAACTTTGAAATAACTTATTTAAAATGAAAAAATTATAATATATTAAGGAAATAATTTTATTTGAAAAAAACCTGGAAACATATAATGGGAGCTTCAAAGTATTGAGCAGTAATGATGGTAGGAAATTTTTTTCATGCCATATAAGTTTAAAGAAAACATTATTTTCACAATTTTATAAAAAATAAAAACTTACCTCATTAAAAAAATGGCATGAAGATTCCTTTTAAACCATTTTGTTAAAATTAAAACATATAAAAATTTTAATTTAAACAATTATAGGATAATAATAATAATATTTTTAGAAAACATGGATATGGAAGAAAAATGATCTTTGGTCAAAGAAAAAAATAATGTTGGTGTTTCCTTAAAAACATTATTTCGGTATATTGAGTACATAGAGGGAGAAAAATGAGATTAAAACATGTATTATAAATAAATAAGCATAAATGGATAAAAATTCCTGATTATCGTGATACTTTGATCATAATATTTTATCATCTAAGACTTGATTATAAACAATCCTAGTATACAATGAGATTATAACCTAAAACTCTTACCACTTTAGTAACATTTGAATAGTAATCCCCATAAAAGAAAATTTTCAAATTAAACTTTAAATATAATTAAAATAATTATAATCTTGATATAACATGTACGATGTCAGTATATATAACTCATAAAAGAAGATAGGGGCATTCCATAACATGTCCCAAAAAGATAAATTGAGACAATAAACCCTTACCTCGAGTTCCAATTGCTTCAAAAGAACACTAACCTCTTGTATAATAAATTTAAATTTATAACAATTTAATATTAAAATTATTTATACACTTAAAATATCATATATGATCCATTTTTAACATTTCAACGTCTGTTTATCAATAATTCTATGTTAAAATCATCACTTCTGGGTGTTAACTGTTTCACTTATCATGTGTATTTCAGCTCAGTAGTTTCATTACTTGTGTATTAATCATGGTTCCATCATGTCCAAAATGATACTAATGATATAAATATATTATATATTAATTATATATATATTTATATTTATCCATAAAATTTAGAGATATAAAAATAAATTACACTATTCTTGAAGATGGCAGGTCATACGTACGCATGAATGTTGTTTTCACTTTTCAACAAATAGATTGAAATAAAGGTAAATAATACTTAACCTTTATATAATCATTATTATATAATATATATTCATTAAATATATCCTTATTACCATCCATGTAAAATGAAATTGAAAAACAAATCGCATCGCTTCGTGGAGGTGGTAGTCCACACGTATGCCTGAGTGAAGTTATCATTTTCCAATGGATTGGAAGGTAATATGATAGTTGTGATATTATAATTATATAAATATATTTATGTCATGATTATCATATATAAACATTAAACCCATAATAATAACCATCCATTAAATATGGTGGTGGAAAATGAATTATATCGCTATGTAGAGACGGTAGGTCGTACGTACGCACAAGCGATAATTTCACTTCCCATTTAATGGGAAAGAGGTTGAATAATAGTGATTTCATAATTATAATAACACTTCATAATATTTATTATAAATTATTTTTTAAAATACCATAGATTTAGAGGAGGTAAATAATAAGTAAAAAAAGAAAGTGATTGGTTAAGGTGATTAGCTCTTCTTTGAAAGAACGCCTTTAGATATCCTCTTAAGGATCCTAGGATTGGTGTTTTGGAATTAAAACACCAATATAATGTGTATAATGAAGTTTTAAAGGTATGTTTCTAGGGTATGGTCACTCTATATTGCTTAAATTGTAAAAATTAATAGGAAGGATGGGTTTCCTTTTATAAGGGAGGGAGATGACACACTTGGAATTTCATAAAAGATTAAAATATAATATAGTCATTCTCAATACAAATGATTAAAAATAGACATGAATTATAATAAAAAGTTTATAGGGTTTAAATAACAACATCCAATGAAATTTAGGCATGTTTTGGGGTGAATTTAAACCTTATATTTTTTATTAAACCCTTTATAAAAAATGTTTCCTTAACCATGGTAACAACTATTTTAACCATAAAGGGTTAAGAATGTAATAATAAATGGTAATGTGACTCATAAATGGACCATGTATGATTTATTAAATAATATTCCATTAATAGGTTCAATTATAATATTTTTATGAATTTTATATCATTTAATGAAATATTATTTATTATATAATATCATTAATTTCAGTCTTAGAACTATTCATTCAATTTAACTTTAAGGAAACCAAAACATTTATGAAATTTGAATATAATATTTTTAAATATCACTAATATGTTATATTTATCTAAAAGATTCATGTAAAACTTTAACTCACTCAAATTATATTACTTTTAATATTTTTAAATTCATTTATTTTATTTTTTTTATTAATTAAATATATATTGTATTAGAGTTACGCTAGAATTTAAGGTAATTATCTAGTCAAAAAATTAGAAATAAACTTCCATTATGAAGATAATTTCATTATTCACAAAATAAAAATTTATATTTTTCAAAAACTTTATTTTTCCCTATGTGAACACATAAGAGATATTTAAAACTAAAAGAGTGGAATTTTGTAACTTTCTTTGCTTTAAATATTATTTAGGTCATTTTCATGGACAAGTGTATCTTAAAAAATTTAATTTATATCATAAGGTGATGATGGTATAATTAAATTCATCCAATATAAATTTATATGAAAAATGGTGACCTTAAAACTTAGTTTTAACCTAGATTAACCTGATTAACCCTTTACCGAGGTGATAAATTTCACCACAATTACTATTCATAATACCTAAAAATAAAAGGAACCTATATACCAAATATTAACCTACTGATTCCAAATAATTAATCCATTTTATTAAATTAAATTTTTATAATTTGTAGAAATTAATTTTAAAATATCTACGTAAAATGTGATAAAAATTGCTTGTTAGAAAATTTGGATTTTAAGCATAAAATTGGATTTATTATTAGCTCATGCATAGTAAAAATATTAGATGGATGTTAAAAAATTATTGAATAAATAATATATAAATTTCATTAAAATAATTCATCAATAGTGATTAATTTAATTTATTAAGATAAAAATATATTGTGTGTGGGAAAAAAATTAAAAAAACAACCCTTTTACTGTCAAATGACTTCATTTTTATTTCTAATCAATTGATAACCAAATAAATTATTTTACACATGTTTAAACCATAAATTTTAAATAAAATTTTTTATATTATTTATACCCACCAATTTAATGGTTAATTAATTATGGTATACTATATTACGGTTCATTTAGACTTAGGGATGCATGTATCGCAGGATATTGAAAAAAAATATTGGAGGATAAATATTTCAAAAAAAATTGATGTATAACAATATTTAAATGCTATATAATTTAACCATGACAAAAAATCATGGTATTTCAAGTATATTATATTATCCTAACCTATAAAGTTATATAAACCTACCTATGATGCCAACTATAAGGACCTGGTCTTAAAACATTACATAATCTTGAGTTTTAGTCAAGAATACACTTTCTTACATTTCTAAGATTTTTTTGGTTTATAGTTTTACATAATTAAATCATAACTCATACATAAAAAACCCATATATTATAAGTGAAAACTTTTACTCAGTATCCATTTACCCCACAATATAAAACTTTTAAAAATAATCACATTTTCTTCTCATGTAATATATTCAAAATTTGCATCTTAACCTTTTATTTATCCCTACAAATCATTATAAAACCATTTTAAACAAATTTGAAAATGTGGTATTACCATAAAAAGATTAGTAAGGAATATAAAAGAAAGAAAAATCTATTATTTCAGTGAAAAATTGTAAAATCTGTAATTTGGTTTCCTTTATCAATATACTCCTTGAGTGTATTAAATAACTCATATTCACTTGAAAAAAACACAAATATTTTCTCAAATAAAACCTTTAAAACCAATAGAAAAAAATATAAACCCCTTTTTGGTGGATTAGAGAATTATATTCATAGCCAATTTTAGAAATAACTAAGATCAGTTAAATCCATAGAATAAACCTTCATGGATAAATCCCTCATTACCTTTGAAGATAGAGAATATTACCCAATGCATTAGAGATCTATAATAAGAATCACCGATCATATAATTTGTATCTGTATCACCTAATTGTATAAGATATATATTACGATCACTTATTTTTATAATATTTATCACGCTCATCTGCTCTTCATTTATAATGATCATGTACCATATCAGGAATAAAACATATTATTCTTCTACTTTTCCAGCATAAAACCCTTGAAAACTCATTTAAACCCATAAGAAAAATAATTTCAGATATCAGAATTCCCTTTACCTTATAAAAACCCATTCTAAAAACTAAAATACTTATAAAAAATGGAAATATGGTTTTACTTCAAAAAAAACATTAAATATTGTAATTGAATATGAACATAAAATAATGATTATAATGGTGGGAAAATCAATTAATGTCGTATACATTAAAATAGAACATTCTTTTTTTCTATCTTGTAAAGAAATTCAAAATGTTTTGTATAAAATATGAAAAATTATTCCTTTTGAAAAACTTTGGAATAAAGTTATTAAATTTCCTTTATAATTTATTTATGTTCATATTAATACATTCATTAAATAATTCTAATAATATGGACACCGTAACATCCCAGTTCTGGGAACTACCCAACGGCACCCAGTACCTGGTTGGTCACATGGACTCAAGTGCATTTCCCCGAATGCCAGAGCCTGCTGGCAAGTAGCGAGCACCTTGGGTGTGATAGTGGGGAAACTATGCCCTAATTGACAGAGTAACACAGTGTAAGAGAAATAGATAACAATAGTGGAAGCGGTAATAACACCAAACAACAGTATACAATGGAAGACTGAAAGTAAGAAACAACAGAGGCACACATATAAATGATACACGATACATGTGTCTAGGAAAGCATCCAAACATGTCACAATGCTGAAATACAATACTAAACCAAAGTAAAAAAAAAGTAGATAAAACTCCTCAGCATCGCAAGCCTCATCTTGGTCTCATTCTCTCTAGTTCCACAGTAGTCAAGTACCTAAAGTAGAAGGGCACTTCCCTTATCTATACCTGCAGCAATATAATCTATTTGGGCCCAAAACCATGACCCAACTAGGATGTGAGACTAATCCCAATAGGAAACTACCAAAATATTTGTGCCAAATAGTCAGTGAATATATATATGGCAGACAATAAGTAAAAAGAATCAGTAAACAAGTAAGTACTCAGTAGTAAACATTCCTACAATTCAAAGCATTCAATTCCACATATCAAGTAAGTATGGGAAGTTCACATAGTCTAACCCCTCTAGTTCAACTTAAGTATAGACTCTCTAAGGAAGCACTCGCTGTCTATTCCCCCTATAGTCTCGTATCGGTAACTAAAGGTTCTCTAGGGAAGCACTTACATCATATTCCGCATCTAGTCCGCGTCGAGGAACTAAAGACACTCTGATGAAGCACTTACATTAATTCCCCCTATCGTCTCGCATCGTAAAAGTAAAAACAGACACTCTGGAGAATCCCTTGCATCCGTTATCCCTATGGTCTACTACACCAGGTTCCCACGGCCCTATGTAAGTAAAATGAGAAAATCAATGCAATAAATCCAAAGTAAACCTCAAGAACTACTTGGATAATAGTCTACAACATAACAGGATGTCAGATAAACAAACACTTCATCCTACAGTACTAGGAATAGTGAAAAACAAGGCAGCCTAACAGGATAAGCAGGATTAAACGGTCATAAACAAACATGCATAGGAAAACACTTCCAAATCATAGAAATTTTCCCTATTCACATTCAATTAACCTCTATTCCAGCATACAAGCATAGTAGGAAATTAATAGGGCTATAACATTAAACACACAATACCATGTTCAAGGGTATTGGTAAATTTTGCACATATAACTTAAATAATTTCTACAAAAAGGCACAAACCACCTACCTCGGTGTTGTAGGATCGTTATACGTGTACCTCAAGCCTTTAATCTCCCAAGAACACCGTAGATATCCAAAAATGTCTAAAATGTTCAAATGAGGATAACTCTTGAAAGATAAGGAATCGGGAAAATAAGCTCTAGGAGAAGGAAGAGATTACCGAGGCGATCCCAACAAAATCGACGGTGGTCAATTCGGAGAACGAATGATCGATCATGGGCTTGGGGAAGAATTGTGGTTGTACAGATGCTCTATGATGAACTAAGTCGATAAGGAGGTGTTTCTGTCTGTCAGACGCGACCCCAGTAGGTTTAATGAAAAAAAAGAAAGTACACGGTATGTACTTTTGAGGTACACAGCATGTACTTTCCTTTACCGAGCCCTACTTTATGTGGACTCCAGGTCACCACACATGGTCGTGTGCACAACCGTTACACAATCACCACATAGCTACCTGCGGTAATCGAGTAAATGGCATGTACTCATAAAGTAAACGGCGTGTACTTAAAAAAATTCTAGAAATTACTCTTTTCCTAAAAAACACCATAAAGAGAAAAACAATCCTGAAAAGATGATCTGGGTTATTACAAACGTCCCCCCTTAAAGAAATTTTTCCACAAATTTCCTTAGTAAGGCGACGTAGAAGAAGAATCCCCGAAAAGCTCTGGCTACATCAATCATACATCGGCCTCCCTATCCCGAGTCTCATATTGTGATTTCCCATGCTGCCATAGCACTCATACCAGAGGAACAAACTGGCCATGGGGAACCTTCGTACTTCTATTTACAATTAGGATATGACTCTCCTCGAAAGAGTTATCCACCTCTCACTCAACCACTTCGGGTTGAAAAACATGAGATGGGTCTGAGAAGTAACGTCGAAGCTGAGAAATGTGGAAGACATCATGCATATCCCGGTACCTATGAGGTAACTAAACCCAATAGGCAGTCGGCATTACTCTCTCCAACACCTCAAACGGTCTGACGTACCTCGGTGAAAGATTACCATACCTCCTAATCTTCATGTGTCCCAACCTCAGTGTGACACACTGGAAAACCTGGTCTCTGACCTCAAACTCCAAAGGTCGTCTTCGTCGATCAGTATAAGACTTATATCGAGACTGTGCGGTATCCATCCTCTTCTGAATCAACTCTATCTACTCTATGGTCTCCTGGAGAAGACGAGGTCCCAGTATAGCTGCCTCTCCTGCCTCCAGCCAACATAAGGGTGATATGCATGTCCTACTATAGAAATCCTCCTAAGGATCCATTTGGATAATTTCTTTAAAACCATTATTGTAGGAAAACTCCAAAATAGGTATTCACTTCTCCCAAGAACCTCCAAAATTCAAGATGCATGCTCGAATCATGTCCCCAAGCACCTTAATCGTACGCTCAGACTGACCATCTATTTGGGGATGGTAAGTTGTACTCAAAAGAACCTGTGTACACAAAGCCCTTTGAAGTCCCTGCCAGAACCGAGAAGTAAAACGGGCATCTCTATCTGAAAAAATGGAGTACGAAACCCCATTTAGATGTAAAATATCTCGGATGTACAACCTTACCAGCTCATCAACACTGAAGGCCTCCTTGATCCGCAAGAAGTGAGAAACCTTTGTGAGTCTGTCAATGACAACCCATACTGCATCATTCCCTTGAGGCGACCTCGGCAAACCTGCCATGAAATCCATCGCAACGTCATTCCATTTCCACTCATAAATGGGTAACTTCTTCAAAAGCTATGTTGGTCACTGGTGCTCTGTCTTCACCTACTGATAGGTGGAACACCTCATGACAAAACCAACAACATCTCTCTCCATACCTTTCCATCAAAACTGATGGTGTGGATCATGAAACATCTTCGTGACACCAGGATTAACTACCCAAATTAAGGAATGAAAGTTTTTAATCACCTCCTCACACATGTCTACTGACACCCATATGCACCACTTAAAATGAAAGATCTCATCCTCGCCTACTGTTCATCCAGGAGTAGGGTCCTCTCCTGACATGCTCTCCTGTAGGACTAGCCCTTCAGAATCTGATAGTTGCCTCATTCTCACTCAATCAAGAAGAGTAAAGGTAACAGCTACAGAAGAAAGAAACGTCTGCCCTTGTCTGTCGTGCACCTCCAAATTCATCTCAAAGAATAGAGTCATACGCTCCCACTCATTGTTGGCCTCTGGAACTTCCTGTATCTGAGTCCTTCTACTCAATGCATCAGCTACTGCGTTGCCTTTCCCAGGCATATAGGCAAGCTCGAAGTCAAAGGACTGAAGGTACTCAACCCACATTCTCTGTCTCAAATTTAGATCACGCTGAGTAAATATATACATGAGACTTTTGTGGTCATTGAAAACCACAAAATAATCTCCCAACAGGTAGTGTCTCCAACAGCGTAAGGCATGAACTAATGCAGCCAGATCGATATCGTGCGTTGGGTAGTTCCTATCATGTGGCCTCAACTACCGAGACCCATACAAAATGACTCCTTCCCCCTGAATAAGCACATCTCCCAGACCGATACCTGAATCATCACAATAAATAGTATAGCTTTTTCCCCTCTCTGGAAATACTAGTATTGGTGTTAAAGTCAACCTCCCTTTCAACTTCTGAAAGGATGACTCACAAGAATCTGACCACAAGTACTTCGTACCCTTCTTAGTCAGGCCCGTTATTGGTGCTTCTATGCGTGAAAAGTCCTTTATAAACCTTCTGTAGTATCCAGCCAGCCCTAGAAAACTTCCTACCTCAAAGACGTTATTCGGATGCTCCTAAGAAACTACTTTTCTCACTTTCTCTGGGTCTACTCATACTTTTGTCTCTAATATAACATGACCCAAGAAGTGAATCTGGTCCATCCAAAAGTGGCATTTTGAAAGATTAGAAAATAACTGATTCTCTCTCAGTGTACTCAAAAAGATATCAAGACGGGTAGCATGGTCGTGTTGAGTGAGAGATTACACTAAGATATCGTCCATGAAGACTTCCATGAAAGAATCCATGTATGTATGGAACACTCGGTTCATCAGTTACATGAAGACTACGGGTGCATTCGTGAGACCGAACAGCATACCACATACTCGTATAGACCATACCTTCTCTGGAAGGCTTTAAGAGGTATATTAGATGGTCTAATGCACAAATGATGGTAACAAGGTCTCAAGTCAATCTTCGAGAACACCCAGGATCTTCAAAGCTGATCAAAGATAACATCAATCCTCAGAAAGGGATATCAGTTCTTTACGGTCAACTGGTTCAACTTTTTATAGTCTACAAAAAGTCTAAGAGTACTGTCTACGTTATTCGCAAACAGGATAGGTGAACCCCAAGGAGGAGTACTGGGTCAGATGAAACCATTTTCCTGCAACTCCTCCAACTGCTTCTTGATCTCCTGAAACTCAGATGTAGCCAGCCTATAAGGAGGTATGGAAACTGGTTCCACTCATGGCACAAGATCAATAGAAAATTATACCTAACGCATTGGAGGCAAACCTTAAAAGACCTCTGGAAAGACGTCGCTGAAACGATCCACCACTGGAGGAAAGTAGAACTATGAAGTCCCCTGGTCATTCAAATATAGACTAGTAATCTGGGTTATAACTCCTCCCAACCCATAATGCTCGGGTCCTCCTATTCTTGCCTGGACATCCCACTCGCCATTATGAAGAAATGATCTTCCCTCTGGTGATGTGAAACTCACCCTATGATGATATCAATCGACAACTTCTTGGAAGGGAAGTAGCCAGTCCATTCTGAGAATGACATCATAGCCTATCATCTCTATGACATAAAGGTCCCATAAGAAGTGACACCCACCAACCTCTAGAGGACACTCCTTTCACTACCATACACTAGATATTCTAGTCCCCAATGGATTTTCTAGCATCAAGACATCAGCAAAAGAAAATATAAAGAGCCCAAGGCTCTCTACAATAGTAATGGATATAAAGCTATGGTAAGCCCCTATATCGAAAAGAGCAGAAGCTAAAACTGAGGAAACTAGGATCGTACCTCGAACAGTAGAGGTCATGAGATCCTACTCCTATAGGGTCTTCTCCACTGCAAAATTTTGGCCTGTATTGTGGCCCTGAGACCCTTTCTGACCACTCTGAGCTGATCCACCATCCTGTCACAGAAAGCCTGGCGACAGACTACCACGGCCGCAACCTCCACCATGTTCGGAAAGGCCGGAAGAACTCCAGTTCCCAGACTTATGAGAAACTGGTGGTGCTACTTCTATACGAGGTGTCATAGAAAAACATCTATCTCCAGCTACTAATGAGAATATCTGATAGAAACACTGAAGTTGAATCATCTTGTTGTAATATCAGCACTCCACTAGGTCTCTCGGGCAATGTGGTCTCGTATTCCTGCTCTTCCTGCACTGGTATCACACCACCTAGCTACCAAAAAAAGTGTCTTGCCTCCTTGGATCACTATGAAAAGACCCCCTGTGGCGCTTCCTGCTATTAGTAGGAGAGATACTCACTCTGGAGGTCAAACCGCCCTGGCTCACAACTCCATAATCCCTCAAATTTCACTCTGTGATCAACGCCTGGTTGAATATAAAAGTGATGGAAGTCAACCTGAAGATGTTCACCTGTGATCGGATGTTGTTCCTAAGACCATCCTCGAACTTCCTCGCCAGGAATAACTCATCACCTCCTGGAATAGGCATGAAGCATTGTAGCTCTGTGATGCGAGAGGAATACTTCATAAAAGAAAGAGTACCCTACTCTAGACTCATGAACTCTTGGGCCCGATTGGCCCTCAAAGTCTCTGGGTAAAATTATTCATAGAAGACATGTTGGAACTCATCCCACACCATAACCTACTATAATCCCACCTGTGAGATCACATCCCACCATCTCTTGGTGGAGTCCTGAAGCATGTACTTAGTGAGATTGACCCTCCTCTCTGGAGGCGTCTCCATATGCTCGAAGATAGACAGCATGGATTCTAACCATGACTCTGCGGCCGGAGGTCCTCCTTCCCCTATTAAGGTGGGAGGATGATGCTGCTAGAAAACCTGCATCAACTCTACCATAGAAGGGGCAGGATGTGGTACTCCTCAAAAGTTATGCATGAACCTCGTGAACCCCTCTCGGAACAGTGCATCAGCACCTATGTTCGGTGTCTAATCACTACCCTATAACTGGCGGACAACCGGAGGATGTCTCGGTGCCATGACTCTACAGGGTCAATCACACACCTTAGATCAAGAATAACAGGGACTGAAACACAGAAGTGCAAAAAGGGAACAAGAGAAATAAAGCATTCAAGTTTTTAAAAACATGGATACACGGTGTGTGTAATTCCTACACTGCGTGTTCCCTTAAGCCTTTCACATGGGTGTGTACTCCTGCCACAACTGGTCGTCTAACACCCCAAACACATGGCGTGTTGTCCAAACACACAGCCTGTACTTGGCTTCTCTTCCCCTGTCCAAGTTCTTCTATACGGCTAAGCCACATGGTTCTCATAAAACAAGACTACACGGCGTTTTCTTACCATACATGGTGTGTACTATGAGATTTCACCATCCCGTGTTGTTCATGACACGGGTGGATACTCGGTTTACACTACACAGAATGTTCCAGATGGACACGGCGTGTATTAGAAAAGACTCAACCGACCTATGTTGTTAGTCACATAGTCGGTTACTCGGTTTACACTACATATAATGTTCCAGATGGACACATCATGTATTAGAAAATACTCAACTAACCTATGTTGTTAGTCACACGGCCAGTTATGCGGCTCTACAACCTGGCGTGTACATCCGCTACATGACGAGTCCTACCAGAGATTTCCAAACCTTGTGTCTCTACCCACATAGTCTGTGACACGGTTAGAGACTACATGGAATTTACATACATTACATGGAGTATACTTAAGAAAAATGGTTTCTTCCCGAACAGAAGAACACATGGCATGTATTCATCATTACACATCATGTATTCTAGGTTTTTTTGGACAATAAAACCTCAGAAACTACTCTGAAACCCAAAAAAACACTAAAACAAACATTAAAATGCCAAATTCTGATCCATGAGGGCTCATACCCCCCGAGAATAAAATCTATAAATCTTATACATGTCATAAACAAGGATAACGGTGCAATGATCCACCAAATTCTGGTTCGTGAGGGCCCATAACAACTCAAGAACCAATGTTTGGTGTTCATTCAACCAAAAATTTCAAAATTTAATGCTCTATCAAAAGCAGGCATTCTATTAAGGAATTTATCACAAAAACATGGAAATCTAGCATAATATATATCACAAAAACATGCAATTGATAACGCACCCTAAATGGAATGGCAAGAATGCATGACATGTGATTTCTAGCAAGTTCCTATGTAATGTATGAGATGGAATACCCTCATCTCATCGGGTTGTAATAGAAATAGAACCTCAATAACATCAACAATAATAGAAAAAAACATGTGAATCACCCAAATGGTGAAATCAAATCAACTTTAATAATTACAAAATCAGAAAAAATTGCAACAACGAGGTAAATTGGCTTTTCCCTGTACGCGGGTCAGCTACTCTAAGGAATAACTTATTACCAACTACCTATTCCATCATATCCCTGGATATTGGCTCCAAACTATAAGTCAAGAAGAAAAGAACCCCTCTGATACCACTTTGTTATGTCCCAGTTCTAGGATCCGCCCAGGGGCACCCCGTACCCGGTTGGTCACATGGCCTCAAGTGCATTTCCCCGAACGCCAAAGGCTGCTGACTAGAAGGGAGATCCTTGGGTGTGATAGTGGGGAAACTATGCCCTCATTGGCAGAGTAACACAGCGGAAGAGAAACAGATAAAAATAGAGGAAGTAGTAATAACAACATATAGTAGTATAAAACAGAAGTCTGAATGTAAGAAACAATAGGAGCACACGTGTAAATGATGCAGGATACATGTGTCTAGGAAAGAAGCCAAACACGTCACATTGCTGAAATAAAGTACTAAACCAAAATACAAAAGAAAGTGGATAAAACTCCTCAACATCGTAAGTTTCAGCTTGGTCTCATGCTCTCCAACTCCACAGCAGTCAAGTTCCTGAAGTAGAAGGGTGCTTTCCCTTATCTATACTTGCAACAATATAATCTGTTTGGGCCCAAAAGCATGACCCAAATAGAGTGTGATACTAATCCCAGTAGGAAACCACCAAAATATCTGTGCCTAAAAGTCAGTGAATATATATGATAGGTAATAAGTAAAAAAGAATCAGTAAACAAGGAAGTACTCAGCAGTAAACAATCCTACAGTTCAAAGCATTCAATTCTACATATCAAGTAAGTAGATAATCAAAGTAGAAAACCCTCTGGGACGTTCACACAGTCTAACCCCTCTGGTTCAGCTTAAGTATAGGCTCTCTGAGGAAGCACTCCCCATCAATTCCTCCCATAGTCTCGTATCAGTAACTAAAGGCACTCTCGGGAAGCACTTACGTCACATTCCCCCAATGGCCCACATTGAGGAACTACAGACACTCTGAGGAATCACTTGCATCAATTCCCCCTATGGTATCGCATCGTAAAAGTAAAAACAGACCCTCTGGAGAATCCCTTACATCCATTCTCCCCATGGTCTACTACACTAGGTTCTCATGGTCCTGTGTAAGTCAAACAAGTATAGCAATGCAATACGGCCAAAGTAAAAACCAAGAACTACTTGGTTAACAATATACATCATAAAATCATGTCATATAAACAAACACTCCATCCTACAGTACTAGGCATGGTGACCAACATGGTAGCCTAATAGGCTAAGTAGGACCAAACGTTTATAAAAAACATGCATGGTAAAACACTTCCAAAGCATAGCAATTTACGCTATTCACATTCAATTAACCTTTATTCTATCATACAAGCATAGTAGGAAATTAACAGGGCTAAAATAGTAAACATGCTATACCCCGTTCGAGGCTATTGGAAAATTTTTCACATATAACTCAAAGACTTTCTACAGAAAGGCACAAACCATCTACCTCAGTGTTGTAGGATTGTTATAAGTGAACCTCAAGCCTTGAATCACCCAAGAACACAGTAGATCTGCAAAAACATCTAAAACTTTCAACCGAGGATAACTCTAGAAAGAGAAGGAATTAAGAAACGAAGCTTTAGAAGAAGGAATATCTTACCAAGGTGATACCAATGAAATCGATGGCACTCAATTCATAGAACGGATGCTTGATTGGGGATCAAGGAAGATTCACGGTCGTACAGACGCTCTCGGATGAACAAGTTCGAGAAGGATGTGTTTCTTTCTGTCAGACGTGACCCCGGTACGTTTAATGAAAAAAAAGAAAGTACACAGCATGTACTTTTGAGGTACATGGCATGTACTTTTCATTACTGACCCCCGCTTTAGGCGGCCTCCAGGTCACCACACACGGCCATGTGCACAGCCATTACACAGGCAGCACATGGCTACCTGCATCAATTGAGTACAAGGCGTGTACTCATAAAGTACATGGCGTGTACTTAAAAAATTTCTAGAAACTCCTCTTTTCCTAAAAAACAACAGAAAAAGAAAAACCTAACTGAAAAGAAGATTCGGGCACTTACAGACATGGAGGAAAAATATATAAAAATAAATCTTTAAAACATTTAAAACATATTTTTAATATAAGGTATCCCTTAACTTGAGTATGACTTGTCATGTATGTTATTTATATTCATAAATAATAAAATTATGTCAATTATTTACTTTATTAAGAATAATTTTCAATTTTATTATTCCTTTTATTTTATTTATTACCATGTTATATTCAGTTACTTAATGATTTAATTTCATGTTGGATGTTTTGATGATATTCGACTCATATGTCAAAAATGAATTTTAGCAGGCTGAATATGGTCAATGAGGTCATTATTCTATCATCTATAGAATAATAATCAAGAAATAATTATAATTTTTAAAAATAAATTATACTTTTAAAACCAACCATGAAATATGGTTAAGAAAAATGGGTTATATTATAATCATGCAGACTTTAGATCATACGTACACATGGGAAACATTTACTTTTTTAATGATCATTATGGAAAGAAGGTAGGTCTTATTATACATTTATAGAATTATTAATATATCCTAAAAACCATATTATTTATTTAAATATAATTATATATATCATCTATGTGATTTTATTATTACAAAAAATCACATCACTTAATGGAAGTGGTATTCCACACGTATGTATGAATGTCCTCCAAATAATTTTTTAGTATTTTCAAAAAATCCACTTTTAGTGGTAGATTGGGAACTGAATGAATTACACCTTACAGTAGGATATTAAAAATTCAAAATTTAAGGAAAAAGTTTTAAAATACAAAAACAAAGATAGAGGGTTCAATACGGGAACACAATCCAAAAAATCACACGATTTTCCTGGGAATCCATAGTGACATATGCATCATCACTCTCATCATCACATCATTGTATTCATCATCATGTATCCTGCCATTATCATTATCATTGTGAGTGTGCATTAATGTCATTATAATTCTTTAATGAATGTAAAGGTAATAAAATAAATGATATATTAATTTTATAAAAAGATAATTATTTCATGAATATCATATATATATATATATATTAAATCCATATTTATAAATTAGATGTAGTGATGGAAAATTAATTACATCGGTTTGTGAGGTGGTAGTCCCTTGTACACATAAATGATGATTTCATTTACCATTTGATAGAAAATAATATATATATAGGTTATTAAATTAACATAATAAAATACTTGTATAAGTAATATACTTATTTTATTATCTCATCATTGTTGGATAACATTTGAAGGTGGTAGAATAAATAAAATGAAAACTCTTGGTTAAAAATTGTACCACTTATTTAGGAAAACAATTTAGGTTTATACATAAATCCATCCTAGGTTAGATTTCTAATCACACCATAGGCTCTAGGATCTAGGTAGGTAATTAAGTAAGTTATTTGGGTAGATAATGTCTTAACCAAAAAAATATGTTTGAAAAAAATTAGAGGATATTCCCTTTTAAAAGTGAGTGAAGGGGAACTTTTTGAATTAATTAAAGTATTAAATTAATATAAATTAATTTTCAATTAAAAATGGATTTAAAATGATATAAAAATAATATGGGATGATTATGGGTTGAAATAAAATCATAAAATAAAATTTTTACAATTTTATGTGATGTTTTCACCCTTATCATTCTGTTTTAACCCTCGGTTAACCCTTTTGATGATTACCATGATAAAAAGTTTTTTACGCTTTAGGGGTTAAGATAGTTACTATAAATGAACAATTTTCCAATAAATATAACATGGTTGATATTTAAAATGATATACAAATCACTTGTATAACTATAGTATATACAATAATTTTAAATCATTTAATAAAACATTGTTTATTATAAAATTTCATTAATGTAAGTTTTGGAACTATTCATGTAATTTGACTTTAAAAAAAATATTAAAATAGATAAATTCAAATATAATACATTAAAACATACCAAATATTTTATATTTTCCTATAAAATCTATGGTATACACTAACTTACCCAAACAATATTACTTTTTTAGTTTTTAAAATAATTTTATTAACTTTTATACTTCTTGTATAATAACTATGTCGGTGTTGTTTAAGAATTTAGGGTAATTATTTCATCATTAAAAATAAAAAACAATTTACCATAACAAAAAAATAATTTATATTTCAATTAAATATTTATAAATAAGAATAAGATATTTTATCCCTCTCAAAAAAATATTATAGATATTAAAAGTAAGAAAGTGACACTTTTAGATTTATCTTGTTATTAAATATTATATAGGTAAAAATTAAAAGAAATATGGTCCCAATATTCCATATTTTAGAAACTTGGATGGACATGGCCGAAATCTTCTCAAAAAATAGGATAAATACAAGTTTTAGGGTCATTTATTAGTCTTTATCAATTTATTTTTAACCTTAATTACCTGATTTACCCTTACCATGATGGTAATTATTTACTATGGTTACTATTCATAATAACCATAAATAAAAGGGAACTATTTACCAAATTTATACCTCATGATTTAAAATAGGTTATTAAAATGGTGAAACGTGATGAAAACCGACTTCTTAGAAAAATGCCTTTTAAGTATAAAAATATTTTTATACCAAATTCAAGTATAATGTTGGTTATAATAAACTTTATTGGATTATTTTTAATAAAAAGAAACTAACTAGAATTTAAAACTAATCAAAAATAGAATTTGAATTTGTAAATACATAAAAATAAAATTCTTTTTTCAATAAAAAAAAGTTTTGCTTACTCAATGCCTTGTGGATACTAAGTGACATGTTGTATCGATGCCTTATAGATTCCAAATTACATTCTTTCTTTATGAATTTCAGATTACAAGTGACATGTTAACTTTATTAATTTTGGATATCAATTTAAATATCCATCAACCTTGTGTAGAGCTCTTATTTTCTCCAAACATCTATTATGACTATCTTTCTGGCATAGAGCAGTAGTAGGTACAGTTGGGGCTTTTAATGGCTTGGTTAGCACACAAATTCTTTGTACATGGTTTTTTATGATTTCATGAACATTCATTATTATCATTTAATAGAACTATTATACTTTTGAACACATATTAAAGACTCATTGGGGGTGTTTTGATGGGTTTTACTACTCACATCCTTCATGGTCATCTCATTGTGCTTAAAGACTTCATGTATATGGACCCATATAAGGTCAAGGGGATCATCAAAGATAGATAAGCAAAGGAGCATAGATATAGTAGAATTATCATGATATACTCTATAGGATTCCACAGTTTTTCTTATATATTTACTTACACCTTTTATACTCTTGTTTGGCCTACCACACTGTGATCCTAGTTTATTTATTTATTTTACATGTGTTCTATTTGTTATTACATTATGATGAATTATCTTCATCCTTGATTACTCCGATTTGTTCTATATTTTATTTATATTTATTTTGTATAGATATGATACTGATCTTATAGTCTTCTCATTGATTTCATTTGGACCCTCATAGCTGGTCAGCATCCTCTTACGTATGGTGAGGCACACATGAGGTCTTATGGATCTCCGTCTTAAACATGGTGGTTCAGTTTGGGTCATTACAAAAAGGTAATCCCAAATGAATAAGATCATATTCTAGTGTTATTTACAATTGTTTAGTAATGTTTTTGAAGAAATAAACTAGTGGAGATATTTAATTGTTATTATTTAAGAAAAAAAGATAACTGGAGTTGTGAGATATTATGAGAAATAATCCAAGATGTATCACACATGAAGGATACATAACATTAGTGTTGAATAACACTTGGATGAATTTTTGAGAATTTTGAAGGAACCCTCATATAATTAGAGGATGCTAAGAATATATTTGATAAATTCTAGATTTTTAAGTTCAAGAGAAAATTAAATAATTATTTAGTTCTATGTTTGAGTCATTCATATAAGAAATTATAAAAATGGTTATGTCTTTTCAACAAATGATTAATTTTCCCCCACTGTGTATGACTCATTTTTCCTCTGCACATGTGTCATCTCAAAGGGAAAAAGGAAAAATTGAAAAATTCATGACCTATGTATGAATGAAACTAGGTCTATGTATGAGTCAGTTGAATCGGTATATGTGTCATATGATACTACATAGTTGTTATTATAGCCTATGAATGTGTCATCTAGACCTATGTATATGTGATTTCCATTTTTCATATGTGTCATAAGGAGTTTTATATGTTTCATTCCATACTTAGAAAAATTTAGAGTTCTTGTTGTATGAAAACATGGTTTTCTAGATTTAAATATTTTAAATAATTTATATTGGATAATGAAAGAGATAGTTTAACATTTTTAAAGCATTAAAAATGTTGATATGGGTTTGTGATTCAAGCATGAAATTTTTAGAAGCTAATCTTCAGGCTAGGAGAAGAAGATCGATGCAAGATTGTGATTTTTGAGAGACTTTTTAATGCCTAAAAGGAATATATAATTTATAATTTTGATGAAAATATCATTTGAAGATATTGAAGCTAAGATTAAAGTTATGAATATCATGATATTTTTTATAGCAATGAAACAAGTATAATTTAATAAGTATTATTATTCATGATAATGTAAAATAAATTTCATGAGTTTTTGAGATTATTATAGATGTAGTTACATCAATTCTTGAGCTATTAATCTTTGCATAAATCATTGGGATTTGAGATATTTGATTTTTTTGATCTTGTTAAATGATAAAAAGGAGATCAAAAATGATATGGAAATTTGGTAATTCTCCATCACTTCTGCCAAAATCTCTAATTTAGAGTTGGTTCAGCTCCTTATTCCTCTGGTTCCACATTTTTTTCCTTAATCTAGAAAGACATTTTGTTAAACATATATGAAACTCATGCTAAAACAACTCCATTTCCCAACCTTCTCTTTCTATGATGTGCAACATGGTCATCACTGGTTCATTCTTCTCTGATATCTCAAGCGTAAGATATTTTCCAAATTTTGAATATGGAAAAACTAATACTTTATCTTTCTTCAAAGATTTAAAACATTTGAGTGACTCACAATACTCATAGTTTTAAAAATAATCTTAACTTTATTATTAAAGAGATAATATTTTAAGTCTTCCACATGGGTCAATTCACATCATGCACACTGCATTTTTATATCATAACCTCCTAATTTTTTGGAAATATATTTAATCCACTGTGATTTACTTCTTAAATTTATTTTACAATCATAGATTTAATCTTAAGCTTTGTGATATTTGAAATCTTAAAGATTAATTCCTACATATTGTAGTTTATGGATGGATAAACATCAAGAATATAATAGATATTTGTGATTCTAAATTTATAACAAAATCTCTAAAAATCAAGCTTTATTTTCTCATTTGTCTCTTTAGAATATTAAACTTTTAATATTAGTGTAGATCTTCTAGTTTTCATGTATATTCCATATAAAATGCATCAACTAGGTGGAAACATATTGATATGGTGACAAAAAAATTATGTTCTATAAATATATGAACCTTGAAAATTTTGATATTGAATGTCACAATGCTCTATTTTAACCTACGAGGCTTGTCTTAACATTACAAGCAGTCTTCATCAACCATATGACATCATACACACTCCTTATGATGGCTTGTATTAACCTTATGAATCCCTTATACCAACATTATGATGACTCACATAAACCATATAGTGACTTGCATCAACATTACGAGGTTAAACACCAACCATAGTATGTCTTGTATCAATATTATGAAGCCATATACCGACCTTATGATGTCTCTCACCAACCTTATAATGACTCATACCAACCTCAACCTTACAAGGATAAAATCACAGTATGTCTCAACCTTATATGTGGTTGTTTCAACCTTACAAGTATATTGGAATCCTCTATGATTTTTGAGTACTTTTCTAAACTTCTTACAGCCTCGAAAAAATATGAGCTTCCCACACTAAAGGTTTTATTGAATATGCCTTCTACTTTCTTTAACAGATATCTTGTTAAGAATTACATCCAATGTCAACTTATTCTGAACATATATTTTCAAAAACATAAAAAAAATATACTTTCAATAAATACAATATAAATCCATAAGGTTTTAAATAATCTCCCCGCTTGGTATTATTTTGACAATATCACCTTGAATCAAAATCAACCAACTTAACCAAATCTTCATGAAAAAATATAGATTTATGGTGACCTCTATTCTACCTCTTATTTGAAAATAAATAAAAAGGGATAACTCCAACTATTAGGGCCTTAAATTTATATCCCATGTTATCTTTGAGTTTCATGGGAAAAAATTAACATATTCTCCCCTTATTTTATTAGGCAGAAAAACTTATTCTCCCCCTTTGAGAATAGGGTAACTTATTTCTCAGTTTACACTCCTCCTTTATCATCATAACTTCATCCTATTTCTATTCTTAAAAACTATTGAAAATTAATAGTTTAACTTTAAAATTATAGAAAATCCTTCTAGCCAACATTGAATTACATCCTCATCTTTAGCTACACAACCTCAAACAACTCTACTGAGTGAAATTACCACTTAGAATTTGGAATGTTAAAAAATAATTTAAGCCTACTAATCTTGGGCCAAAATATTAAATTTAACTCCAAAATATTTTCCCATATAACCTATAACAACCCAAGAATTTAGAATTATTTATCTTTAAAAAAAATTAATTTCTTTGATATCTTACGTTACACACAACACTAAGTTTAAATGAATTGTGACATAAAAACAAAATATTATTATTTAAACATGACTGATATAACCTAGATATTAAATTGGTAGGTATGAAGAGTATTAAATACTCTATGAAAAATATATAAAGGTACTAATCGATATAAATTTATTTATAAATTCCTAATAAATAAGTACATAGCCTTTATAAAGATATTCTATTCTACAAAAAAATATTTTTCCATCAAAAATGTTTATTATTTGTTTTATAAGAAAATATTATATTGAATTTATAGAATTTTTCAAAATTTTATTTTATAAAATTAACAAAAAAAATTTAAATCTGAATATTAATATTAAATTATCATGAAATGTTTTATTTTACATAAAATATTGATTTTTTAGTGAACAGTGAAAATACCGATTTTTGGTAAAACTAGCATTTATTTTTAATAAATTATGAAATTTAAAAGTAAAATTATTATTTTATATGATTTTAAAGTAACACAAGTATTATTTTTTTATTTTTCATCCAATTAATGAAATTTAAATCATCAGTATACTATATTTTAAAATAATTTTAACTTTAGTCTTTAGAACACTTTTTTCTAAAAACTGTTTTAAAGTGCATTATGTTTATTCATTTTAACTAATTAAAATAACCCCTAATAAGGAATTATTTAAATTAAATTTATATATCATATATATATATGGATTTAAATTAATTTTATTATGATTACTTTTAATATAGTTATTTTAATATCATTTTATGCTTGAAAAATGCATTTCTTGACAAAACAGTTTTTCGACACGTCTACAACTTTTATTTTAAATTAAAATATTCTTTTTATATGAATTGAATTACATAAAATGGTTTCTAAATCACTATAATTAATATTATATAATAATTTCTACTTGATTTTTGGATGTAATGAATAGTAAAAATAGTAAAAAATAATTACCTTGGTAAAAAAATAAAAGGGTAAAAGTGAGTAACCTTTTAGGTAAAGAGAATAACATTTCTAAAACTTGTATTATTTTTAATTTTAAATTTTTTTATGATACTTATATATCCTACACACCTTTATTTTTCAATTTTTTGTTCACTTTTATTGAGTGTTACTTCCCATTGTTGAATAGTTTTGGGTATTAACAAAAATGTCACTCCCCCTCCCTTATAAAAGGGAACCCACTCTCCTCTCCTTTACACACTTTAAAAAGAAATTGGTTCATAAAATACCTGAAAAATAACATATTTAATTACCTCCCATAATCTTAAAATCCTTTTTTATCATAAATCTAATCTAGGAAGGCTTTGGGTAAATTCCTAAAGAGGTGGTCTGAAGAAGACATAATAGTCTTCGCCAATCTCCTTATTTTTTTATTCTTTATTTTATACCTTCAATTATTTATTAATAATTATAATATAATAACATGTGTATATCCTTTACAGTAGACTACCGCCACGCGAAGCGATATGATTCATTTATTTTATTACTGCATCATGTAGATGGAATATGTAAGTGTATTTTATGAAATAATATTATATTTATGATATAATTATCATTATTTATAGATAAAATAACACTCACATTATTTCCATCATGATCATTGAAAAATGGAAATGTTACACAAGTGTACGTACGGCCTACCGTCTCTGTGATTGTAATGTAGTTCATTTTTCATAAAAATTCATCATTATTAATTTTAAAAGTATAATTTATGTATAAAAATAATAATTATTTCATGATTATTATTCTATATATGATTAATTAATAATATCTATTACCTCATTCCACTTCCCAAAGTGATTTTAGACATACAAGTCGAACATCGTCAAATGTCCAACATGAACCTAAACAATTAAGTAATATAATATGACATAGTAATGAACAAAATAAATGGAATAATAATATTTAATAATTTTCTTAATTAATAAAATAATTAACATAAATTTATTATTTATAAAGATAAATAATTCATGTGACGAATCAGGCTCAAGTTAAGGTATCTCTCTAAACTACCATTTCCTTTGGCTTATGGCCATTCTCTATATAATTCAATTTATATATATATATATATAATGATATTTAATGCTTATAAATTATATATATATTACTCTCACATAAATACCTAGATCATTATCCCTTCCTTTTATGGGGTAATACATTCCATATGACCATTTATCAAAGGCCTTCATTAAGAAATCTCTTCTGATTATGTCATGAGACAAGATTATATAACACATTTCTTTCTATGGGTAATTATTATGTTTATGATTGACTTCATTATGTGTTAAAAATATGAATTTAAAATAAATGAATGTGATGGGTGGTACAATAATTATATATTCGTCCAATGTATTGGTTAATTTTTTATTCTCATGAGACTTCATGTATGGAATTATGGAGTGAACCTAATCCATTATGGAACTATTTACACCATGTGTAGTTGTCTTAGTAGTTATCATTGATTTATGTTTATATTTTGTTCTATGATTATTGTAAATTTCCTAGGTTTCCATGATCATATTACATTATACTCTTTATTTTATTGTCTTATTGATTACTCATGTTCCATCTCTTTTATAATATCATGTTATACCTTCGAGTTACATGTTATGTTTCTTTGTCATGTTCATTACCTTACTGGGATTTTTATCTCACCTCTTTATTTCATGTATTACTAAGTTTATATTATATATATTTAGAAGATTAAATGGATTTTAATATCTTTCTAAGGATAATAAAATAATGATTCCATGTTCTAGTTTCCCTTGATGTATTATGAACCTAGTATTCTAAAAAAAATAGGCCTTTTAGATCATTATTTTATATTAATGGATATTTATGCTTAAAAATCATGTAATAATATGAGTAAAATTATTGGGTCACTATAGTTGGTATCATAGTAAAATAAAGGAATCTGATCCTTGGGAACTCTCATGTGTGAATGTTGGATGAATCATACCTCTCCAAATAAGGGCTTAATGAGGAAAGGGATTACATTGGGAATGATGGTGTGTCCTGCCCAGGAGGTGTAGCTTCCCAGGGAGTTCCTTGATAGGTATCAATTATAGTCCCTTGGAAATAATTCCAAACCATTATAGTTGGTTTCAAAGTAAAGTTTTAGTTATCCTTTGTAAACTAGGATGATATAACATTAGTGATACCCTAGGGATAGGTCTAATGCTAAGACTAATTATATAAAAATATCTTAGAATCTAGGTGAAGTATAGATTGGGTGGTTTTTGAGCAATTACATATTTATCTCGATATTATAAGTGTACATGGTTCTGAAATAGATGTGCATATGAGTAATAACTCTAAAAAAGGGACAATGTTATTGACTTGAGTGTCAGCTAGTATATAATAACAATTCCTACAATACACCTAGTTTGACACCCCTAAGGGATATGTTTTGTAAATTCACAAACTCTTTATGAACCATTATGAATGAATTAAACAAATTGTTTGGTTAGGAAACCTAATAGGAATAATTTTCATGGATAACCTAGATTGAAACTGAGAAACTTATAATTTATGATATACTTATCATTTAAAAATTACTCTTGAGTTTATAAGTTTTCCTTTTTTGTATATTAAAGTATTCTAATTTTGTTTTTTATTTCTTTTAGTTAATGGAGATAAATAGGAGAAATCATTCCGAAAAATAATGCGATGGGAAATGTAATTATTACCTAATGAAATTCCTAAATTAATGGGAAAAAATTTAGACATCTTGTGATCATGCTAAATGAGATTTCTCAAATTATGATTAATAAATGGAATATAGTAAAATTTCCAAAAACACCAAATAAGAGAAGGATGGAATATAATGGAAGTTTAAGTGCTAAATATGAAAAATAAAATAAGATTCAATTTTCTACGTGTTAAAAATGTGGGAAGATGCACATTAAAAAATGCTTCAAAATAACTGTAAGATGATTTATTTATGAAAAATAAGGGCACAAAGTAGCTAATTACTGAAGAAAAATGAAGAGTTTGGTTAACAAGACATGGGCAAATAAAGTTCAACATAAGGAACCATTAATGGTTCAATTTTCTAAATTTGGGGAACTTGGTCATAATCCAAGTCAATTACATAATCTAAAGATTAATTCTTAAGGTCCTATGTTATAAAAATAATTTATATATAATTATTGAATTTTTTAGGTGTTTAAACTCAAGAATAGTTTTGTTGAAGTATTTTGATTAATGGTATTATGGTTATAAGAATCATAAAACTAATAAGGATTTTTATGTAGTAGTTCTCTTTAATGATTTCTAAGAATATGTTCAATGGTTCTAATGACCTAGAAATATGATTTAATGGAAAGGAGATATTATATGGAAAAATACATGATTGAGAAAAATATAATCTTGGATATGTTCTTGATATTGAGGTACTTATAGTCAATTAAAATTAGTTTATTTTGTGGAAAGGAATTGGGTGTATAGAAAAATTTAGAGGTTAAAAAAATTATTTTATTACTAATGTTATTTTTGAATATGTTCATCATATTCTTGAGAATGTTAAAGGATAAAGGGAAATTATGAATATTATTATCACATAATTTTTTCCATAGTTTTATAAAAAAAGGATAACCCATAATCTGGGTGATAACTCGTCACATGCAACAAGGTTGTAGGGCTTAAACCCACAATAAAAGGGCGATAACGGTGTAGTTCCTACCACTTTCCTACGTGATGTACTAGTTGGTATGAAAATATTTTTTCATAAAAATTTTCATGGATAAATATTAATATGATTTTGGGAAACATATCAGAGCATAAAATATTTTTTACTTTTTTGGATTTTGATGTGATTGGTGATATTTTTAGAAATTTTTTATTGGGTTTAGATATATATAACCTTAGATTTTAATGTAAAAGATTATTCTTGAAGAATTATATTATATTTTAAGAGATATAACTTGAAGAGTATGAGATAACCTTTAAGTTTAAAACATTATTTAATGTTTAGTTTATTGAGGTTATTTGGGATATAGGGTTATTTATTTAATTAATGATCCAAGTTAAACCTTGGGATTTATTGTTGAATTTTGGAGATTAATATATTTATATTCATTTTCAGTATTATCTTTCCTTGTTAAAAACGTTTTAGTTTTAATAAAGATAGGAGAAATATCTTTTTACTCTTTTATAGATTTTATGATATGTTAAAAGTTAATTTTAGTGATTTAGGAATAAAAATAATAATATTGGACGTTAATTACTTATATTAATAGGTGAAGTGGAAAGTGATCGAAGCATATACAAAGAACTAAATTGTGTTTTTGAAATAAAAATATATCAAGTAATTATATTTTTTGGTATTATCTATCTTAATAGAAAAAAAATCCCACTACACTGGGAAAAAGATCTTGAAAAAAAATGTTATCCTATTACCATCATATCCAATAAATCAATGGTATTTTAATACATCATATATTTATAGTTTTTTGGTTGTTAACTTTCTCTTGATCATTCATTTTCTTATAATCAATGATCTCTATCACCCTCCATAATTATTTACGCTTTTCTTCCATGTCCATACTTTTACTTCCCATCAATTTTATCCTTTGTGGAAACATAGTTATGTGATTACCAATATATTTTTGTTTCTCTCTTTTTAAGGGGAAGTATTGTTAACTTCTTTTATGATGTGGTTTTTCCACACAATAAATTTCAAATGTATAACCCTGGATTACTAAGAGCAAGTTCAAATTCCTCAATTTATTTAAGGGGGTAGAATGAAACACCCTGAGAATTTAGAATATATTTATCTTTAAATAAAATTTATTTCTTTGATATATTCTATTACACATAATACTGAGTTTAAGAAAACCATGATATAATATTAAAATATTATTATTTAAGAGTTACTAATATAACCTAGCCATTAAATTGGTGTGTATGAATAGTATTAAATAATTTATGAAATATATATAATGGTCCTACTCATTATAAATTTATTTAAATATTCTTAATAAATAATTACTCAAACTTAATAAATATATTTTATTCTACAAACAAATATATGTTTCTTTAAAAATGATTTTTATTTATTTTATAAGAAAATATTATAATTAATTTTTTGAAATTTTAGAAATTTTATTTTATAAAATGAACATAATTTTTTAAATATTAATATTTATTTTAACTTAGGTTAAATGTTTTTGATTTTTTTAAAAATATTGATTTTTAGTGAATAGTGAAAAATACCAACTTTTTGTAAAACTTCCATTTTTTTAATAAATTAAGTAATTTAAAAGAATCATTATTATATAATTTGATTTAAAAGTAACATAAGTATTATTTATTTATTTATTATCTAATCAATTATATTTATATCATCATTATACTATATTTTAATATAAGTTTATTTTTAGTCTCTAAAACACTTTTTTTTAAACTATTTTAAAGTGCATAATGATTCTCCATTTTAGCTAATTAAAATAAACCCTGATGAGGAAATATTTAAGATAAATTTATATATCATATTTATTTAAATATTAATTTAAACTCATTTAATTATTATTACTTTTCATATAGTTATTATAAGATCATCATGTGCTTGAAAAATGCATTTCTTGAAAAACCCATTTTTTCGACACGTCTATGGGTTTTATTTGAAATTAAATTATACCAATTATGTGAAATAAATTTTATAAAATAGATTAAATATTTTTAAATATAATAACTAATATTATATAAAAAGTTCAATTTTGTTTTTGGTCATAACTAATAGTAAAAATGGTAAAAAATAGTCACCGTGGTAAAAAAAAATTAAGGGTAAAAGTTAATAACCTTAGAGGAAAATAGGATAACCTGTTTAAAATATATTTTATTTTTAATTATAGAGGTGTTTATAAACCTTATATATCCTCCAATAATTTATTTTTTTAATTTTATAGGCACTTTTATGGAGTGTGACTTCCCATTATTGAATATTTTTTGGTATTTACAAGAATGTCACTCATCCTCCCTTATAAAAGGGAACCCCCTATCCTCTCTTTTATAAACTTAAAAAACCCATTGGATCTCCAAATACTAGTCAATATCACTTAATTAACTCCCTCCCCTCATCCTATAATCCTTTTTTATCATAAATCTAATATAAGAAGGCTTTAGGTATAATCCTAAAGAGGTGGTCCGACGAAGTGGTAATAGTCTTCACTGAGCTCCTTCTTTTTTCTTATTATTTTTTCCACCATATATTATGTATTAAAATTTTAAATATAATAACACCATTATATAATTTATAAAAATATTTCATTATCTTTATTTAATAATATTTATTCATCTCCTCTTCCATCAAATGGGCAATGAAACCATCATTCATGTGTATGACAAACTACCATCACGTGAACCGATGTAATTCGTTTTCCATCATCACCTATAAAATCTGTTAATAATGATGAATTTAAAATTTATATATGATAATAGTGAAATATATATAATTTTTTAAAATTAATATATCATATACTTCCTTACCTTACCATCCATTCAAAATGATAATGTTATTCGTGTGTACAGTTGATTACCACCTCACAAAGCAATGTGATTTTTTTATTTTATTACCACATCACATGGATGGTATATGTATGTGTATTTAATGAAATAATATTATATTTATAATATAATTATAATTATATAAAGATAAAAAACACTCACCTTATTTTCGTCATGATCGTTGAAAAATGGAAATGTGACTCATGCATATGTACAACCTGCTATCTCCATGATTGTAACATAGTTAATTTTTCATAAAAAATAATTCATGATTGGTTTTAAAAGTATAAGCATAAAAATTATAATTATGTCATTATTATTATTCTGTATATGATTAATTAATAATCTCTTTGACCTTATTTAACTTACCAAAGTGATTTTCGACATATAAGTCGAACATCATCAAAACGCCTGACATGAAGCTAAAAGATTTAGAAATTTAATATGAAATGGTAATGAATAAAATTAAAGGAATAATAATATTGAATAAAGTTCTTAATAAATTAAATAATTAACATAATTCTATTATTCTAGAATATAAAGAGTGCACATGACTAATCGGGCTCAAGGTAAGGGATCTCTCTCTAAACCATCCTTTCCTTTAGGTTTTTTCCATTCTATATCTAATTCACTTTATATCTATATTTAATAATAAGGAATGATTATAAATTATATATATGTATGTATCTAAAATATATATCTATCTCATTATACTTTCCTTTGTCTTGGTAATACATTCCTTATGACCATTTCTCAAATGAATTCTGTAAGAAATATCTTTTGATTATGTTATGAGACAATATTATGCAACCCATTTCTTTCCATTGGTAATTCATATCTTTATGATTGACTTCCTTATGTGTAACACATATGAATTTCCATGAAATGAATTTAATGGGTAGGCCCATAATTATATATCCCTCTAATATATTGGGTAATGTTTTAGTCTCGTGATAAGTCATGTATGGTATTAGGTTGTGAACTTAATCCATTACGGTACTCCTTCTAACATATGATGTTGTCTTGGAAGTTATCCTTGACATATGTTTATTTCATGTTTTATTTTTCTACCACATTTATTATGATTCGATGATATTATTATTCCATGATCTTTATGTTATTATCCTATTGCTTACTCATGTTAATTATCTTTTATAATTTCATGGTATACCTTTGACTCACACGTTATGTTTCATTATCATGTTTATTCCCTTTCTGGACTTTTTAGATCACCCCTTTCTTTCATATATTACCTAGATTATCCTATGTAAATTTAGAATATCAAATGGATTTTATGATCTTTATAGGGAGAAAAAAATAATTATTCCATGTTTTATTTTCCTTTGAAGTATTATGAACCTAGTCTTCCAAATAAAATAGGAATTTTATATCCTTGTTTTGTATTAATGGGTATTTATGCATAAAAATTAGGTAATAATATGTGTAAAAGGATTGGGTCTCTATATCACCCGCTAATTTACCAATAAATATACTGGTAGCCATAAACCTTTCAATTCTTCTATAAAAACTCTACATATGATCTCCTCACACTTTCACATCAAACCATTAGTAGATAAATAGGAAAACACTGAGTAAGAGAAACATACCGCTTATTGAATTAGTTGACACCACTTGCTACTACTGAACTAGTTATACGAATTGAATTCCAAGTTCCTCCATGATTCTTAGTGTTCTTTTTCTTCCAGATAATTATTATCATCCTTGAATTGTTCTTCATCAAATCCTCCTAAATTATGACATCATATTTATTGAAATTGTTCTTCAGTTTAGGGATTTCAATTATTGTGTATAGCACTTTTAACTGAGCATATTATAGTATCCTACAACCATGAACATATAATTCCAATTATTAGAAAATAAATATATAAAAATATAAATTTCTTCCATGTTTCTGCTTCCAAAATGTTCTCCTCTCTTATTGGGATGATTTCACTAATTAATTAGTCCTAATATCACTTGTATAGAGATATATTTATCCAAATATTAGTGATTACTTAAAATCTATACAAGGGCACAATATTCCACCCATAATAGTCCTTTCTTCAAATATATAATTCTTTTTACAATAGAGTTTTTCTATTAAACCATTGCATGATATAATTTATAACAACTTAGATATATAATGATATCATTGTTTATTCTGAGTATGGCTTTAAACCTTTTCTTATACCAATTTAATCCCTTTTCCATACAATTTTTAGATTCATCATAGAACTCCACCTCTATATATAGATTTAAGATTCATTTTTAAATATTTAAACCAGTTCATTAACACCTCTAGTTAAGTCAAGTTTATCCTTATAACTTATATATATGCCTGATTCCAAAAAGAACATAAAATAAATCAAACTCCACTTATTTTATTCACTGTCAATTTGAAACAAATTTGATAATAACTCTAAAAACGTGCACTTTTTTAGCATATATACCCCATGGACTATATCTTATAATAAATTATTAACCTATTTAAAACCATTTAGAAGAATTTAAATTATATGGGGAGAAGGGTAACTTCCAAATTTATTCAAGTTAAATAATGGTATTGGTCATAATGAATCAACCTTTCATCTTCACACTTTCCTTTTACATTTTTTATATTTAAGGAAAGGAATATCAATACCTCATTAATCTAAATTTATTTTTTATCATACTCATGGGTGATATTCCTCAATTCCTTACAATTGGACAATATTTTTGTGATTTCACATACTCACATTTCTTCATTGATATGAGAGTTTTTATTTCTTATCTTTAGATTCATATTTTTTATGTAACTAATCTTCCTTGTGCATGTTTCCTCTTTTGATGTCTTACTATTTATTTCCCCATCATTATTATTCCTCCATTAGAGGACCCTTTAACCAATATTTAATTATTTATTTCCTTTTAGTAATTTTTGTGAGAGTACTTAGGAATGATTCTTCTTTGATATCCATGAGTTCCACTTCATCCTTATTTTTCATTTGAGGGTTCTTATATTTATTCTTCCTCATAGCTAGGGTACCTTCCATCCATTTTTTCTAGATCTATTATCTTTTTTTAGTAGCTTTTTTGTGAGTGGGATAATTTTGGTGCTCTATATTCCATTTTTTGGGCTCCATAATTATCCTCCAAAATAGAAAATATCTTTTCAAGCATAATAGGATTCCTTCTTGGGTACACTCTTTCCTTGTATATCATAGGAGTGGAGGTTCTTCTTTTGATTTTCCTTACCTTATTTCAGAATAATGTATTATTATATGACTAGAGTTATAATATTTAAAACATGTCCATCAGAAAACATATATCATGTGGTATTATTTTGATTGATATGTAGTGACAACATGTTTTCTTTCATTATTGGGCCTTTGGCCCTCTTAAAAATTGCTCATAATATTACCAATTATTCCAAAATAGTAGCATTTCAGAGTCACCTTATTCTAAGAAAAAAAATCTGAAAACTTTTCAAGGAATTTATATTTACTTACATATATGGACAATTAATTATCCATCTTCACATATTGTTGTCTTAAAATATTTTCCCTTTCACTTTTTGATACTTCCATGGGATGGGTATTATTTTAATTAGCGATTTTTATCCTCTCTTAAATTTCCTTGATATTCTCATATTTATCCTTTATATTAGTATCCCACTCTTTTATTCTTGAGGTGGATTCAATGTAACGCCATTTCCTCTCCTATAATTTATTTTTAAGATGGATAATTCTATAATTAATCTCTTTTTTAGTAGAAATTTTATTTCTAATTTCTTAGGACATTTCATCAAGAAAATCAATTTTATCTTCAGTTTTTTTCACCTATATTATTTATGTAAACTTCAAGGTTGACACCTATTTTCATAACCTTTTATTTTACAAGGATATATCATCAATAAAGGAATAGTTCACATAATCCATGACTTCCCATTGATCCACCTTCCCTTGTAAGGTTTGCATCTCACCCTATGTGATAAAAGCACGTACTTTAGATTAAAATTTTGATGTTGTTTCTATGTCACCATTAGGATTCATGCTTCTCTTGATATTTAGGGTTAAATATGATTTTATAGATATGTATAAAGTATCTAAAATAATGTTAGATTCATATAAAATAATATATTCCAAATTAGTTACCTCAGTTGGAGATTTCATCTACTCAGGGGTCTTATTTTGGTTTCCCCTTTTCTTGTTACCTTTAGACATGCATTAGTATAAAAACACCTTTAACATTGGTTTTATTTTGGTTTTTAACATCGGTTTTTAAAAAATTGACAACAAAATTATATTTTAAAATAATTTAGAATGAACCAAGAAACATTCATTTGTTTCAAAGAATCAATGAATCAATTGCAACTTGAAAACATGTATTAGTGGGAATGTTGGAATTCATTTTGAATTGATAAAAATATTAGTTTTCAATCAGATAACTAAAAAATAATCATTCATGAAATTAAAATAATAATCATATATATTCTAAATAATAAAAAAATCAAAAATCAAATGATATTAAAATAAATTAATTTGTAGTTTTTTCAGGTATTTAAAATCATTAAGGATAACAATTTCTTTCATCGTTGAAGCCACATTGTCTTCCTCATTGTAATCAATATTGATCAATATCCTTAATGGATATTCAGTAATTATTTAGAATTTATAAATGAGGAGAAACATCAGAAATAAAACTTGGGATAGAAATCATATGAGCAAGATATATCTGAAGATGGTGGATGAGATGAATGTTTTTGATTAAAAATAAAAAAGAGGTTTTAGAGTGATCAAATTATATGTGTGTAGGAAAAAAATGGGGGATATATCCAAAAATTTAAAATATTCATATGAAACATGAAACAATATAAGTGGGAAAGTAAATTCATGTATCCATGAGGTGAAAATTTTATGTTTAATCAAAATAGGGTTCATAACATCGATTATTATAAAAACCAAAGTAAAAAACTGCTCGAGTGAAGGGTATTCACATCAGTTATTTATATAACCGACTTCAAAAACCTCTAGGGATAATTTTTCAATGCTGGTTATTTCAATAAGAAACATAAAAATCGAGAAAAAAAAGTTTTTTATGTCTATTATTGAAATAACTGATGTAAAAAAAATAACGTCGATTATATGAAAACTAATGTTAAAACCCCAATAAAAATTCTATATTTTATACTATTGTTGAGGAATTATTCATAAAATTTTTTTATTGGATCCTCTTTACTGGTTTTTAATTCTCACTTCAATATATATTATTTTCCAAATAGACTTTCAATAATTCCCCACATATCCATGGAGAAGTTTCCTTGAGAAAATTTCTTTAAATTTTTTTCCTTTAAAACACTCTTTAATGACCTATTAACAAAAGCCCCAATCTTTACATTTCTTTGACATATATGAAATTTAATTCTTTTTCCACTAAATAGAACAATTACTTTATGTAAAAAATTATAGAGTCCTTCCATACAAACCACTATGTATGTAATGATATTTTTTCCACCTTTGGAATTATGTATTGTTAAAGAATTTTGGCTCTAAAATTGATTCTATTTGTGCATGAACTCCAAAAACTAATTCTTTAGTTGAACACAAAGACAAACCTTTAGTCCTTGGAACCACTTTTTTGGCCCCCAATCCACCTTGAGAGGGGTTAAATAAGAGTTTATATAATTTTATATCTATTTGGATTTCATAACTTATTTATATGTTTGGATATTTTTTCCACTTAGGTAGTCACTATGTCCAACCAATCTCTCATATATTTGTTTTCTCAAACTCACTGAATTCCCATAAGTGTTTATAGTGAAATAAAATATACAAGGTGCGTGAGGTTTTTTACTTGGTTCACCTACACTGGGATACATCTAAGGATTATACATTGACATTTTTTCAATGTTCAAAAATTAAATACTTCACTAGTTTGGTGGATATGATGTGGTTGTGGTCAGTCCTGCCAATGATCACTTTATGTACAATATTTTTGGGCCATATCATTACCACCCAAGGCTCATTTCTCTTCCCCCTCCTTTTTACACGGATCTAGGGAAGATATCTTCATAGTTTAAGAACATGTAGGTCATACCTAAATCTGTAATAACTGAATGGGTGGGTGCATCCTTAGTTTTTTATAGATTCATTATTGATCTCCTCAAATTATTCTTCATAGGAAAACTATGAACTCCTCGTCAAAATGTAATATTCTATTACTATTTATATAGGTATGTTTCTAACGTTTTTATGGTTTTTGTTTTTCTTTATCTAGGAAGGGTTGAGAAGGATTTTAGAGGATACCTATAATGGTCAAGTCATAAATTTGTTGGATTTTTAACAAAAACTAGTCATTTTTACAACCTATTGTAAATTTACACACCATGTAATACATTTACACACCATGTAAATCATAAAATGATAATAATTAGTTATTATTAATAGGCAATGGGTTTTTCATTAATTATGAGAATTTTTAATTACATGACATGTAGTTGGGTTACATCTCATGTAAAACCTTGAGATTTGTTTTTTTACAAGTATCTTGGATTAAAGATTCATTTTTTCCTTCCTAAATAATTATTTACACTTGACCTAGAGCCTTACCCAAACGATTTTGGAGCTCTTAAACCTTTTTGGTTTGATTCGTTCAATAATTGATCATTGTTGCGATGATGGTGCAGCTTTCTGGGTAAGTGTTACCCATGTATCATTGTATTTTTCTCTATTCCTCCCTTGGAGTTTGATAGATCATATTGAGTTTAATTGATCTAAGATATGTGTTGTTGAATATAATTTCTAGGTTGAGTTCCTAGATCTTATGTACCTTCATTCTTGTTGTCAGGTTTCATTGCGGGTGTTGTGTTTCCATGAGAAAGGTAGGTGGTTCCATTATGATGGAAAAAATTTATTTAACCCAAATTTCTTAATTTAATCTCAATTGTATGATTTAAATTCACTTGTTTGAAACTAATTCCAATTGGTTTATTAAAAATTGAATTCCATTGAATTGGGTAGTTTTGTTTTGGAAAAAAAATAGCATGAAATTAGAAATAAACATCCAATTCCAGTGAATTAGGGTGTGTTTGATAAATTTATGGAAATAGGTGAAATTTAAATTTTTTAAATTAAATTTTGAAATTGGTATGATGGAAAAAATTTTAAATTAATTTGATGAAATTGATTTCACATTGTATTAGATAAAAATTTATTAAAATGGTTTTGATAGGAACCTTTGGGTTCTATCATGGAAAAAATTAATGTTATTTATTAAAAACCCTTGTTATGGTTTTTAAATGGAAAATTGGAATATTTGAAATGTATAGTGGGATGAATTTTATTTTAAGTTTTCTTGAAATAAATTTCCCACTGTTGTTTATTACGAGAGCACATGAAAGGCCTAGGTAGTTAGTGAGTTATGGGGGGTAGCACTTTTTCTTTTTATTAGCACATCTTATTCCCCAGAGGGATGATGATTAGTCTACTTTGACCAATTTCGAGAGACATCTACACATTTTCATTTGTGTTGTTATCCCAAAAACCTAGAACTATCATACCTTTTGGTTGTTGACCACGTGGTTCACTTGTTTTTATTTTAAATGTATATGCTTTTTTTATTGTAAACTGTTATACATGCCTTGTGAATTTATATAAACTTTTTTATATAAAATTGTTTATTTAACACATTTGTGAAAAGTATCTTTTATGTAAATCATCCCTTTGTTTAAAGGTAATTCCATCATTTAAAAAGTATTTTTATCCTTTGAAATCTAAATCATGATTTTTTTAAATATGGTTGAGCTACCAAACCTATTTTATTTTGAAAATTAAAATCATTCCTTTGGTTAATTAAATTTTTGAATCCTTATAGAACACTTGGTGAGACCCTACTGTGATTTTTAGCTCACACCATACTTATTTATTTTGGTGTTTGTAGGTTATCTTCTTCTAGATTTGAGCAAGGTCAAAGCGCCATAAGGAGGTGGTTGTAGCTTTTGATCCTTGGACTTGGTTAGTTGTGTCCACTGTGACTTAGGTTTTTTTCCTACTTTCTAGTACTTGGTTGTAGTACATTGGGTTGTTTATGCCTATTTTACTTTTGGTACACTTATCCCAGTGGAAATTCTTTTGTATGCATACTGACATGTATCTCTTCTTCCATTGTGCTTGTGTAAAAAACATTCCCACATCAATATTGTATGATTCTAGGTTCTTGCTTCTAACCTTTGGGGATAGAGAATGCCCTTCGGGCAATGTCAATGTTGTCTTGGTTATCGAGTTACCAGGGTACCTGAAATGGTTCATGAAAAAGGGGTATCAAAGGAGGTTAAGTTTTTTATTGAAGTCAGTATGCATTTTTGTATTGTTTTCAGGACTTAGAAGGTATTTGTGATTGAGTGTCTAGTCATCTCTCACCGCAATGAACCTTAAGTCACCATTGGTGGTTTGGAAAAGATTCCTTGAGGTTTAATTATAGTCTTTTCCCTATTTTGATTTGGATAGAGTAAAATCCAAATCCTTTTCTTTCTATATGTTGGGATTAATTTCCCTTATTTCTCTATTTGATTGAATTTCTGATATCTTCTTTGTTGTCTTCTGATATTTTGTAGCATCATGCCTCTGATAATACATTCGATACAGATCTAGGAGTAAGCTTCTACTGAACCAAAGTGATTGAATCGTCTCGGGGGGCCCGAATCCGGTAGATTTGATTGTGCGTACAGTAAAAGCTCTGGGACTGTCACCACTACCAGTTCTCATTCAGACTCAAGCTATGGAACCTCATAGGTATATTTTCATAGTTTTTTCTCAATATTTATTTCACAAAAACTATCATAATTCAAGGGATCAAATTATCCTCAAGAGTCTAAGGAATGGTTGAGTGGAATAGATCTCTTTTTTGGGTTCTTAGAAATACCCTACAAGATTAAAGTGAAGTGTTCCACCTTTGTACTAGAAGGACTGATCAGAAGATGGTGGGACATGGTGGTAATGAAAAAGAATCATGGGATATTATAGTGGAAAGACTTCAAGGTTCTTTTCACAGACCAGTTCTATCTAGTGTCGATAATGTTTTCCAAGGATGCGAAGTTTTTCAAAGTTGAGTAGGCTAACAGGACCGTGATAGAGTATGAAAACCATTTTTTTGAGATCATGCATTTCACACTAGATATATTTTCGAATGAGAAGATGGTGTCTCAAATATTTGAGTTTGTACTTATTTAGTATATTCATTCTTAGTTTTTCTTACTAAATCTTCCTTCTTATGCTGATTTACTAGATAGAGCACTGATGGTTGAGATAGGCCTAGATGGAAAGGCAGGGTTATCGGGAGTTTCTTTCTCTCCCAGTGGTTGTGTGAGTTCCTTCAAGGGAAAATAGAATCATAATGATTCTCACAATATTTCTTAATATCAGGGTCGTTCTAGACCTCCTACAGTCCTAGGAAGTGGTCCTTTGATTTGCTACCAGTGTGGTAATCTAGGACATTCAAAGAGGGTTTGCACTAAGGCACCTAAGAACTGTGTCTATTTTAGACACTCAGAGAACTTACTGAGATTATACCATGTATTTTATACTCCTCTTAGTGGAACAGGGTCATTAGATCCTCCTAAAAATTTGGGTCAATCAGATGCTTCATGTATAAAAGGGTTCTAACCACAGGCATCCGAAATGAAGCTTCTTCACTCATTGGAAGATTATCCAAAGGAAGAGGATAAGAGTCCAATGACCTTGAGAGGTAAAATTACTATATATTTGTCATTAGTGACTTCTCTATTTGATACTAGTACATCTCATTTATTTATTTCAACATGTGTTGTTAATATGATTAATATTTCTATGGATATTTTAACTTGTGCAATAGATATTACTACACCCCTTGGTATAAAGAGAGGGAAAGGTATATTTAGTCCCTCCTATGTTATCTCTCTATAAAATGTTGGTCTTTCTTTTAGTTTTATGATTCTTGACATGAAACCTCTTGAAGTCATTTTTAGGATGGATTGGGTCATTTCCAAAAAATACCGGGTTGGTTATTATCTTCAATGGGTCTCCTTTACTACACCCAGTGGTGTGTGTTGTGTCTTCCAAGGACAATGGGACCCAAGATTGAGTAGATCCAGGCCTAATTATCTAGAGTTGGGGGAGGTGATATTTGTGTTTTCCTTTGATCTAGAGTGGTAATATTTAAGTGGTGATCTCCCTCCAGTGGTCGTCAAGTTTCTCGACGTGTTTCCTTCTGAATTCTCTGATTTTCCCCTCATAAGGGAAGTTGAGTTTTTCATTTACTTAATTCTCGGTACTCAACCAGTTTATATTTCATCTTACCACATTTCACCAGCTAAACTGAAAGAGATTAAGTCTCAGATGTATGATCTTCTTGAGAAATGATTTATACACCCTGAGTGTGTCCCCTTGGGTAGTTCCTTTCTTCTTTCCTAAGAGAGCTGATAGTTAACTCCACCTATGAGTTGATTATCAAAATCTCAATCGATTTACGATAAAGAACATATATCTATTTACATGGATTGATGACATGTTTTATCATTTTAAGGGTGTGAATTGGTTCTCAAATATTAAACTTTGGTCTAGTTACCGCTAGTTGAGGATAAAATAATCTGGTATTTATAAAATTTCCTTTCGGAGTAGGTTTGGCCACTATGAGTACCTTTTTATTCCCTTTGGTCTAACCAATGATCATGTAGTCTTTATGGATTTAATGAATAGTATTTACCATGGTTATCTTGATACCTTCATGGTAGTATTTTTGGATGGCATCCTCATTTACTCTAAGTCCAAGGAGGATCATGTGAATCATCTAAGAACAGTTATGAGTCTGTTGAGGAATCACCACCTTTATGCCAAGCTTTCGAAATGTGATTTCTAGATTTGGTAAATGAATTTCTTGGTACATGTGGGGTTAGAACAAGGAATATCAATTGATCTTGAGAATGTGGAGGTTGTTATGTCTTGGGAGTAACCATGAAATGTCTTCGAGATTCAGAGCTTATTGGGATTAGATGGATATTATCAACAATTTATGAGGGACTTATCAAATTTTGATTCTCTATTGAATTCTCAAACTCAGAAGGGATTAAAGTTTACTTGGTATGAAAGATGTAATAATTATTTTGATGAGATGAAATGAATTTTGACTACTACATAGGTGTAGACTCTTCTAGAGGATGGGTAGGTCTACATGGTATTTTTTGATGCATCAATTTCAGGCTTGGGTTGGGTTCTTATGCAAGGTGATCATGTTTTTTTTATGGATCTCATTATCTTTGTCCACATGAGAAGAATTATCCGACCCATGAACTTGAAATTGTAGATGTGATGCATGCACTTAAGTGGTGGCGGTATTAAATTTACGGAGAAAGGTTTATCGTGTATTTAGACCATAAGAGCTTGAGTTATATCTTATCTCAAAAATATTTAAATCTCTGCTAGAGTAATTCAGTGGAATACCTATAGTATTTTGATTTCGACATCGCCTATACCTCGGGGAAAGGTTAAGTAATTGTAGATGCTCTGAGCAGAAAACTTTCAACCCAGGATGTGAAGGAATCATCATAAGAGTGAGACTTGAAGGCCATCTTTGCATGATTGTATATTAGAGTCTATGAATCCAGGGCTAAGGTTTCTTTGTCTAGTGTTCAATTGACATCTTCACTTCTCGAATTGATTCTTCATGAACAACAGCTTGATTATGAGTTATATAGAATTAGATACTCTCATAATGGTGGGGAGACCATGCTTTATTGGTCGTTATCCAAAGAGGGAATTCTATGATTTTAGAACCACTTTTTAATACCATATTCAGTAAGAAAATCTTTGATGGGTTATTTTCATAGTTCTTAGTGGGTAATGCACCCAAGACCCACAAAGATGTTCTATGAAATGTGATGGAAATTCTAGTGGCCACTTATGAGATAGGTCATTTTTGACTTTGTTTCTCACTGTTATATGTTCCAACAGGACAATTCTGAGCACCAGAAACCTTTGAGTTTTCTTTAGACACTTCTAGTCCATACAAGGAAATTGTAGAAGATATCTATGGACTTTGTGGTTGGGTTTCCACATAACCATAGAAAGAAGAATCTGATATGGGTTTTGATTGATAGGATCATCAATTCAAAACACTTTATACCCATTTGGGATACAACCAAAGTTAATGAGTTGGGAAATATCCATGTGAAAGAGATCATTTATTTTCATGGATTTCCTTCTACTATAGTCTCTGATAGGGATCCTCTGTTCACTTCTCTCTTTTGGAGTGCCCTTCAGGAGGCACTAGGATCTCACATCCATTTGTGTGCAGAATATCATTCATAGTCGGATGTCCAGAAAGAAATATCTATATATATTCTTGAGGATATTATTTATGATTGTGTTTTTGACTTTGGTGGGGCTTGGGATGATCATTTAGGGATGGTTGAATTTTATTATAAAAATAGTTGCCATTATATGATTAGAATGGATTCTTTTGAGGCCTTTTATGTTCAAACTTGTAAATCTTTATTGTGTTTGTTTGATATTGGTGAAAGCTATTTGGTTGGACCAAGCTTGGTGCAAGGGATGACAGTAAATATTCAGTTGATTCGTCAGATGATTTTGACGGTATAGAGATGGTATAAGTCTTATTCTGATCGTCACTATAGACCATTGGAATTATAATTTGGGGAGTAGGTTTTCTTAAAGTTTACACCTCGATTGGTTCATCAATGGATTGGGAGGAAAATTAAACTTAATCCTCATTTTTTGGGACCTTTCGAAGTTTTTTAGAAGGTGGAGAAAGTTGTTTATCGTTAAGCACTACCACAAAAACTTACGTCAATGCATAACTTGTCCCATGTATCTCATCTATGAAAGTATATATATGATCCATCTCATGTTATGAGCTAGATTGATCATGAGTTTGATCCTAATTTATCTGTGATAGAATGGCCATTCAGGAGAGTTGATTCTAAAACCAAGGTACTTCATGGGAGGGTGATACCTTTGGTTCGTGGTAAAAGTGTTTATTTAATAAATTTTTGAAAACTTCCATTTCTATAAATCCCCCCTTTTTTAAAAGGTAATTCCATCATTTGAAATGTATTTCCATCCTTCAAAATTTAAATCGTTATTTGTTTAAATATGCTTGTAAAAATTATTTCCATCCTTTGAACTAGAAAGCATGATTTGTTTTAAATATTCCTAACTTGCCAAACCTATTTTATTTTGAATATTAAAATAAATAATTTGGTTAATTAAATGTTGTAATCCTTATGGAATCCTTGGAAATAACTTACTGATATTTTTAGATCACACCCTAATTGTGCCTTTGGGTTTTTATAGATTATCTTCTTCCAGGTTTGAGCAAGGGTAAAGTGCCAAAAGGAGGTGGTAGTAGTTGTTGATCCTTGGACTTGGTTAGTTGTGTCTATTGGGACTCAGATTGTTTTTCCTACTTTATAGTACTTGTTTTTAGTACTTTGGTCTATTTATTCATGTTTTTATTCTAGTAAACTTCTCTCAGTGGAGTTTCTTTTGTATGCATACTGACTTGTCTTTCTACTTATATTGTGTTTGTGGAAAACAATTCCCACTTTCATACTATATGATGCTAGGTACTTGTCACCAACCTGTGGGGATCGGAAACACCCTTTGGGTCATGTCAATGATGGATTGGTTATTGAATTACTAGGGTACCCAAGCTAGTTTGTGACATGAAATACTTTTTTATTCCTTCTAGCACAGCCTGTAATCCTCCTCTTCACCGCATGGTAATGACACCTTTCTTATTCCTTATCTTCTTCTTTGAAACTTTATCCCCAAAGTTCCAATATCTATCCTTCTATAATATGTCTATAAAACCTTCATATTTTTAGTTCTACAATTGGAACACTCTCACCTATATCATAAGGTAGCAACCTTTTTATTCTTCTGAGTTATGGAAGCAGATACAAACCTTATTGTTTGGAAGTAAAAACTCTATGTTAACTTATAGGTGTTCTAAGAGAGGTAGTTTTATATCTATTTTTATTTTTTCATTATTTTATTTTTATGGAATACAGAATTCCCATATGATAATTAGTTTTATATTTTTTAAAATTTGGAAACTACTTTATTTATCTTCTATTACTCTCTCAAATTTTACAGGTTCGGGATATGGTGATATTTTAGTTCCATCACATCTGACAAAATATCCTATTTAGAGTTGGTTTAAATCATCATTTATCATGTTGTGCTTTATTTTTCATTAATTTGGAAAGTTTTATATTTAAAAATACACACAACCCATAATGCAGCAACCTCCATGTTATTACCCAATCTTTCCATGATGTGCGGTGTGGTCACCTCTGATTTGGTCTTCTCTGATATCTCAAGCATATGATATTTTCCATATCTTGGAATATGGAAATACCAAGACTTCCTTAGTTTTAAAAGCTCAAAATCATTCATTATCTCTATAAAACTCAAAAATTTAAAAATTCTATTGATTTTATTATCAAATAGACAATATTTTAAGTCTTTCACGTGGATTGATTTTTCTCAAGCATGTTGTAGCTTCATGGTACAACATCCTCACTTTGTGGTGAGATATTTAGTCTGCTGAAATGCCATTATGATTTTCACCTTAAATTTATACTAGAATCTTGTATTTAATGTATAGTTCCATGACATTTCAAACATTGAGGATCATTTCATTCATCATCTAACTTATGGATAGAAAACCATCAGGAATATTACATATATTTTAGATTCTAGATTTATAAAAATATCCCTAAAAATCTACCATCATCTTTGAATTCATCTCTTAAAAATATTACACTTTTAATATTAACTTGGATCTTACTTATTTTATAAATATTTCATATGAAACACTTTAATTAGGTTTAGTAATATCAATGTAGAGATAGTAAAATTAAATTTCCATCAATATATGAACCTTACAAGTCTTATATTGAACCTTACGATTCCCTGCTCCAACCCTGTGAGGATTTTCTCGAACTTATGAGTAGTCCATATCAACCTTACAAGGCCACACACCAATATTATATAGTCTTGTATCAGTCTTATAAATTCCTTGTAACAACCTTATGGTGACTTAAATCAACCTTATGTCAAATTTCATCAAACTTATGAGGTCAAACAACAACCTTCTTATGGATTGTATCAACTTTATGAAGTAGTTTACCAACCTTAAACTATTTAAAACCAACCTTAAAACAAATATTTCCAATATTACCCATATATTGTGTCAACCTTAGGCTGATAGAACTATATTCTATCTCAACCTTCCAGGTGTTTGTCTCAACCTTACACATATAGAAACTTCCTCCATGCTTTTAGAATACTTCTCCAAACTTCTTAAAGCCTAAAGAAATATTAGTTTCATACACCAAAGGTTTTTTTGAATATTCCTTCCACTTTATTTAATGGTAACCTTATCAATAATTACATCCAAGGTTAAATTCTCTTTCCATATGTTGGAAACAACATCCAAAAAAAATATAAATATTTTCAAAAAATCTAACATAAATCCATAGGGTTGCCAACAAGACCCTTAAATCCAATTTTTTCTTCTTATATTACTTTATACCACAATTTTGGAAGGTTTTGTGACCAATTATATAATAATTAATCTCTTATATTAGATAATTTAAACTTTTTTATCTTCAAATTTTTTATCCAAACAATTATTTACCATGCTCAATATTTTTGTGGTATTTTTAATCTTCATTTAGTTAATCATACACTTAAAATAATGATACTAGATTTTCTAAAACAATTATATTTATTTCAAAATTACTTATAATCAAATAATTATTGAGGATAATTCCTTCTAAAAATATCATTACAAGTTAATATCTTCTAAGGAATAGATTTCCAATAATGAAGTCATTTGGAAATTAAGGAATAAAGAAAAAGGTTGCGCTATAAATATTATCCCATTTAGTTCAATATAAAAATTATTTTATACATCTTGAATCACTAATATTTCATTATTACCAACTATAACTTGCAACTTAGTGGATTCCTAGGTTACTCTAAAGAACTAAATTCTTGTGAAAGATAAGTTACACCCTATATCTATTGAGGCAATACTGATAATCTGACCAGTCCTTAGCTTCACTAATATATCCCACTCCAATATATTTTCTCTGATTAAATAAGATCTCATAAATCCTAAATGATTTTTTTCATATTCAAATATGGTTTTTTGAATATCCCTTTGTCCGACAATTCTTAAGGAAACTAATGTTCTAGGTGATTCTACTAAATTACCTTAATATCCCCCTATTGAGATACTTATATTCTATAAAGGGATATAAAGTGTGTCTAATTTGATATATTCTATATTCAAATATAATCTTACTAATATTGAGTATCTTGAAATCAAATCTTCTCTGGTCTTATAGATGATATGCCTATTTTGGACTTGTTTGATCACATCTGGAAGAAGTTTCTTTTATCTTTATTCTTCTACTTGATCTTGTGAAATCCATTATATATGATATGTTATCTTCTTAGTATTTACCAATTAATGATTCATTACTATAATTGATGTTCTTTAATCTTGTAAAGGATGTATAAATCGTTCCATTCCCTTCCTTATAGTTGGCCTCCTAGTATTATAGAACTTTACTTAAAGATTAGTAACTACTCTAATACATCTTTTGTCAGGTTAACATCCAAATTTTCTATTATGGTTCCTTATGTCAATATTTACTTGTAATTTATTGATAATACTTATTTCCATAAGAACTATATGAAAATAAGGGACAAATTTTACCCATGATACTCCTACATAAAAAATTTCCCATTCTACTCCTCATAATGCATTAGAGAAATTTGCTAAAAATTGAATCCACTATTGTAATTAGGATTGGTAGATCTTTTCCATTTTTTACAATATGTGTGACTTCCCAAACCTACTATCCTATATCCAATTCCATAAACACATACTTTAAAAACTGACTTCGATACCAAATATAAATTCCCAGACATACTTATCCCATAATTACATGACCTGAAGCAAACATTAAATTACATACATTCCCAAGACATTTTAGGTTTAGCGATTTATATAAGTAGAGAAACCCATAAACAAATAAATTTCAAGTCTTTATCAACTGATTTATTTTTTACCCATTATATAAGAAACTAATTAATCCATAGTAAGTCTTCAACATCTCCCATAAATTCTCTACACAGGTTATCCTGATAGACATATCATGTGTAATATGTTTCTTTATAACCTAGGGAAATGGAAACATAAGAATGGTTGATCTCAAATTCTTAGTTAGGGAAACATATAACTAAATATTTCAAAATCATAAGCATGGAATACATATTATGAGAGGAGTAAAAAATATAAATAATGTCATAAATAGTTAAAATACAAAGAACGCCATATCTATTAAAATAAATTAAAACAAAGTTAATAATAATTAATTATCTCATACTAATGGAATGAATAATTTAAAAAATTAAAAACATTTTGTCCAATCCTTTTTCCAAGATACTATACTGATATGGGGAGAGGTATACACCAAAACCCAAGCTATTTTGTCTCATGATACCTATGGATGCATTGAGGGGATATATAATTCTAATACCCTCCCCTCACATGTTTAAGTTTAATGCACTCACCATAATATTCAATAATATATTTCATGTCATTCCCTAATGAACCTTTGGATGAATAAAAATATTTATATCTATATAATAAAGAGTATAGAATCTTAATACACAATCATCCTACATTGGAAATCAATAATCATCAAGAATTTAAATACTTTTACCCATGAAAATAAATGGGATAATGTGATCATAACTCATTCATAGGAAGAAGGTGGGTAGTTAATAAATATATAGTTGACTTTCCCATAATCATCCATTTTCGATAAAATTATACAGAATGTGAATACTTTTACCCATGTCAATAAAATGGATAACATGATCATAAAACATCCAAATAAATATTTTGTATGTTTTCAAAATAACATAACCCTATTGCAATAAAGGAAACATATAAGGGTGTTTACATAAATTAAAAATGTCATTGCAAAAAGAATACTACAATCGGTATCACAAAAGAAGGGTTCAAGAATCAAATTTTCTGATATCGTGAGTTCAATACCCCAAATGATTATATATATATATATATATTAGGATAAATTATGAAATATAAATCCCATTCACCTAAATCACTTTGAATATTATAAGTGAAATGGAAGAAAACTCTTAAAATATATTTTAGAAATATTTTTTAAAATTAATGTAAAATAAAAATTTATACGTCGCTTTTAAATGTAAAGTTTGAAAGTGTGAAATGAAGGATTTTAAAAATAATTATTTCTAAGAAGAATATTTGTAGCGACCCTACCCCAGATAGCCTAGAGCTAGTGTCTTCTACTATTACATTGGCATGATTGCAAGGAATCAAATACTGAAGGACCGAAGAGTTTAGCAATCTTCATAAACCAAATACACACGTGAGACTTTTATTACCAAAAATACACTAATTACAGCATAATTTTTTCTAACTAAATAAATAAATTTGAGCGTAACTATAATCCATCTAGTAAATCCCTGCATATGTTTCATAAAAGGCTTCTTGGATTCCTCGGGAAAGAAACATAATAAGGGTGAGCTCAAATTCTAAGTAGGGGGAAAAATAAAGAATAATCAATAATTAATCAATGAGAATAGTCAATATGGAAAGGTAAATAATTGAACACACATGTCATGTAATCAATAAACTAAATGAAAGTGTGTAAACATTATGTAAAGGTAATAACTAAACACACATTCCATGTAATCAATAAACTGAATGGAAGTGCATAAATAATATGGAAAGGTAATAACTAGAAACACATTCCATTCAAATAACTAGATAAGGAAAAATAAATACGAAAAGGTAATATACTAAAACAAGTGCCATATAAATAAAAAAATGAAATATATCCATAGATATGTTGATGAAAAATCTCATGGAGGAATAATAACTGAAACTAAATGAGAGAAATGCTTGATTATTTGACATCTTATCTAAGGCACATTAAAACCTATACCGGAAAGACCTTTCATAATATGGTTTAAAACCACAGATAAAACCTTGTTTAATTTATGCAACTACTTTGTATCATGAGAACATGTAGATGCATCAAGGAGCTATATAAAGTTCAGGATCCACCCATCAGTACCTACCCAATCATTTCTTATATCAAATAGTCTAAATAAATAATATGCCTTATCAAATATCTGTATTGAATAAAGAATACAGAATTATCAATATTTCCCCAAATAATAAAATAACTGTTAAATTTAACACCGTATGTAAAATGGTATATGTTTTAGGCAATATTAATATCTAGGATAAATGATATGGATAATTTAGGGGAAACTAAATTTTTAATGATCATAAAAGATTGAATATTTTAAGGGGACTAAAAGAAATCAAGGAAGGTAATATTAATACTATCCTTGGTCAAATCAATCATAAATAATCTAAAGGAAGAATAAGTGTGTTACCAATACAACATAACCCACATGGAGTAAAAATAGAGGGTTTTTATCATTGATAAATAAAAATAGTATAAAAAGATGTCTTAAAAACATTCTTTTGTAAAATATCCTTTTATTTTGAAAAAAAAAACTTTTTAAAAAAGATTTTCTATAAAAAACACATTTAAAAACATTTTATTTAAAAATTAATCTTTTAAACATGAAAATTAATCTTTAAAGTAATGGTGGCGGGTAAACTCGTACATGTCGTACAAGGTAAAAAGAACATTCCTTTTTCACGGTAAAAAGTTTATAAAAAATCCTTATTCAGAAAGAGACAAGAAGATCCCTTTAGAAGCATTGGTAAAAGAAAAAAATGGAAAAAATTACTTTACCAAATCATTTTTTGAAAAAAATTTAATGAAACGTGGTTTTTATAAGAAAACAAGTTCTTCGACTAAAGAGAGAAATGAAGTCGGGTTTTCTTAAAAACATTTTCTAAAAAACATTGAGTACCAACGAGTGGGAAAACAGTACTAATACTTGAAAATGGTCATGAATAAATATAGGATAGAAAAATTAATGGTTTTATTGAACAATAGTTATATAATTTTCTCAAACTAAAATACCATTGAAAGATCATTAAAGTTATTATTGAGGAAAATAATCTTTAAACATTCCAAAGTGTCCTATACCACTTTGAAACATTTTAAATCATAAACCTCATAAAAGATTAATATTAAATTAAATTTTTAAATACCATGGAGATAAATGCATTCATGATAAAATATAAAAATGGTTAGTAGATACACCACATAAAATAAGTAAGTTGTGAACATGACATTTATCACACAAAAGTAAAAAAGTGAGATGAAAATCCCTTACCTTGTGTTTCCTTTTAGGTGAATATTCTTTAAGTTCCTGTATAATAAACTTATTCTAATTATCTATTTGTTTGAGAAAATTTTTCATGTTTATCATAACTATTATTTAACTTATTACCATGTCATCTACAACTACGTAAACAATTCTGTTTACATTAGGTCTTTAGACCAAATTCGGTTTATGTGTCGAAAACAACTTTGGAAAGTCAATTGTAGTAAAAAAGAGTAATTATATAAAATCTATATAATAATAATCATGAAATGATTATTATATTTATACATCAATTATACTTTTAAAATCAATAATTAAATATGTTTATGAAAAATCAACCAACCTTACAATCATGGAGATGGTAGGTCGTACGTACACACGAGTAACGTTCCCATTTTTCAATGATCATTATAGAAAGAATGAAAGTAAATTAAATATTTTAAGAATGATAATTATATCATAAATAAAATTTTATTTAATCATATATTCATATATATATAATTTATTTAATGTAAAAATAATTTCATCATGTCGAGGAGGTGGTAGTCTACACATCCACGAACGACGTTATCACTTTTTAAGTGTGTGTGAAAGGGTAACAAATAAAATGATATATTATATTTAAAGAAAGTTAATTATGTAATTATTATCATATATAGGTTTTTTATGTAACATTTTTTATTAAAACTCATCCTTTATACATTTCACGTATCGTTTGAATGAATCACATCGCTTTGAGACGGCGGTAGTCTACACTTCCACAAACGATGTTATCCTATTTACACGAAATGGAAAGTATAAGGGTGTGTGTTGGAAAAGAATTATAAAAGCTTAAATAAATAATAAATATCATATATTACATATATAAACATATTTTAAATCATAATTACCACCATGAGATGTGGTAAAAAATAAATAACAATCATCGTTTCGTGAGGCAGTAGTTCACCATTCACATAAACAGTGTGTATATTACCCATTAGATAGATGTGTGTGCAAGTGTAGGTCAAACCATTAGCATAAAAACACAATATTATATTGAGTATAAATTTTTTATTGTATTAAAATGAAATAATATTATTTGAGGTGGTGGATAAGTAATTGAAAGAAAAGTGATCATTGGAAAGAATTACCTTAAAAATCGAGTAACTCCTTTTGGTTTATATCAAAGAGATTCCTTGGAAGAATTTATTCCAAAATAGAGGATTAAAGGTAAATTTAAGGGGGGGTTTTAATCTATTTGGGTATATATTGTCCGAACATAAGTGTTTTGATATGTGTGATTAATGGGGAGAAGTGGTGGCCTTTTATAGTGGAGGAGGAGTGGCACACCTGTAATATTTTAACAAAGGAATTATTCCCATATATTTCATGTTGAAAGTGGATCCAATAATGGTCCAATTTAGATAAAATATATTATATGGTTTAAATATGGATATAAAATATCTCTTTTACAAGTTTATGGGTCGTTTTGGGCCTTAAGTTTAAGGTTTAGTCCCTTATTAATCTTAATTTAACCTTAATCGTTGTAATTAATTTTAATCACATTCACTAATATTTTTGGTAAAAAACAAATTTGGTACTATTAGAAATTATAAATTGTTATTATTCAAAATATGGAATCCATTTTTCAAAATTCCAATCATATAAGTGGTGTAAATTGATTTAAATTTAATCCCACAGGCTGGATGACAATGCTGGTTTTTAAAGTTAAACGTCCAAAAATATGCTATGTTTATATATCCAATTTCAAAGTGAAATTGATTCCAATGACATAAATTGAATTCATTTATAGAAATATTATCTAATTAAACTTTAAAACTAATTTAAAATATTATTTAAAATATAAATAAGTTAGACGAAAAGGAATTTTTGAACTAAAATTTAGTATTTTTAACTATTCGTTAAAAAATATTATGTTTCCGAAAAATATCAAAAATTCAACCTAACCTGATTTTTATGTTTTTATTTAAAATATGAAGTTTATTTTTACATATTAAGTTAATTAATGTTTCAAAATACATATTTAAAATGGGTTATCTATTAAAAGGCGGTAAAATTTCCTTTATAAAAATATAGGTTTTTATGTGTGAAATTGGGATTGTTCTTATCTTATGCCTATTAAAGCCAATATATGAATTTAAAAAATATTTTATTGAATATATAACATATATATTTCATTAAAATCATTCAATAATTGTAATTAATTATGTTTATTAGGGTAAAACCTATTTGGAAGCATGAAAATAATAATATTTTTTTATATCTAATTGGTTCTTATTTTCATTTCTCATTAATTAGTAACCCATGAATTAATTTTATATTTATATGATCTATAAATTTTCATAAGTTAGTTAGTACTATTCATAACCAATAACATAATATCTAGGTTATATCATATTATATTAAATAATAATATGTTAATAATACATTGTCATTTGGTGAAACTCGGTCTTGCGTGTAACGCAACCTATCGAGGAAGGTCACTCTTGCATGTAACGCAAAATAACTCAGTGTTACATGCATTAAAATCTATAAAATATATTATATTTATTTAATATTGTAATTTATCAGATTAATATATTCAATTTTTATACTTGGTGTTGCGTGTCATAAACACTATTGAATATAAAGTTGTACTTTAGAATTTTGGGGTGTTACATTCTCCTCACCATAATTAAATTACATACTTACAATTTAAACTTGATCTTGGTGATATATTGTTTGATATTTTCCTATATTTAAATCCCATATTGTGATATGGGTTTGTAAAACACCCTCTATAAAAATAGAATGGGGAGTACAAAGTTCATCTGGAATATCATGTAACTATGTCTCTAAGTAGAAGATTATTAGTGGCAAGTAAAAAATACATACTTAGAGGAAAAGTGTAAATATTTATAGGGAGTGAATGGGGTCATCAATCGTAAACATTGGAATTGTAAATAGAAATTTTAGGGCCTGAAATCCATAAATCTTTGATGATTTAAGTGACCATCGGTTCAACATAAATTAGGGTATTAGGAAAAAAATTTATTTCTAGGTCATTTTCCTAATGTTGGGTAATTCTTTCACTACCTAAGATTATAAGGAAATATACTTAAATGATATTTTTATATTTCATGTGAACAATTTCATCTTTTGGTTGTGCTTTGATAAAATACCAATTCATCCCTTGAATCAAGGAATGGATATCAAAAAAAATAACATTGATGCTTCAAGCACTAAAATAAACATTTAACAGATCATAAGGCCAATAAAAAAATAGTGTAAGTCTAACTATTTGTGTTTAACTATATTACAAAACCAATATGGTTAATAGATTAATTTTTAATCCTAAAAAGTGATACTACTGGTTTATCATTAACATTCATTAATAAAAAAAATTAACTAAAAATAATGAAATTTTAACCAGAAAATTACGTAGGTCAGTGGTTGGTGTGAAACCCTTATCGTCCTTTGGGTATGGGTTCAAAACTTATGGCCTTGGAAAATTTGATTGGTTGTCACTCAGATTAAAAGTTGTCATTTTCTAAAATTAAATTAATATAATTTCCAAAAATAAATATTATGTACATCCTTGAAATAAGGTAACCACTAAATAGCCATTTAACTAAGGTTTTCAATACAACCTCAATACATTTTTTTAGTTTTTTATAAAGGATCAAGCCCCTTGAATTGATAAAAAGACCTATTAAAATGGGAAAGAGGAACCCATTACAAGAATGGAAAATTCCAAAGTACACAAGTCAAAATGACTCAAGTAATTTCTAGGTTCCCCGCACTTACAAAAAAGAACTATAAAGGATTTATTAGGATGAGATTCATTTCCTTCCATTGTACTCTTCATTTTTTCCTCAGTAATCCTTTTCTTTATTTCCTTATTTCCCAAAAAAAAATAATTTCCTTTTTCCATTGAGATACTTTATTGGGTTTCTATTTCCACACTTCTCACATGTCATAAATTGATCCTTATTTTCTTTATAGTATCCATCACTTGATCTCTTAGAAACCTCCATCCTTCTATTATTTTGTGTGTTTGGGAGTTTGTAAAGTTATAGATTTTTAATCACATTTCAGAAAAACTAATTTGGAAAAAATAAAATATTCTTCACTCCTATCAACACATCATTTGGTTTCTCATTTTCACCACCTTATCCTTCATGTTCGATATTAACTTGAATCCTCCATGTTATAGCCATTGACTAAAACCAGAATGAATAGTGTGAGCAACAATATTCATAGTGAGAAAAGCGTATAATTATCGATAATATATATAACTCATGAAACCTTATTTTTAAATCTAGAAAACCTTAGGTTTAACCTTGATTACTCATTGTCACTATATATTCAAATTATTTATAATGGTTTATAAAGAAAATGTGGATTATCCTAAGCATATCCCTAAAGAGTGTCAAACCAGGTGTGCAATAAGGATTGTTTTCGTGTACCAGGTTACCCCGAGTTAGGTTTGGAACACCTTGTTAAAGTTATTAATCTTAGGTAAATCTATGAAAGAACCAAGTCTACTTGTAGTATCCAGACAATGATGTATTGCTTGGAAAAACCACATAATCTATAACTTACCAAAATTCTAGGATGTTCTTCTATAATTATCCTCAAATTCTACCATAGGGTTATGTTCTCTGACCTATTTTTCCCTAAATCTAGTTCCCAAGGTTGCTACTAAACTTCCTCTGATACCAAATATAGCTACCCAACCCAAATATCCTAGAGCCAGAGTCTGTTATTATTACATTAGCATGATTACAAGGAATCAAATCTTGAAGGACCGAAGAGTTTATTAGTCTTGGTAAACCAGATACATACATGGTACTTTCATTACCAAATATTATACTATTTACAACATAATTTATTTCTAATTAAATAAATAACTTCGAGGTTAAATCTAATCATTATAGTAAATCCCTTAAAATCATTCTTAATATGCTTCTTGTATTCCTAGGGAAATAAACATAATAACGGTGACCTCAAATGCTCAGTAAGGGAAAAATATAGCGAAAGAAATAATAAATCAATGAGAATAGTCAATATGTAAAGGCAAATAACTGAACACACATGCCATATAATAAATAAAATGAACGGAAGTGTGTAAACAATATGGAAAGGTAATAAATAAACACACATGTCATGGAGTCAATAAACTAAATGGAAGTGTGTAAATAATATGGAAAGGTAACAACTGGAAACATATGCCATTAAAATAACTAGATAAGGGAAAATAAATATGGCAAGGTAAGAAATTAAAAATCATTCCATCTAAATAACTAAAAATGAAATTTATCCATAGATATGTCGACACAAAATCTCATAGATGAATAATAAATGAAACTAAATAAAGTAAATACTTAATTATTGGACGTCATGTCTAAGGTACATGAAAACCTATACTATCATGACCTTTCACAAGATGGTTTAAAACAACAGAAATAAACTCATTTAATTTTCACAACTAGTTTATCTCATGAGAACCTATCGATGTATTCAGGAGCTATATAAATTCTAGGCTCCACCCGTCATTGCTTGTCCAAAGTATTCCTTATATCGAATAGTCGAAATAAATAATATTCCTTATCAAATATCTGTATCGAATAGTGAATAAGTAATTATCAATATTTCCCCAAATAATAAAACAACTATCAAATTAGACACCATATATAAAAAACTATATGGTTTAGGCAATATTAATATCCATGATAAATTATATAGATAATTTAGGTGAAATTCAATATTTAATGATAATAGGAGATTGAATATTTCAAGGGGACTAAAATAAATCAAGGATGTGAATGTCAACACTATCCTTGGACAAATCAATCATAAACCATCCAAAGTAAGAATAAGGATGGTACCGATACAACATAACCCATATTGAGTAAAAATAAAGGGTTGTTGTCATTGATTAATAGAAAATACTATAAAAAATGTTTTTAAAACATTCTTGAGGAAAATTTCCTTCTATTTTAAAATATCCTTTTTGAAAAAATATTTCTTTGAAAATAAACTTTTAAAAACATTTTCTTTAAAAATTAACCTTTTAAAAATGAAAAAAAAGTTTCTAAATAATGATGGTGGGTAAATCCCTACATGTAGTACAAGGTAAAAAAGAACATTCATTTTTCACGGTAAAAAGGTTAGAAAAATTCCTTATTCAGAAAGCGACAAGAATATCCCTTTAAAAATATTGGTAAAATAGAACAGGGTAAAAAACTCTTTACCAAATAATTTTAAAATCATTTTTGAAAACATTTTAATAAAATTTGTTTTTATAAGAAAACAAGTTCTCCGAATAAAGAGATAAATGAAGTCGGGTTTTCTTAAAAAACATTTCTAAAACACCTTGAGTACCAAAGAGTGAGGAAATGGTACTAATACTTGAATATGATCATGAATAACCAGAGGATATAAAAATGAAATGTTTTATTGAATAATGAGCATATAATTTCCTCAAAATTAAATATCATTGAAAGATCATTAAAGTTATTGTTGAAGAAAATAATATTTAAACATTCCAAAGTGTCTCATACCATATTGAAACATTTTAAATCATAAACCTCATGAAGGAATAATATTAAATTGAAGTTTTAAATACCATGAAGATAAATTAATTCATGATATAATATAAAAATGGGTAGTAGATACACCATACAGAAATATTTAAGTGGTGAACATGACATTTATCTCATAGAAAAAAAGTGAGATGAAAATATCTTACCTTGCATTTCTTTTCAGGTGAAAATCCTTTAGATTACTATATAATAAACTTATGTTAATTATATACTTGTTTGATAACATTTTTAATGTTTATAATAACTCTTATTTCACTTATTACCATGTCTTATACAACAACTTAGACAATTTTTTTTATGTCTAGTGTTTAGACCAAATTTGGTTTATGTGTCAAAAACAATTTTAGTAGGTCAACTATGGTCAATGGGGTCATTATATGGCATCTATAGAATAATAATCATGACATAATTATTATATTTATACATAAATTATACTTTTAAAATTAATCATTAAATATTATTATGAAAAATGAACCAATGTTACAATCATAGAGATTTGTAAGTCGTATGTACGCATAAGTAACATTCCCATTTTTCAATGATCATTATAGAAAGAAGTTAAGTAACTTAAATATTTATAAAATGATACTTATATCATAAATACCATTTTATTTAATCATATATACTTATATATACAATTTATGTGATGTAAAATGAATCACATTGTGTCGAGGAGGCAGTAGTCCACACATCCATGAACGACATTATCACTTATTAATTGTGTTTGAAAGGGTAATAAATAAAATGATATATTATATTTACATAAATATAATTATATAATTAATAAAATATAGATTTTTTTTATGTCACATATATTTATTAAAAACCATAATTTATATATTCCATGTATCGTGTGAACGAATCAGATCACTTTGAGGGGGTGGTAGTCCAGACTTCCACAAATGATGTTATCGTATTTAAAAAAATGGAAGGTATAAGGGAATATGTTATAAAATAATTATATAAGATTGAATATATAATAAATATCATATATAAACATATTTTTTATCATAATAACTACCACGATAGGCGGTAAATAAATATCGAACAATTTTCCTTTCATGAGGCAGCACTTCGCCATTCGTATAAGTAGTATGTTCATTACCAATTAGATGGATGTGTGTGTAAGTTTAGGTATAAACCTTATAATAAAAGCACCCTAGTATATTGAGGATACATTTATTATTATATTAACATGTAATAATAATATTTGAGGTGGTGCAGAAGTAATTTAAATAAAAGTGATTGTTGGAAAGCATTACCTTAAAAATCAGGTAACTCCTTTTTTTATACCAAAGGTATCCCTTGGAATTATTTCTACCCAAAGGGAGGATTAAAGGTATAGATAATGTATTTTGGTAATATATTTTGGAATATATTCTCTGAACATAAGTCATTTGAGAGGTGTGAGTAATGGGGAGAAGTAGAGGCCTTTTATAATGGAGGAGGAGTGGTACTCTTGTAATATTTTAACAAATGAATTATTCCCATGTTTTTCATGTTGAAAATTGATCCAATAATGGTCCAATTTTGATGCAAGATGTAATATGGTCTAAATATGGAAACCAATATCTCTTTGAAAAGTTTATAGGTCGTTTTGGGCCTTAAGTTTAAGGTTTAGTCTCTTATTAATCTTAATTTAACCTTAATCATTGTAATTAATTTTAATCACTTTCATTAATATTTTTGGTAAAAAAATTTGATATTAATAGACAATATAAATTATTATCATTCCAAAAATGGAATCCATTTTTTTAAATTCCAATAATATAAGTTTAATAAGTTTATTTAAATCTAATCCCACAGGCGAGACGATAATGTGGGTTTTTAAAGTAAAACGTCCAAAAGTTTGCTATATTTTTATAGTCAATTTCAAAGTGAAATTGATTACAATGATATATATTGGATTAATTGATAAAAATATTATCTAATTAAACTTTAAAACCAATTTAAAATATTATTTAACCTTATAAATAAATTAGATGAAAAACAGTTTTGAACTAAAATTCAGTATTTTTAACTATTCATTAAAAATGATATGTTTCAAAAAAATAAAAAAAAATCACCCTAACCTAATTTTTATGTTTATATTTAAAATATAAAGTTTATTTTAACATATTAAATCAATTAAAGTGTCAATAATCATATTTCAAATGGGTTCTCCATTAAAAGGAAGTAAAATTTTCTTTATAAAAATATAAGTTTTTATGTGTGAAATTGGATTTTTTTCTTATCTTATACCTATCAAACCTAATAGAAGAAAATAAAAAATATTTGATGGAATATATAAAATATATATTTCATTAAAATAATTAAATAATTGTAATTAATTATTTCTATTAAGACAAAACTTCTTTGGAAGCATAGAAATAATAATATTTCCTTTTATATCCAATTGGTTCTTATTTTCGTTTCTCATTAATTGTTAACCTATGAATTAATTTTATATTTATATAAACCATAAATTTTCATAAGTTAGTTAATAATATTCATAACCAATAACATAAAGGATAGGTTATGTCATATTATATTAAATAACAATATTTTAATAAGACATTGTCATTTGGTGAAACTCGGTCTCGCGTGTATTACAAGCTATCGAGGAAGGTCGCTCTTGAATATAACACAAGATAACTCAGTATTTCATGCATTAGAAGATATAGAATATATTATATTTATTTAATATTTTAATGTATTGGGTTAATATATTACCTTTTTACACTTGGTGATTTGTGTCATAAACACTATGGAATACAAAGTTGTACTTTATAATTTTGGGATGTTGTAATATCAAATAATAGAGCATTAAAAATACATAAATTTTATGATGGATAAATGAGGAGAGGAATAAAAAATATATGAAAGTGAAAGGAAAACCCCTTTTTATTATTTTCAATATACCTTTGTTCCAAACTCACACTGTAAAAAAGTATAAAAAATTAATTTTTATTAAAAATACATTTTTTCCAAGTAGGATTATAAAATACTATAAAATATTAGTGTCATGGAACCAATGCCTAAAAAATCAAAGATCAACCTAAAGAAAGTATATTTGAGTTATCAATATATCTTATGGGAAACATGCCACATGAAGTATAAAACAATTGAATAGGGGTTTATATGGAAAAAATGTAGACAATGAGATAATACCACATAATACAATCAAAGGGTAGAATGCACCCAAATTGTATGAAATAAGTTTAAGGTAATGTTATTAACTTGATAGATGGAAATTGATTTACCAAAAACTATTAAGACTGGGGAAACACTTGATTCAGAATAAATTTGAAGAAAAGAACTTGATTTGACATATTTTATAACATAAATTATTAGGGAATTAAGTATAGAACATTCTCGGGATAGTAAATCAATAGAAACTCTTACAAAGAAAACATGTTTTGTAATATCTAACATGTCTCAAAGAATCAAAATTGAGACCAAGAAAATCCATTCAACTTGAGTGACATTTTAATCAAACATGTTGAATGATAGGGGATGTAATTGAACTTAAAATACCATGATTAAAATATAATTAATGATATAATATCTCAAATATATATTATATACATCACATAAATGGAATGTGGTGCATAGTACCAAATATGTCTCAAAGAGAGAAATTTGAGATGAAGACCCTTACCTTAGTCTTGATCCATTCTTAACTTTCACCAAATATCATGAATAATTAAATTGGGTTAATTTAATACATACCAAATAACCTTATTTATAACTATAAACATTTATACTCCTTATTTACAATCATTCTATACATATAAATATTAGTTTTTTTACCTATTTTCAACACCAGGTGTAAGTAATATTCAATTATTTGAAATAGTTTTGTAAAAAAAGAGATGGTATTAATTGTTTTTAATAATTACATTATTAAAAGATAAGTAAGTCACTAGAATATATGTTACATGATATTTATAAAGGTATAATTTCACTCTATGGTAGTTTTGGATACAAACCATGAATATGACATCTGTGATGATCATGTTTCAGTGATTCTTAATGAATAGAAGGATTTTTCTTAATTCATGAGCTAAATATTAATATAACCATACCATAAAAACATTATTTAAATATTTATACCATATTTTACCAATAAATAATATCTTATATTCATACATGATATAAATGTATAGTATTGTTCAAGTGGGTGGTTAAATTAATCCAAACCTAAACTTATCATGATTAATGGACAATTTTGAGGTGGTTTAGTTGAAATATCATTAAAAAATAAGTATAATAATATTACTTAGTGTTTATTATCATGATATATCAGAATTTTAATGAAGTTAATGTTATTAGTTAGAACAAATAGATCATTTTTCTATTAATTTTCTCATTTTAAATGATTGAATTAATGATAATTGTTTGTTGATCATATCATTAATAGGTTATACAATTTTTCATACGATAACCTTAATGATATAATAATAATCATATTTATCCTTTAATACCATCCTCATGACCATTCCTGTAATCCTTTTATGAAAATAAAAACAAAAAACAATCCTTTCATGGAGGCAATAGTCCACTCGTATGCATGGTTGACTATTTATTCTTCAATAGAATGGGAGAAAGGATTGATATGGTTTATTTTTTAAGAATAATAAACATGATATAAATGTCATAATTATTTTTTAAATTATCCTTTTCTACCATCATTTTAAGGTGGTAATATAAAATTAAACGTGTTACGTTGTGGATGTGATAGTCCACATAACGCACGAATTACAGTTTCATTTTTCATAATAGAAAAAGTAAAAGGTAATTAATTATTATTACAATAAACTAATAAAATTTTGTATAAAAATACTAAATTAATTACATATGGATTTAAAAATTATAATTTGAAAAGAAAAAAGAAAAAAATTAAGTAAAAGTGATTACTCATGTGGAGCACTATGAGGTTTCCTTGGAAGATCTATTGGTTATGGATGGAATAGGAAAATATATTATGAAAAAAATCTCAATAAATTGAAAGATTATTCTAGAGGAAGGAAAAAAGGTAGGTTTTCACGAGGAAATAAAATTTTTAGGAGTTCCTTGAAGGATTGGTGAGAGACCCCTTTTATAAGTGGTGAGAATAGTATTTTTGTAAATATTTCAACTTAATATAAAGGAAGCACATTTTAAACATATCAAGTGACTCCAAAATTGATAACTAATGGAGTAGGGAAGATATAATTTTAATCCTAGCATCATACACTCAATTAGAAACATTTTTTATCATGTTTCAAGCTCTTTCCCCCATGAATTATTTCTTTTACTTTTACTACGATAACTATTTTTACCGAAGGTAGCTTGACCTTTATAACCAAAAATAAAGTGGTCTTTATTAGATAATATGCACCTAATGATTATAATTTTGAAATTAATTTAATTTTATTCAATTTATAAAAGTGAGAAAAATTAATTTTAAAATAAAAATTTATAATCTATTAAAAATAATTTTTGGAGAAAATATTACATAATTTCTAAAATATCAAATATGTGTTTGTAAATTAAAAAAATACTTTTAAAATTATAAAGTCAATTATAAAATACATATCTGGTATTATAAAAATGTTTCTTACATTTTAAATTCATACTTATATATTAATAATTTCATAAAACTCATGTTATTTGTAACAATGGTATTTTGCACTATTTGCCTAAAAATCATTATTTTTAGAAAAATATTAAAAATTAATATTAATATTACATTATTATTCTAAATAAAAAATTTATTATCATTTTGTAAAATTAATTTTTTAAAATTTGATACTTTAAAGATTAAATATAATTCTAACGTATAGTAAAAAACTATTCATGTTAGAAAGTATATTTTTAAAATGTTAATTATTCTTTATTTTTATTTATTATCAATTAATAATTAATTTATTTTTAATATATTATTAAAATTATAAATAAATTTTATTATTACCTAATCGTCATATACTCGATTTCTTGAAATAAAACACCAGTTTTAGAAAGATATATTTTTAAGTACAAAATAATTTTCTTAGTTATTTAGCTATACTGATTAAATTTCATTCATATTAAAGTAGAAATTAATTTCTTTATATAAATATTTCATAAATCATTTACTCATATTCATTATTTCTAATTCAATTACTAGGTTTTATTAAGAATACTTAATATTTATGTTTTTATTAAAATATATTGCATTTCATTTTAGTTCAGTGTTGCATGTAGAGAAATCTATCAAACACATTTGGATCATTTAAAGGAATTCATATATTAAAATATTCGGGTGTTACATCCCCCCCCCCCAAATAAATTATGTCCTCATAATTTGACTCCTAAAATCATAGTAATTTCTATAGGGAACTCATAATTAACTACACACAGTTATATGATCATGGGATCATTTAACATGTGGAATGTGATTTATCTATATAAAAAAATATTAAAAGTTCTTTATAAATAGGGATAACCCATTTCTGATTTCACATTGAATTATACTAAGGGGATAATATCTATATCCATAAGTAATAAATTCCCACAAACCATGAAAATGATTTATATGATAATCATACCACTAGGGGTTTTTTATAACTTGAAATTTAGTAATTGGTGAAAACTTACATGACATGGGATAGTAGAAAATCTAGAGCAAAATATCACTCTCTGATACATTATTTTAGTTTCATAGTATTTTACTTGTTCTCGTGATTTTTAGTGACTATTTACTTTTTTATCCGTTGGAATAAGACATTGAGTCACATAATTCCCAACTCTATTGCAATTAAAAAAAATAAAATTTTATAGCTTCTCTCTTTCCCTTATGCTTGTGAGTCTGATGACCTTTATCTCCACACTTATATCATTTACCTATCCCTTTAAGGAAATTTCCCCCAAGCTTCTTCCCATATGTTAAACATATAGGAAATTTAATCTTCTTTACTTAATTATATTGGTCACCCAAATTTATATGTGATTATATCCTTCTCTTCTTTGGTATTTTTAAGATTTTAACTATGTTTGCATTATTAATGAAAATTCTTAATAGATGGTTTGATATAATCACAATATTTCTCACTCCAATCCTTATCTCATTAGGTTATTCATTGGGATAGTTTATGTATTGTCCATGGAATCCATTATAAACTTGGTTTCATTGATCTTCAGTCATTACTAAAACCAAAAGAGTTAACATGAGTGAAGATCATTATAAGTGAATTATCATAAATAACCCCATAAAAATTTTACATTAAGATGACTCACTTTATAAAACTATTATGTTAGCCTACATATTTTATGACTCAACTTTTATTAGAATTGGTTCAACCTATATCACCCTCGATTTAAACAATATCATTATTGGTTCAACCTAGGTTACTTTGAGTTGGGATATCTCATACTTCTTAACCCAATCCTCAAAATAGAGATCCCAAATTAACATGAACTTTATTAAAAAAATATAAACCCAAAAACATTTAAATTTATGCTATAAAAATCCAACTTATCCTTTATTCAAGAAATCACATATCGATTAATATATACCATAACTTATGATTCTATATATTTCATAAAGTGAATTTGAATCAACCAAAGCATAACCACCAGATAAAGATCAAGCTAAAACCCAATCCATCCTTTTTGGGGGTTTTACCCATAGGTACATCTATGCCAGAGCCTATATCCACTTGTAGTATCAATATTAGGATGTAATTTCTTGGATAAAAATGAAATATCTACTTTACCAAAACATCATGATGTTATCCTATACTTATAATTCTCACTTAGACTTGTCCTTAAGGTTTTCACTAAAGTTATCTAATCTTAATTCCCAAAAAAAAGTGCACTATTACCTTAATGTTAAATCATATTCTATCCCAAAGGGATATCTATAACTTTGAAATTATGATTGAATCCAACTTATCAACCCTTAAATTATCCTCAAAAACATCTTAATCTCCAAATTTATCTAAACCCTACTTTGATACCAACTATAATGCCCCGGACCCGCACTCTTTAATTCAGAGCAACAAACATAAACTTTACAAACTGGATTCAATACCAACTATAGATTCCTAAACCTACTTATCCCATAATTACATGACATAAAGAAAACACTACATTAAATACATTCCCAATACCTTTTAGTTTTGGATCTTTAGATAATTAGGTCACGTCATAAAAAAATAAATCTCTTATCTTTCTCAACTGATATATTTTTTCCCATCATATATGAAACTACTTAATACATAGTATGTAATAAATATATCCCATAAATTCTCTATACATTCTATCCTATTAGACATATCATGTGAAATAATTTTCTACATAACTTCAGGAAATATAAACATAATATGGGGTGAGTTCAAATGCTTAGTAAGGGAAATATATAACTAAATTTTAAAAAAAAATATAAGCATGGCATACATAGTATGGTAGTAGTAAATAATCTGAATAAATTTATAAAAAAATGAAACTCATTTTACTTTTTAATCATAAAAAAATAAAAATATGGATAAAAATAATTATTGATCTCATACAGATGGAGTGCATAATTTCTGACATCAAAAACATATTTTTAAGGCCTTGTTCCCATAAAATATACTGATATAGGGAGAGGTGTGCACTAAAACATAAATTGATTTGTCTCATGAGACATGTTTAAGCATAAAGGCCCTATATAATTCTGGGCCATACCCTTCAATTCTTTAAGTCTAATTGATTCACCGTAAGAGTCAACATGAAATTTCATTCCATTATCTAAAGAAACTATAGAAGAATAAAAATATAGTTATCCATATAATGAAGAGTATGGAGTGTCAATAGATAATAAAATTGTGTTAACTGTCAATAATCATTAAGAATTATGGTACTTTTTCTTATTTAAATAAAAGGAATAACATGATCTTGACTCATCTATAAAAAGAAGGTGGATGGTTAAAAAATACATAGTCATCTTTCCCATAATCATCTATATTAGAATAAAAACATACATAGCACCAATACTTTTCCCCATGTCAATAAAAGAGATAACATTATTATAACCCATCCAAATTAATATTGTGCAATATTGAAAAAGAATATTACCCAATTTTCATAAATTAAACATATAATTGTGTTGATATAAATGAAAAAACCTTAAAAAAAATAATGCTTCGATTGGTATCATAAAATAAGGGATCATGAATCAAATTTTTTGATAGCATGAGTTAAATCCCCCAAATTATAATATATATATTTATATATGAGAGGATAAATAATGAAACATAAACCCCATTAGGGTAAATCTTTTTGAAAATGGTAACAGATATGTAAGTTAAAACTTAAAATATCTTTTAGAAAAAATTTCTTACATTGATGTAAAATACAAAATTACATATTGCTTTCAAAGGTAGATTTCTAAAAGTTTGTGTGAAAGATTTGTAAAACCTTTAATTTTAAAAAATTATTCAATAATAGATCATTGATAATACATAAATCTTATGTTTATAGAAATGAGGAGGAAGACAAAACATATTAAACTGAACGGAAAAACACTTTTATTATTATAAAAATGCATTTATTCAAAAATCACATTATAAGAGGAGTGATAAACCATTATTTTTTATTAAAACTTCATTTTACCAAAGAGGATTATAAAATACCATAAAAATATTATTGTGGGATAACCCTATCATAGAAAATAAATGTTCATGATGAAACATTACAACTCAATGAAAAAATATTTGAGTTATCAATATCCCTTATGAGAAATATACCCTATAAAGTATGAAACAATTAAAAAGGGTTTATATAATAAAAATTTAAGAAATGATTAAATAAAAAATAATACAATAAAAGAGAATAATTTAACTAGATTATATAAAATATGTTCAAGGGAATGATCTTAACTCAATGAATAAAAAATGATTTACCAAAAACTCTTATGACTAGGGTAACACTAGAGTCAAAAGAAATTTGAAGAAAATAACTTGATTTAGAATAATTAATCCCATGAATTAGAAGAAAATAAAGTATAAAAAATCATGGGATAGTGCATAAATATAACACTATACAAAGGAAACATGGTTCATAACATGTAACATTTCTTAAAGAATCAAAATTGATACCAAGAAACCCCTTTCAGCTTGAGTAACATTTTAATAAAACCCATTGAAAGAGAGGGAATTTAATTGAACATAAAATACCATTATTAAAATATAATTCATGATATTATAGCTCAAATATAAGGTATATATACCACATAAATTAAATTATGTTCATAATACCAAACATGTTTAAAACAAATGAATTTGAGATGAAAACCCTTACTTCGATCCTGATTCATTCTGCACTTGCACCAACAATCCTGAATAATTAAATTTAGTTCATTAAATACATACCCAATAACCTTACTCACAAATATAATAATTTATAATCCTAATTCTCAATCATTATATACATATCAATATTAGTTAGTTTTTAACTATTTTTAAAACCGAGTGTAAGTAATCTTTATCACAGTGAAATAGTTTCATAAAAATGGTGTTGGTATTCATTATTATTGAAAAAATCATAATTACAAGAAAATTAATTTATTTTAATCGATTTTACATGATAGTTATAAAGGTATAATTTCATTCCAGGGTACTTTTGGTCATAATCCATGAAGACTAAATTGGTGATGATCATATTTTGGTGATTCTTAACAAACAAAAGGTGTTTTCTTAATTAATGAGTTAAATGATGATATAACCTTTCCAGAATCAAAAAAATTATTATTTTAATATTTATATCATATTATACCATTAAATAAGATCTCATATTCATCTATGATATAAATGTACTGTATTGTTCAAGTTAATTATTAAACCGACCTGAACATGAGCCTACTATAATTAATGGATGATTATGAGGTGGTTTAGCCATAATATAATTTAACCATAATTATAATGAACTTATTTAGTGTTTATTATCCAAATTTATCATAATTTTAAAGATGTTAGATTTATTTATTGGATATAAGAGATCGTTTTCCTCTAAGTTCGCTTGTTTTAAATGATTGAATTAAGGATAATTGTTTGTTGATCATGTCCTTAATAGGTTATATAATTTATCAAAATAGAAACTTAATGGTATAATAAACATAATATTTATCCTTTAATATCATCCTCATGACCAGAAATATAAGTTAGTGAATAAAATAAAAATAAAAATCAATCATTCCATGGAGGTGATAGTTCAAACGTATTCATGCTTGACGATTTCATTTTCCATAGAACGACAAAAACAAGTAATGTGTTTTATTGTTTCAAAATAAAAAAAATGATATATATATATATATATATATATGTATCGTAATTATTTTTTAAACTCCACTTTTATACCATCATTTTATGGTGGTGAAGGAAAACAAAACACATTACGTCATGGAGGTGGTAGTTCACACAACATACAAATTACGGTTTCATTTTTTTAATAAAAATGGAAAAATGTGATTAATTATTATTAACATAGAATAATAACACTAAATATATAAATAATTATTATTTCATTATATATGGATTTTAAATTTTTAATTAGAAAATAAAAATATAAAATAAAGAAGTTGAGTAAAAAAATGATTACTCACATTGAGCACTATGAGGTTTCCTTAGAAGATCCCTTAGAAATGGATGGCATAGGATAATCACCTATGACCATAAGATCAAGAGAATGAAATAGTATTATATGGGAAGCAAAAATTCTCATGTTTCAGGAGGAAAACTATTTTTTATAATTTATTTTAAGGGGCGGCGAGAGGCCACTTTTATAAGTTTTGGGAATGGAATTTTCATAGATATTTCAACTTAATATAAAGGGAGCACATGTTAAACATATCAAGTGACTAAAAATTTGAGAAATAATGGAGTGTGGAAGATATTAAGTTGATCCAATTATAATATAATCAATTATATAAATGTTTTGATCATGTTCCAATCCTTTTACCCCCTGAATTATTACTTTTTCCATTTTACCTTTTACTACAGTAACTGGTTTTTAACTAAAGTAAATTTTCCTTTATGACCAAAAAAAGTGGTCATTATTAAATAATTTGGACCAACTGACTATAAATTTAAAACTAATTTCATTTGATTCAATTTATAAAATTGATAAAGATAATTTAAAATAAAAATGTATATTGTATTAAAAACAATTTTGGAGAAAATATTACATATGTTCTAAAATATCAAATATGTGTTTGTAAATTAAAACCAGTATTTTTAAAATTGTAAATTCAATTATAAAATAAATATTTTTTATTATAATAATTACTCATGAATTTAAAATTCATACTTATACGATAAAAATGTCATAAAACTCATGTTATTTGTAACAACAATACTTTTCAATATTCAACTAAAAAATCATTCTTTTTAGAAAAATCCCAAAAATTAATATTAATATTATAATCTTAAGCTTAATAAAAAAATGATGATAATTTAAAAATATTAAATTTCAAAAAATTTATAATTAAATATTTAAACTAAATCCTAAAATATAGTGTAAAACTGTTCATATTGAAAAATAACTTTTTAAAATGTTAACTATTCTTTATTCTTATTTCCTATAAATTACTAATTAATTTATTGGTAATATATTATTAATATTATCAATATGTTTTATTATTATCTAATCATAATATATTTATTTTCTAGAAATAAAACACCAATTTTATGAAAATATATTTTTAAGTATAAAATGATTTTCTTAGTTGTTTTGGATATAATAATTGAATTTCATTCATATTAAAAGTAGTAATTATTTTCTTTCTATAAATATTTCATGTAAAACCCCAACCTTCCACGGTACATTTCCCTTTGAATAATACTGTAGCTTTCATTGTATGCAACTTCGAGTTCTAGCACACCACGACCAATCAAACAAGCCGTTATGAATAGTAATACCCACTTTTTGAAATTTTATAAATTTTATTTTTAAAAATGGACTTCATTTTTTGATTTAGAATATCAAAATTAGATTAGGGTTAATTTTTGGTATTTTTCTGAAAACTTTCAATTTTTGATGAATAGTGAAAAACATTGCATTATTGTTTAAAACCAAATTTTTATTTAAATAATGTCAAAATTGACATAAAAGAGTTTTTAAAAAAATACTATATTATTAAATGATATAATAGTCATAAAAATATAAGTTTCGGCCAAAGGACTTATATAATAATAGATATGTCATTAATGAACCACTTGGGGTTTTCTTGGCATTTTATAGTAAGTTTATTAACCATGTAAAATAAAAATACAAGGAGATATGGTAAATATTAAACTATTTAACCAAGAGTTAAATATAAAATATAAGGTTAATATGGTGACCTAAACCTATCTAAAACCTATTGGTTGAGAGGTTTTCGACCCATCCCCACCTTATACTTTAAATAAATCCTTTTGGAGCCATTATAAACCGAATATTATTGTATAATAAAAAAATATTTCAAGGTTTTCCTAAAGTGACCCTCACCTCTCTTATAAAAGGGTACTTCCTCTTCTCTTAATTTCACACCTCCAAAGCCATTTGTCTCATCCAACCACTACTCAAATATCCTCCCAAATACCCTCAATTAAACCTAGACACCTTACTTTTATCATAAATCCAACCTAAAAAGACCTTTTGATCAACTCAAAAGGAACCACCCGAAGAAGAGGTAATAATTTCACCACCTCTTTCAAAGTTTTTTTTCTTCTTCCACTTCCTCTTTATTTGTTTTTTCCATACCAAAATAATAAATCCAGTACCTTACACATAATTTTATGTTATTATAAATATGGTACAGCCATATTCATTCTCTATCCATCCTATGAATGACAAGTCACCATACGTGCGTGCGTACGGCTTACCGTCTCCACGTCATGGTGTAGTTTGTTATTCAAACACTTCATTATTTGTATGGGTATAATAATTAGTATAATTTATGTAAATAATAAATATAACATATTAATTATTATTTATATATTATATACCATCCCATTACTTACGATTCCACCATTAATAGAATGGTATTGTCGCTCGTGCGTACGTACGGATTACCGTATCCACGAACGCGATGAGATTCATTCCTCATCCTAACCATTTAGGAATAAATATCATTTTATGATTCAAAAATAATTTTTAATAACTTAATATAATTCTTTATATGAATCAAATACATCTTATCCATAACAAACATGACTTACGTAACAAAACATATAAAGGAAAACAAATCAGTTAACACCTGAAACGATGATACTATTGAAATATTATTAAAAAAGCAATATTATAAGATCATATATGATTTCATATTTATGTATGAGGTTCTTGTATAATTTAATAACAATTATTTAACTATTATACAGGAGGTTAACGTACCCTTGACCAAGTAAAAGTACACAGTAAGGGTTAATTCTACAATCTCTTCATTATCTGAGGTTGTTTATACGTGAGTATCTAATAGGACCTCTTTATCATCCACATCCATGTTTCCTAAAAATTTATTTCAAAACATTTTTACTATTTTCTAGACTATGGTTTAAAGTCATTTATACCCTTGTTTGACTTTTTATAAAAATTTTATAAAGGAATCTTTCTGCCATTTTCTAAACAAGGTCCTTTACGACCTTTTCAACAAAATTAAGGAAAGAAATTTTTTAACTTATACGGAAGGTGCGGCTATTTTCTACCATTATAACACCTTCTAAGATTCCCTTACAAGCTTATAAGAATATTTTCAATTACATTATTTTAAATTATTTCAAAATAGAAAGATATATTTCTCCCAAACAGTTTTAATTTCATCTATGTCAACATCCTTTGATGGATTTTAAACTTGTTTGAATTTGATTTATTATGATACAAATCTTCCATATTGTATTGAAGGTTTTGTGATATGTTTGACATTGGATGTGTTATTTTTATATCATTCATGGTTTATGGATAAAGTATTTATATTTCTTATGCTAGTTTTAATACGAATTTTTATATTATGTTTAAACCTTTTCATATGAGGAATGCATTGGACTTCGTAAGTGACGGCTGGAGCTTGCTATAGCTCCTCGATGCATCGGTAGGTCTCATGAGACAAACTAGTGTCTTGGAACAAGGCCTTGACAAAATATTATTTCTAGTCTTGGAACAAGGCCTTGACTATGTGGTTATGATGTCTGACATTATGCATTCCATCATTATGAAATTGGCTATTGATATTGCATGTGATTGTTAGACTAGTAGAATATCCATGTGAATAAGTAAATGGAATTATTCAATTTATATTTTATATATTATACTGAATTTTAAGTTTAAAAGTCTTATGTTTTGGTCTTATACATTTCCTTTAATGTTTATGCTTATTTATGAAAGTTTTCACTATATTGGTATCTGTACTAAGAATATGATCTCACCCCTTACAATGTTTTATTTTTTCTAGGATGTGAAGATGTATTTTATGGTTGAACTTCAGGGATAGGATAAGGGATATAAGTGTGTTCAAAGTGGACAAAATGTTTTTGTTATTTTTATCTCATGATGTAATGTAAAAGTTATGTATGAATCTATTACATCCAAGGCTACTAAACTAATCGGTCTTTCGAGACATGATCTCTTGTGATCATGCCAATGTTATGTAGTAAAGCACCGACTCTGGGTAACTAGGGGTGGGGTGTTGCAGTTGGTATTAGAGGAGTTTTAGTACAAACCTTGAAAGCCAGATTTATAAAAACTCTTATTAGAGAACATTACCCTAAGATAGACTTTGAGGATCAGTATAGAATAACTTCTTAGAATTTTGGTAATGTAGAGATTTTTTTAGTTTTCCAAGCAATAAATCATTTTCTGGATACGAGTAGGTAGAGGTGGCTCTAGCACAGATATACCTAGGAGTAAAAACTCCAACAAGGAGTTTTGGGCTTGACTAGGGGTATCCTAGTACACAACAACGGGCCTTGTTGTACTCTTGGTTACGACACTCATGGGTGATATGATTAGGATAATTCACATTTTCTTTACAAACCATTATGATGGATTTATGAGTATATACCTCTTCAAAGAAAAAAAATTTATGATTATGGATTATATCCATAAACTGTTCAATTTACGTTAAGTGTTTTACAAGTTTGGAATTATGTATTGTGATTCATAAACTAATCTAGTATATGCCATTTTTTAGAAATAGTACCAAGTGGAAGGAATGGAAACTGTATCAATACAGGTAATCCATCTAATGATTGACCTCCTACTCAAGATAATTATAGTGGAGTGAGTTCTACAACTGGTGTTGATTAGCTTATCACCATACTAGGACAACTCACTTAAGTTATGAATAATAACCTTACCCGTATGGAGCACCCTGATCCAGAACACAGAGGATCAATGTTAGACCGATTCATGAGGCAATAAGCAAAAATGTTAAATGGGACTAAAAATCCATTTGTAGCTGAGCAATGGATAAGTTCCTTATAGAAAATATTTCATGCTTTGGGGAGTAGCAAAAGGGAAAAAGTTGCCATTGTAGTTTATCACCTCACAGGAGATATAGATAAATGCTGGTTATTAATTCAAAGCACAAAGGAGGATTAAGAAGTATCAAATATGGAATGGATGGATTTTAAAGATATTTTATTAGAAAAATAATTTCCTCATGACCATCGAGCGGATATGGAAAGACAATTTCTGAGTCTGAGGCAAAGGGAGGATGAGAATGTCGCAAAGTATGAGGCTAACTTTACAAGGTTAGAAAGGAATGCAACAGATTATATATGTAACCCAAGGAGTAATATTGATCAATTATTTGATGGGTTAAAACCATTTTGTCATCGAGCATTAGTCTCACAATCCTTCTCATCATATGAAGATATTGTCTCATGTGCTATCAAGACAGAAAAGGAATTATCTAAGTCTTACGACTTTAAAGCAAAGAAAGAGAATAAGATATCTGTTAAACACTTTGGAAATGGAAATAAGGGGAAGAGGGGAAAATTTGAATGTCCATCCTAGTCTAAATGTGGAAAGAAACACCCTAGTACTTTCCTGAAGGGAATGGGAGTCTGTTACAAGTGTGGTGAAAAGGGCCACCAAGCTCGTGATTGCAAGGGAAAGAAAGAGGTTGTCAATGTTGAATGCTAAAATTATAGATAAATAGGGAATTATGAAAATGAATTTCCTAAGTGCCAAGGAAAATTACCTTAGAAAAGTACAAGGAAGAAATGCCAAGCTTATGTGATCACTACTGCTGATGTTGAAGCTCTAAAATACGTGGTGGCAGGTAATTTAACTCAAATTTAGCCAATAATTTATTTGATTCTGGATCATCCATTGTTTCATATCTTACCAGTTTGATAATAAAAATAGATATTTCCAATTTTATTTGACAAGGGAGTTGTCAGTCAAAACTCCTAAGGTAAGTATCATTGCAACAAATTTTTGTGAATCAGTTCCTATTAAGGCATATAAACGTTATTTATCTGCTGATATCATCATCAAAACCATGATTGAATTTGATATAATCCTTGGTATGGATTGGATTTCAGACCATGATGTGAAAATGTATTGTAATAAGAAGGGGGTTAAAATTTTTTATGATGATAAGGAGTACCTTATCTTTAGAGCATAAATTTCACCATCTGATTCTTATCTAGATCCACTCACAGTAGCTCTACTAAATTCAATTATTGGGGAGGAAGAGAGTGAAATAGCTATGGGTGAGGAAATGAATGTTAAATTATAGGATGTAACTATTTTTCAAGAATATGTTGATGTGTTTCTAGAGGATTTACCTATACATCCTCCAGAATAAGAAATTGAGTTTTCCATTGATTTAATTTCTGGTTCAAGGCCCATATCAAAGACCCCTTAGAGAATGGAAACTATGGAATTAGTGGAACTAAAGAAACAACTAGAGGAATTGATTAATAAGGAATTTATTCACCCTAGTGTTTCTCTATGGGGATCCCCTGTTCTTTTTGTTAAGAAGAAAGATGGATCTATGAGTTTGTGCATTTATTACCGGGAGATCAATGCTATAACAATAAAGAACAAGTATCCCCTACCTCGCATTGATGATTTATTTGATCAACTTCATGGATCTAAATATTTTTCAAATATTGACCTTCGATCTGGATATCATCAGTTGTGTGTGAATAAGGAAGATATTCCGAAGATAGCATTTCACACCAGGTATGGGCATTATGAGTTTACGGTAATGCCTTTTGGACTGACTAATGCACCCTCTATCTTCATAGATCTAATGAATAGAGTTTTCAAGGAATATCTTGATGAATTTGTAGTAGTATTTATTGATGATATCCTGGTATACTCTAAAAGCTACTAAGATCATGAAAATCACTTCCCCACTATTCTAAACACTCTTAAAAGAAAGGAATTATATGGTAAGTTCAACAAGTGTGAATTCTGGCTTCATGAGATTTTATTTCTTGGCCATATTGTCTCTAAGGATGGAATCTATGTTGATCCTTCAATGACCAAGTCAATCCAAGAATGGCCAACACCGATGATTATAATTGAGGTACACAGTTTTATTGGTTTAGCAGGTTATTATCGGCATTTTGTCCATAATCTTTCTCGATTGGCTAACCCATTAACCATACTCACATGTAAATGGGTTAACTTTTTTTGGAAAAAATAGTGTAAAGAATGTTTTGAAGAAATGAAGATAAGATTAGTCAATGTTACTATATTGAATCTACCATCCGGGAATGATGGGTTTGTTATTTATAATGATGCTTCAAAGAAATGACTTGGTTGTTTCCTTATGCAGAATGAGAGAGTTATTTTCTAGGCATCACGGCAGTGAAAAATTCATGAGAAAAACTATCCCACTCATGATATTGAGTTAGTAGTTGTAATATTTGCTCTGAAAATATGCAGACACTATCTTTATGGTGAAAAATATGAGATTTATACTGATCACAAGAATTTGAAGTATATTTTCTCTCAAAAAGAAATCAACATAAGGAAAAGGCAGTGGCTTAAAATACTCAAGGATTACGATTAAACTATACACTACTACCTAGGGAAGGAAAATAAGGTGGAAGATGCTTTGAGAAGAAAGGATCATGGAGTTTTGAACAAGATGAGAGTTGAAATGGATCCTATTTTCATGGAACTAGTAAAGATGGATATGGGAATAACCATGGAAGGTGAAACATCAATACGTTTTCAAATGGTTGCAAAACCATCTTTACTAGAAAGTATAAAGAGTTCTCAGACTGATTATGAGGAGTTTCAAAAGAAGATTAAAGATGTGAATGATGGGATATTGAGTGAATTCGTATATGAAGATGGAAATTTAAAATTTGGGAAGAGACTTTGTGTTCCCGATATACCAGATCTAAAAAGAGAATTGTTGGATGATGCTCATATCTCTAATTTCTCTATACACCCTGGTAGCACTAAGATGTATAGAGATTTCAAGTAATATTTTTGGTGGGACAACATGAAGAGGGAGATTGTTGATTATGTGTCAAGATGTATGGTTTGTCAACAGGTGAAGACTTATAGACAACATCCTAGAAGAGTAATGCAATCTCTTCCCATACCTGAGTGTAAATGGGATGATATTACGATGGACTTTGTCATGGGACTACCAAAGACTCCTAGAAGGAATGATGCAATATGGGTCATTGTTGATCGTCTTTCCAAGTCAGCACTTTTTCTTTCTATAAGATAATATTTACCACTTGAACATTTAGCAAGACTATAAATTAATGAATTTGTAAGACTTCATGGTGTACCCCAATCGATTGTTTCTGATCGTGATCCCAGTTTTACATCAAGATTCTAGAAAAGCATTCAGAAGGCCCTGGATATTGAACTTCGTTTGAGCACTGCCTACCACCCTCAAACTGAAGGACAATCAGAACGGACTATTCAAACCTTAGAAGACATGTTGAGATCTTTCTCACTTTATTTTCAAGGTATGTGGGATTAGTATTTACCCCTGGTAGAATTTTCCTATAAAAATATCTTCCATTAAATCATTCAGATGGCACCATATGTAGCATTATATGGAAACAGATGCCACACACCAACTTGTTGGGATGATGTTGGTGAAAGAAAACTCGTAGGCCCAGAACTTGTTGAGGAAACAATGGAAAAGGTGAAGGTTATCCAAACCCACATCAAAGTAGCTCAAAGTAGGCAAAATAGTTATGCCGATAACCGGAGGAAGGATTTGGAATTTTAAGTAGGAGATCATGTTTTATTGAAGGTATCTCCATAGAAGGGTGTTATACGTTTTGGTAAGAAGGGTAAATTAAGTCCCAGATACATCAAAAATTACAAAATTCATGAACTAATTGGAGTTGTAGCTTATCGTTTGGCAATGCCACCAAGTCTCTCCAAATTTCATTATGTATTCCACGTATCACTGTTGAGAAAATACATACCTGAACCAATGCATGTACTCACCTATGAAGAAATAGAACTGGAACCCGACCTGTCTTATTGAGAAAATCCTATCAGAATTCTTGATACCAGAGAACAAGTGTTGAGAAACCGGCTGACTCGTTTGGTAAAAGTTCTATGGAGAAATCATAAGATGGAAGAGGAAACGTGGGAACCCGGGGAACTTATGATGAAGAACAATCCGAATTTTTTTAGGCATTAGTATTCTAGAAATTTTGAGGAAAAAATTATTTGAATGAGGGGAGAATGTAACACCCCAAGATTCCACAGTATGTTTCCCTTTGAATAATACAATAGCTTGCATTGTACGCAACTTCGAGTTCTAACACACCACGACCAATAAAACTAGCTGTTATGAATAGTAATAAACACTTTTTGAAATTTTATAAATTTTATTTTTCAAAATGGACTTTATTTTTGGATTCAGAATATCAAAATTAGCTTAAGGTGATTTTTTGGTATTTTTCTGAAAACATTCAATTTTTTTTGAATAGTGAAAAACATTGCGTTATTGTTTAAAACTGACTTTTTATTTAAATAATTATTTATTTTATTTAAATTTATTTTAAGTAAAAATTGGTACATAATACCTATATTAGTACAATGTAATTCATTGGAGTCATTTTATAATAAAATTAGATATATAAAATTTTATTGAACTTTTTACCGTCTTTTACCCACCTTCTAAACACGTTAGCAAATTTGCATAAAACGTAATTTTACCACTTCTGTGAATTGAATATAAAAAATCTGAGAGACACGGTTGATATTAGTAAGTAAAATTTTTTTCAATAAGATGAAAATATTTTTTGGTGAATAGTAACTTTTGACTTTTATTTACCACAATTAAAAGTAAATAGGGTAATTAAAGGTAAAAATGATATTATTATTACCCTAACACATGTATTAATTCTATTGGATAAGTGTATTTCGACCAAAAACAATCTTAGGAATAAAATATGATCCTTTTGCTCCACTTATATTGGATTAGGACATTTATCATTATTTTATTTAAAAAAGAGTTAAAAGTGTTAAATTCAAAGTTTCATAACTAAAACATTTTTAATATAGGGTTACATATAAGATAAATTATACTATAAATATTCATTAGAAATATAAAAATATTTGATACACAACCGTATTTTATTTATAATTTTTAGACATTAAATAATTAAATTTATTTATGACACAATGATGATGCAGTAATTACCTTATTAATGAAATATTAAAATAATTGATATTATAAATATCCAAATAAATGTAAATTGAGACTTTTGATGAATTAAAATAATTTTATAGGTTAATATGACATGTTAGGGTTGATTAAATTAATTTTTTTCTAAGTAATCAAGTTGTTAGGACTTTAACAAAAATCATATACTAAATAGTGTCAGAATTGACATAAATGAGTTTTTAAAACAAATACTATATTATTAAATGATATAATAGTCCTAAAAATATAAGCTTCAACCAAAGGAATTATATAATAATAGATATGTCATTAATGAACCACTTGGGGTTTTATTGGAATTTTATAGTAATTTTATTAACCATATAATATAAAAATACAAGGAGACATGGTAAATGTTAAACAATCTAACCAAGAGTTAAATCTAAAGGATGAGGTTAATATGGTGACCTAAACCTGTCTAAAACCTATTGGTTGAGATTTTTTCGACCCATCCCCACCTTATACTTTAAATAAATCCTTTTAAATCTATTATAAACCAAATATGATTGTATAATAAAATAATATTTCAAGGTTTTCCTAAAGTGACCCTCACCTCTCTTATAAAAGGGTACTTCCTCTTCTCTTAATTTCATACCTCCAAAGTCATTTAGCTCAGAAAACCCCTAATAAAATATCCTCCCAACTACCCTCACTTATATCTAGAGGACTTACTTTGATTAGAAATCTAACCTAAGGAGCCCTTTTGATCAACTTAAAAGGAAGCACCCGAAGAAGAGGTAATAATTTTACCACCTCTTTCAAAGTTCTTTTCTTCTTCCACTTCCTCTTTATTTTTTATTTACATACAAAAATAATAAATATAGTACATTATAAATACTTTGATGTTATTATAAATATGTTACAACCATATTCATTATTGTATCCATCCTATGAATGACAAGCCACCGTACATGCGTACGTACAGCTTACCGTCTCTACGTCGTGGTGTAATTTGTTATTCAAACACTTAATTATTTAAATGGGTATAATAATGAGTATAATTGATGTAAATAATAAATATAACATGTTAGTGATTATGTATATATGATATACCATCCAATTACATTCTATTCCACCATCAATAGAATGGTATTTTCGCTCGTGCATACGTACGGATTACCGTCTCCACGAACGCGATGAGATTAATTCCCCATCGTAACCATTCAAGAATAAATATAATTTTATGATTCAAAAATAATTTTTAATAACTTAATATCATTATTTATATGGATTAAATACATATTATCCATAACAAACATGACTTATGTAACAAAACATATAAAAAATGAATCAGTTAACACCCGAAATGATGATACTACTGAAATATTATTAACAAAGAAATATTAGAAGATCATATATGATATCATATTTATGTATGTGGTTCTTTTATAATTTAATAACAATTATTTAACTATTATACAGGAGGTTAACGTACCCTCTACCAAGGAAAAGTACAGGGTAAGGGTTAATTCTACAATCTCTTCATTATCCGAGGTTGTTTATACGTGAGTATCTACTGGGACCTCTTTATCATTCACATCCATATTTCTTAAAAATGTATTTCAAAACAATTTTACTATTTCCTAGACTATTTTTTAAATTCATTTATACCCTTGTTTTACTTTTTATAAAAAAAATCGACAAAATTAAGGAAAGAATGTTTGTTTAACTTATACGACGGGTGTGGCTATTTTCCACCATTATAAATCCTTCGAAGCTTCCATTACAAGCTTATAAGAATATTTTCAATTACATGACTTTTAAATGATTTCAAAATAGAAAGAGATATTTCTCTTAAAAAGTTTTTATTTCATCTATTTCAACATCCTTTGATGGATTTTAAACTTATTTGAAGTTGATTTATTATGATACAAATCTTCCATGTTGTATTGAAGGTTTTGTGGCATGTTTGAATGTGGATGTGTTATTTTTATACCATTCATGGTTTATGGATAAAGTATTGACATTTCATATTCTATTTTTAATATGAATGTTTATGTTATGTTTAAACCTTTTCATATGAGGAATGAATTGGATTTAGTAAGTGACGGGTGGAGCCCACTATAGCTCCACGATGGATCAGTAGGTCTCATGAGACAAACTAGTTTCTTGGAAAAAGGCCTTGATAAAATCTTATTTGTATTCATGTCACGAGGCCTTGACTATGTGGTTATGATTTCCAGCATTATGCATTCTATCATTATGAAATTTTCTATTGATATTGCATGTGATTATTAAACTAGTAGAATACCTATGTGAATAGGTAAATGGCATTATTCAATTTATATTTTCCATATTATGCTGAAGTTTAAGTTTAAAAGGGTTATTTTTTAGTCTTATACATTGCCTTTAATGTTTATACTTATTTATAAAATTTTCCTCTATATTATTATCCTTACTGAGCATCTGACCTCACCCCTTTCTATGTTTTATTTTTACCAGGATGTGAAGAAGTATTTTATGGTTGACCTGCAGGGATAGGCTAATTGATATAAGTGTGTTCAAAGGGGACAAAATGTTTTTGTTGTTTTTATCTCATGATGTAATGTAAAAATTATCTATGAATATAGTACTTCCATGGCTACTAAACTAATCGGTTTTTTGAGACATGATCTCTTGTGATCATGCCAATGTTATGTAATAATGCACTGACTCTAGATAACTAGGGTCAGGGCTTTATATTTAAAAAATTGGTTACTCATTTTCATTCCCACTAATTAAATGGATAGTTTTTAATGTAAACACTTAATATTTATATTTTTATTAAAATATACCATGGTTTCATTTTAGTTCAGTTTTGTGTATAGAGCAAGCTATTGAACACATTTAGCACATTTAAAGGAATACATATGATAAAATATTAGGGTATTACAATATGATCTACACCAATATGTATTATTCAAAAATTCATATACCTTAAATTCTTATGAATAGCCTTACTAACCCTTTTTGGATTTAAAAAATAATTGTAAATAATCCTTTATCTTTTTATGGACTTTAGTTGTATCTTCATCCTTGAATATTTTGGTTATTTCTAAATATAGTATCAAGTTTTTTATTATAAATTGACCCAATAAACTCTATGAATATCAAATTCTTGAAAATATCTTCCTTATGAATGTATTTTAGTCTTTGAATAATGAAGTATATCATCTTCCATGTCCTCTAGCCTTATTATCTCTGGAGAGTCTTTTGGTGTATTGGCCCCAACTCAAATCATTGATATTAAAATTTAGATAAAAATTTTATTTGGGTTATTCACATCCTCATCTGAGTTGGATTCTACCTCCTCTAAGTACTTTGAATATAAATAATATAAACTCTAGTCATCTATGTCTATATCCACCCCTAGGTAGGATCAAATAATAACTCTAATGTATCTTGCATCAGTATTTATTTGAGACTATCTCTTTTTTAATCTACATCCGGACATGCATCAGCTTTGGGACCATTTTTTATAGAAACAAATATAATCATAAATTAATATATATTTTCCTTTATTAAATCTAGGATGCTTCCTATATTTTTCCTTAAATTTTTCTCTCATATCCTTCTCGATTCTATTTGTTTTAAGATATTGCTTTGATTTTTTTGGATTTCTGGTGGAAAGTCTACTCAATGATCTTATCTTATCAAATATTTTCTATAATTTCTTGTGTGATTTAATTAATTCAAAATTTCTATATAATAAATATGTTTTGAATGGTTTTTACTGGTTTTTACCAAGGTCTTTCTTGGTTGTGCCACACCCATATATTCTAGCAACAACTATAACCTTTAGGAAACAATATGGAATCATATATGGCATATTTCTTACATATTTAAAGACATGCCTCAACATAAAATAGAGTAATATCACCTAAATTATTATTTTTATTCAAACTTATAATGTATCTTTAAGATTTATACTTTGAGAAAGATGAGTCTTTAAGTCTTATTTAACTACTTCAGACCAACTACTTGGAATCTTTTGGATAAAAAAATCTAAAGCATACACATGATCACCATGTCCAAGAAGATTATACCAATGATGAAACCCACAAAGATATGATTTGAATTAACTCATGTAAAAAAACTCTATTTTGGTTAAAGTTGTTTTATATTTTTCTACCAATTCTCCATACTAAAAAACCAATGAATTTTTAGAAAACTCTTGTTTGAGTAAATAAACTACTACTAGGATAACTTTTATTTGGAAAGTTATACTCTTGGATAGATATTATAAAATTTTTGTGTCTTATCATCATATCCCAAAATCTCCTATAATTACCTCTCAAGGTAGATCTTGCAAAATTTCATGCACTTTCTATGGTTCATGAATATAAACTAACTGATATCATATAGTATCAAAGGAATAGGGCCTATTGATCTATGGATACTTGATTATCCTTTTTTCAATATAACTTAAGGATTATAAAATGTTTTGATACACCTTTTAGATGTGTATTTCTAGGTTTATATTCATCCTAAATATAGTATGGATAAGTGGGATTTGATTCCTGATTGATCTTCAAAAACAAATACTTGAATAGTGCTTTTTTTCATAAGGAGTTTGTTTATAGGAGATATATTATCATATTTTCTTGGCTTCCCAAGGTTTTATATTTATTTCTTTATTATAATATAAACATCCCTCTTTACTCTTTTTATTCTCTTAAAGTTTCTATTATAAGTCTTAAATTACTTAAACTTTTCATTTAAGTTTTGGAGACAATTTTTATATCTACAAGATTCCATTTCTCTCAAGTAATAATATCATAGATCTGTTTTTGGTAATTTTGGATACTTGAATGAATACTCAAAACCACTTCTTGATACTATTGAGATTCTCTGAAAAAATTCCAGGTGTAATCTTTTATAGTATATCTCCTTGATATACTTTATCTTTTTGTATCCCTCTGCATATATGGATTTATATCTACGATAATGGATTCTGTATGATTGTACACTTAATCAAAATATCTACCTTCAATCTCCTAACAAAAATCTTGAATATTGTTTGTAAAACCCTTCGGTTTCACTTTCATAGTAGTAATCTTTTGGTTGTTTCCCCCTTTGAGCTCAGGGTCTTTCGGGTTGAGTTTTTGAGTTTTTAGAGGATTTATAGAGATTTATGGTTTAGAAACAAGGCACCCTATGTAGTAGTAACTGTGTAAACTATGTAGTTGGGTAGATGGGAATATGTGGTTAAAAAAATATAGGACAACCATGAGTGTTCTGGTGTTTTGAGGTAGTGGAAGATACACATTCTACACATGGTTTGGCATACCGTACGAGTTAACTATGCATCCTATATGGATTGGGGTATTTTGTAAATTCCCATATTTTTAATTATATTCTTTTACCCTAATCCACACCATTCAACCCTATCATCCATGTCACATTACAAGGGGTTTCCTCACCTTCTTCAAGCCTCATAAAGTGGATTCAAGGTGGTTTCTTGGTGGTTCTTCACCCGATTCAAGAGGTATGAGCTTCTCTTCTCTTCCTATTTGGGTTTCTCTCTTTTTCTCTAAATACTATAAACCTAGTGTTAATGATTGTCCAATATCATTTCTTAGGGTTGGTATAAATTTGGGATTTTGGTTTTAAATGGTTGTGATTCGTAATAGGAGTTCCTTTCCGGTGGATTTCATTAAAGGCGACAAGGTTCCCCCAGTTAAGGTAGGCATTTCCATTTCATTTTATTTTATTTAAGAGTTACATTAATTCTTGAGGTTTTAAATTTATTTCTAACAAAGATAATTATGGTGTGGGTTATCTAGGTTTAGTTTGTTAAAGTTTTATCAAACTTTTTTAGTTTTTATATAGAAAATAGTTTGAATTCTATGTTTCAAAATCCACTTTTTTAAAATGGATGTTTTATGCATTATACATGTTTTATAAAATGACTAGAATGATTTTAATTGATTAAAGAACTTATTTGGGGTGTTCAAGGAAAAATGGAGTTTCCAAAATGGGTTTTCATTTTTAGGTAAAAGGTTTTCCATTGTTTGTAAAGGGGTGATGTTGTTTTATAAAGTAGGATGGAGTTTCCCTTTCATTGTTGTTTGTTGTGATTTCTTGATGGTTTTATTTTCTTTTGATTTTTTTGTATTAAAAATGGTTTTAAAAAGGTATTTCCAAATTTAAATGTTCTATATATATATATGAAATTTTAAGGCCTGGTTAGCACTTGTGAAGTGATGTTTATTGTGCCCTTATTGAGACCCTTTATTATTGATGATGTTATGATTATATATTTGATGGATTCTTTGTTATTTGAATCATGTTTCATTCATGGATTGGGGATCTTTTGAAGGGTATTACAGGTGGTTGGAAGGATGTGATTGTTTTTTTATACTTAGGGGCTTGTTATTATCATGTGATGGAATTTTTTTTCTCATGACCCACCTCTGTTATTATTCCATGGGGACACAAAGGATTCTAAGTAGGGAGTAGTGGGATATTGTTAGTCTAGTTGAGATTTATAACTGGCTAGTCCCCCTAGTTATATGTATCACTTGGCTAGGGTTATTTTCACTGGGGAGACTGGTTATAGAGATATGGTTGACAGATGTGTGACCGCTAACCATCTAGTAGTAGGTCCATATGTACATGTATTTTATTGTACCATTAATCCTCATAGTGTTGCCTCATGCTACGTATCATATGTTATGATTTAATTCCACGAGCTTGTGTTTTGAATTTTTATTATATAATTTCATGTTTATTTTATTTTATTTTTGGATGGAATTGTTTTGATTCTTTGATTTTATTATGGTTTATCCTTGTTTTTGACTAGTGTGGTTTTATTCGTCATTGGATTTATTTATAACCTTCTACATTTTTGTTTCATTATTGATTCCCATTATTCCATTCTTACCTTGATTTGGGTGTGTAAAATATTTTAATGTAAAGGGGAAAATGTTTTTCAAAGTGTTTTTCTTGGTTGGAAGGCTTTTGAAATGATTTAAATCATGTGTGGGTTTGATTTCAAAAGTTTGATGTTTAAATTAAAATGATTGGTTTCATTTAAAATTGGTATTATTTCTAAGAAGGTGATATTTTTGGAAATGGTTTTATAAAATAGAACACAATTGGAATGTTCATGTTTCATGTTAGGTTTTACCCCTTATTTTTTGGAAAAAGGGAATGAAATCTAGTTTTCCATAACTTGTTTTCAAAGGATCATAGTTGGTTTCTTTTATAAAAGAAATGAAATGGAATCCTAATAGTATCCTACTGGATTCAACTCACACCCAACATACTCACATTTGTGGGTATTTAGTCTTCATGTATTTGGTAGGTTTCTTCAGGTATGTGTGTTCAAGTTGGATCTTATCTCGTCTTCCTTAGGAAGATGACGGTTATTGGTATCATGATGGTGAATTGAGAAGCACATCAGGATAGTGATCATACCTATTTTTTTAAACTGATTTCCTTGATTTTTTTTGTCCTCTTTGGTACTATATTTTATTTATCTTAGCATATTTTTTATATTTATAACTCTATATTGTTTTTTATTTATTGAGTTTTCCTTTGGATTTTATCTTTTTTTATTTATAATTATACCTTATTTCGATGTTTGTGTTATATTATTATGGGTGAAACCATCCTAAATAGTTATTTTTGATACCCTTGATGCTTTTCGTCTGACTAGGGGGTTCAGGGATGCTCTTCAAGTAAGTGGAGGGCCGGTTCAAGCATCAGTTCATGTGGAAACTCGAGTTGGTTTGTTACAAAATGGTATTAGATGTATGGGTTATTGAAAGGGGTCTAGGTTCTTGTGAATCACATTAATTTTATTTGGGGTTCAGTGTTAGAAAGGATATGGGGACTTCAGGAATTGGGTTATAAGTTTAGGAAAGTGCATGGACAGCTCTTCCTTGGGGCAGATCTCGAGTTTTCATGGGTGGTCAAAAAATTTATTTCATTTTTTTGTTTTAGTGACTCTTTGTTGAGATGTTTTTGTGTTGAGTGCTACTAATAAGAGAAGGGGGAGTCCTGGGAGATGTCTTGGTAAAAATCCTCACTTGGGGGTAAAATTGGAAGGAATTTTGGGGGTGCATAGTTAAGGCACATGGTATTTCAAACCGTCAAACTATACACAGCCCATGAAAGCTGGTCTGGAGAAATTCCATTAGAACCGACATGGTTAGCTCATGGTTTAAAAAATTTTGTTTCCAAACAGTTCATAATTTTGAATGTTTGGGAATTTTTTCCCTCATTTTGTGGCTTTTGGATGTTTTTTAAATGTAATTTTTTATGTTTTGGTATTTAATTTCTTTTGAAAACCTTGTTTTAGTTACCTAAGTTTCTTAAATAAAAAACATTTGAACTCTAGCCAATTTTTATGGGTTTTATTGGTTTTCAAGGAAAGGATTTCATGGTTTTTAGGGTGATGGAATCCTTGTAATGTTTTGGGTAATTTAGGGTGTTTTATGAATACTTTTAAACTATGTTAAAAGTGATTTTGGGATTCTATTTTAGTTTAAAAAGACTTTTGGTTTTTTTTAATGTTTCTAAAGATTTTTGTGTGAAAATTTTAAACGGGGTTGGTGGCCTCTATTTGTTTCCCTTTAGTTTTGTAACTCTTCTGTGGAAATTTTGTGGTGTTTTGTATTCTTGTTTGTATTGGTTTTGTTATGGTTGTCCTCATGTTGTGTATGGGTTTTATGAGATTTGATGGAGTTATTTTTTTGGTATTTGATACTCTAGAATGATTCCCCCATGAAAAAACCATCAAGTCAAGAAGGGAATTCCTTATGTAGTTTTCCAAGTGATCTAGGAGTTATCATTCCAGTTTCTGACTCTTCCAAGACTCATGATGGAGTGGAAGTTCCTTTCTTTTCTTAAATCTTGGATCATGAATGAGAGTTATTAAACTATTACCCTATGGTGTTATTTTTTTATTAAGGATACCATGAATAAATCGAGTGGATATCCAAGGTTGAAGAGATTTTCAACTCTCTACGAACTCTTGAACCCTCTATGGTTAGCTTCACCATTCCTTTGTTCAAGGGTTTGGGCTTAGAGTAGTGAAATATTTCCATTCATTCCCAAGCATTCAAGAATATATCTTGGGGATATTTCAAGTCTTCTTTAATTTAGAGATTTTATCTTGAAGAAGTGAGAGTTAAGAAGGCAATGGAGTTTTGGGGTATCCTTCAAGGTGATTATTTAGTGAAAGACTATGTTGATCATTTTTTTGTCCTGGTTCCTTTATCTCAAGAGTTGACTGCTGACAACAAAAAGAAGTCATGGTTCATTTTTTAGGGCCTTCATTCAGAACTATTTTCGTTAGTGATTTAGTCTAGACTAAAAACCAATATGGAAGTATTTTACCAACCCATTTTTATAGAGGTGATCGTATAAGGGCATCCTATGTTGGATGATGCTTCGGTTTCTATTGGAGATGGTAAAGATTATTCATTTGGAGAGAAGGGGGTAGGAAAGTGGTCATTATGGGATGTTGTCATCATAACCTACTATACATGTTTTAGTAGAGCAAAATTCAGTTGTGTGTTTTCATTGTGGAGAATATGGTCATGTTCGATCTTCTTGTTTTTCGGATTTGAATAATTTTCATCTATGTTGTTGCCTTGGTAACATTTAAGGGTTTTATGAGATTCTTTGGCATTGGAGTAATAAATCTAAAAACTATTTTAGATATGGTCAATGTTTTGTATTTTTGCTTCCATGGGAGAGTTAGAAGCTAATATTTTTGTTGGTAGAATCCTTTTTTGTGTCTTTTCTTTTTTTGGGGGCTTGTCCTATCTTTTTTGTACCCAGTTACTTTATGCGAAATGGATGAAGATATTTTGACCCCCTATTTTTGTATATTTTGATGTTGTGCCTCATTGTTTGATGCTTTATTATTATTTTCCTTATATGGTGTGGACCATGGGATATTACTTTTTCTATTGGTTTGGACACAAGAAGGACCTGGGGTGCATGTGTGGATACTAGGGGTGTGTTTTTGTTTATGGTTGGGTTGTGGATTCCACCATGTTATGTGTCTCCATTGGAATTTACATGAGAAATTTTTCTAAGGATTTGGATATGAACACCCATGTATGTTAGTTATGATCCCTAGATAGAACCCCATCACTTCTTAATGAGGCATATCTATTTTTTGTGCTACTTGGTTTCAGACACCTTAAGTTATGGTGATCCAGTTTATAGTCCATAGGGAAGTTTATTATGTGTTCTCTCTTGTAGTGTTTTGAGCTGGTTCTCTTGGTTAGTGCAATCATGTTTATTAGGATATGATATTTCCTTTGGGGTGTTATTGGTAAGGTTTCACCATTGTAAAGAAATTATAAATTGTGGGGAGACATGTTCCAAGTCTCTATGTGCTTTCCTCATTCTCTCGGAGTGATCCTTTAGGGTACCTTTGGTAAGGATGTGTTGTTGTTTGGTTTTGGTGACCTCGATTGTCCTGTGGTAGTGATTCTGTTTTTTCTGATGATCTAGTTTGGAGTTCATGTGTCTCTTAAGATAAGGGGTATAAGTCTTGATAAACCTGATTTCAAATAAGATCATAGGATTGGATACCCTATTCATTCTTTTATTTCCAATTAGGGATCCTAGTGAGTTTCCTATTAGTGAATTGTGAATCTTTCTATGATGGTTTCCTGAGGATTGGGTTTTTTTGTCCTTATATCCTTTGTTTTTAGTTTTGGGGGGTCGGTTAGGAAGCAATTCCTCATTAGAGAAAAGTTGGTATTGGCATTCCGATTTATCCAAAGTTTCTAGGTACTTTATGGGGGTATAAAGTGGAATGGTGGGGAGTTTGTAACACCCTACAGTTTCCCTTTATTAATAGTAATATTGTGGTTATTTTCCCCTTTGTGTTTGGGGAGTTCCAATTTGAGTCTTTGAGTTTTTAAAGGCTTTACATGGGTTCATGGTTAAAGTGAAAAACTTTGAAACTATGCACCCTATGTAGTAGAAACCGTGAACCTTATGTAATGAGGCAGAGGGGAGTGAAAATTCTATGCATAGTTAATGAAACAGTGTGGGACAACCATGTGAGTCCTAGATTTTTAAGGTAGTGAAATATGCATAGTCTATGCATAATTTGGGATATCGTGTGAGTTAACTGTAAGGCCTTCTCAAATAGGGATATTTTGGACTTTTCCCTTTCTTTTCAATTAGTGGTTTCTACCCCAAAACACCCTATTTGACCCCCTCATCTTTGGTACCTTCCAAGGGGTTCTCAAACTTTCTTCCAGCCTCTCCAAGTGGATTCAATGTGGTTTTTTGGTGGATCTTTACCCAGTTCAAGAGGTATTAGTTTTTCCTCTCTTCCTCTTTGGGTTTTTCTATTTTTCTCCAAATCTTCTAACCTTAGTATTCATGCTTGTATAGAGATGGTATAAATTAATTATTTTGGTTTTAAATGGTTGTGATTCATAGTAGTATTTCCTTTCTTGTGGATTTCATCGAAGGTGATAAGGTTCCACCACTTGAGGTAGGTGTTTCCATTTCATTTTATTTTATTTAAGATTCTCATTAATTCTTGATGTTTTAAATTCATGTCTAATCTAAAAATGATGGTGTGGGTTATCTAGGTTTGGTTTATTAAATGTTTTCTCAAACTTTGGTGGTTTTCATATGGAAAATGGTTGAATTCCATGTTTTATAAGTTTCTTTCTTAAAAATTTGTTTTTTATGCATTATAAAAGTTTGATAAAATGACTATAATGATTTTAAATGAGTAAATCACTTATTTAGGGTGTTTAAGGATAATGGAGTTTCCAAAATGGGGTTTCCTTATTGTGTAAAAAAATCATTATTTTCAATTGGATAGTGTTGTTTTATAAAGTAATATGGATTTTCCCTTTAGTTGTTGTTTGTTTTGATTGATTGATCATATCAATTTTTTTTAGAATTTTTTTTATTACAAATAGTTTTATAAATGGATTTATAAATGTAAATGTTCTAAATATATATATATATATATGAAATGTTAAGTCATGTTTGGAACTTGTCAAGTGATGTCGATTGTGACATTATTGAGCCCCTTTCTTATTTATGATGTTGTTCTTATCCATGTGATGGATTATTTTTTATGTGATTCATGTTGCATTAATGGATTGGGGCTCTTATGAAGGGTATTCCAAGAGGTGTGAATGACATGGTTGTGGTTTTATCCCTAGGGGTTTTTTATTGTCATGTAATGGAATTTTTTCTCATAGACCACCTCCATTATTATTCCAGGGGAGATTGGGGCTTCTAAGTGGGAAATTGTGAGAAATTGTTGGGATAGTTTAGGTTTATCTCTGGCTAGTCCCCCTAGTTATATATAACACCTAGCTAGGGGGATTATCATTAGGGATACTAGTTAAAGAGATCTGGTTAACATATGTGTGACTATTAACCTGATGGAAGTAGGTCCACTTTTACGTGTATTGTGTTATACCATTTTTCCTCATAATTTTGCCTCAAGATATGTATCATATGTTATAATTTCATGTTGTGAGATTATGTTATTCCTTTTTCTATTATAATGGCATGTGTGTTTGTTTTTTTTTGATAGACTTGTTTTGATGCTTTGATTCTCTTATGGTTTAGCCTTGTTTTGGGTTATTGTGGTTCCACCCATGTATTGTATATATTCGTAACATGTTATGGTTGTGTTTCATAATTAATTCCCTTTTTTCCATGCTTACCTAGATTTGGGTGTGTAAAATATTTTAAGGTAAAGTTTGGAATGTTTTTCAAAGTCTTTTTCATGGTTGGAATGCTTTTGAAATGATTCAAACCATGTGTGGGTTTGATTTCAAAAGTGTAATGTTTAAAGGAAAATGTTCGATTTCCTTTTAAATTGGTATTCTTTTTTGTGAAGGCACCATTTTTCTTTTAAATGATTTTATAAAATATAACTCATTGGGAATGTGTATGTTTCAAGTTTGGTTTTACCCTTTTTTGAAAAAGAGAAAGAAAACCTGTTTTTCCATGACTTGTTTTCAAACTGGTATAGTTAGTTTCTTTTATAAAATAAATGAAATGGGGTCATGGTGGTATCCTAGTTTCTTTATATCACACCCTACATAATCACATTTATGGTTATGTAGTCTTCATGTCTTTTGTAGGTTTCTTTAGGTCTTGGTGTTCTGGCTAGATCTAACACCATCTTCCTTGGGAAGCGGATGGTTGTTGGGATCATGGTAGTGAATTGAGCATTACATGGGGATGGTGATCAGACCTTCTACTTCATAGAATTGATTTGAATAGGTTTTTTTAGCCTCTTTGGTCTTCCATTTTATTTATTTTAACTTGTTTAGTATATTTATAACTTGGTATTTTTCTTTATTTATTTACTTTTACTTTGGATTATATATTTCTTTCTTTATAATCGTGATTTATTTGGATGTTTATGTTGGATTACTGAGCATAAAATCATCCCTAAATATTATGTTTGATACCCTTAATTCTTTTCATTATACTAGGGGGATCAAGGATACTATTTGAGTATGTGGAAGGTTGGTTCAGGTGTTGGTTGGTGTAGTGACTCAGATTGGTTCATTACATTTGGTCTGAATCTAGATTATCTTTCAAACTTGAATTTTATTTTTCAAAGAAAAATATTTCATGTTCTCTAGATGGATATCCTATAGTTATCTCTATATTTCCTACTATCCATGAGGATTATTGTAGATATAAATAGTTTCTACTTAATTATGCCTTTAAAGCATTGATCTTATCATGAATTTTCTAGGAATTATTCCTAAACTTGATCAATTTGAGGTTGTTTTCATAATATAATATGGATTTTGGTATTTTTTGATTCTTTATACGCCAAATTTAATTGGATTTATTATCATAACACCTTAATATATCATGTTAGATATCTCTAACCATAGAATATAATGTTTTGTTGTATAACCTTTATTAAAAAAAACACTCTGGCTAGATTCCTAACATCAATTAGTGGTATTAGAGTGTGAGAAGGATGGAAGGAATCCATCCAAATCACTACTTCAGTGAAGATTATAGAACATGACTTTCAATTTTATGGTTAGAGGTCTATTCTATGAGAAAAAATGTTTAACAGCTAGGTTGAGGTATTATGAGAACAAATCCAATTACATTTTTCTTTGAAAGTATTTTCAAATACTAGTAACCAGATGATATTATGAAAAAAATGAAGTAATTGAGTTCAAGAAGAAATCCTAGAATATTCATGAGAATATCAATACTTTAAAGGTATGAATTAGGTGTACTAAATCTCTACTCCGAAAAACCAAATAACTAGTTGTAAATCTAGAGATAACTCTGTGAGAACCAATTGAAGAACATGGAGTGTTTTTCTTTGAAATATAAACATCATGGTTGGAAGAATATCTAGATTTAGACCAGATATTGAGATATTTTTAAGTGTCTATAAGGGAGAGATTTATCCAAAACCTTTAATAACCTAGGAGCCATTTTCAGGGATAAAAATCTACATGTGCAAATGTAATCATAAATAGAATGTATATTAGGGAGATATACTATAGAATATTACACTTGGCCTTTAGTAGGATAAGATCAAGAGTATCAAGAAGAGGTTTTTATTATTCCTAAAACTATTTAGGTGTAATAGAAATAGATATGTGATATTATTACTTGAGAGAAATAGAATCTTGGAGATACATAATGTGTCTCTAAATTTCTCAATGAAAAGGATCAATAAAGTAAAATATCTATAATAAATACTCAAAGAGAATAATATGGGGAGAGGGGAATGTTTATCTCCCACTAAAGGAATTGGTGTAAAACCTTGGGATGTCATTCCAGTATAGTAGATTATCACCCATAAAACAAATTCTTGGGAATGATAGAAAGTATCGTTTAATGATTAGTTTCATAAGATCAATTAGGAATAAATTCCCACTTATCCTAGCTATATTCAGGATGAATACAAACCTAGGAATACATATATATAATTTTTATCATAACATGGTATGATACTTAAGTAATATTTTGAAAATAATCTCAATGTATCCATAGATGAATGGGAACTGGACCTTCTATATTGTATGTTATCAGTTAGTTTATAGTCAGGGACCATAGATAGTACACTCACTTTTATAGAAGCTACCTTGTGAGTAAATGGATCATGATTTTGGGATATGGTTTTAAGACTCTTAGAAGTGAGGAAATTTATCCAAGAGTATATCACTTTCCCAATTGAAGTTATCCTAGTAGTAGCTAACTTTCCCAAACAAAAGTTTATTGTAAATTCACCAGTTGATTGGGATGGAGAACTGGAATAAAATTCTAGAACATTTTTAACCAAAATCCATATTTTCTACATGTGTTACTTTGAATAATATCTTTGTGAGTTTCAAAATTGGTGTTATATTCATGGACCTAGTGATCAAGCGTATGATTTAGATGTATTTATCTAGAAACTTTCATGCAGTTAGACTAAAGTAGTTAAAAATACTTAAAGACTCACCTTTCTAAAATTACATATTTAAAAGATACTTTAAGAGTTTAAAAAAATGGTAATAAGACTCTATTATATATAGTTTCATGTCTTATAGGATGTATGAAATATGTTATATATGAATTCATCATGTTTTCTAAATGTTGAGGGTGCTCTAAAAAGATATGGGTGTGGTCTAGCCAGAAAATAATGTGGTAAACTCTAGAAAAAATCATTCAAAAAATAGTTTCATGATGGAAGGAATGAATTAAATAAATCACATAAGAAAATATAAAAAGGATTTGGTAAAATAAGGTCATCAAGTAGACTTTCTGACAGAGAGGATAAAAAATAAAAGTTATATCTTAGACCAAATAGAATCCAAAAATATGTGATAGAAAACATTAATTAAAAGTATTGGAAGTATCCCAAATTTTTTAAATTGAAATATCATCTAGTTTTGAATATTGTTGGTTTTTTTCAAGAGGGTTTACAGAGCTGACACATGTCCAGATTTGAACAAAATAATAGGTAATTTCAAAGCAATGTTGATGAAAGATACATCAGAGTTATTATTTGAGATTATCTAGGGAGATGATATAGACTAAGATGATTAGATTTTATATTCTATATATTCAGAGTGTCTAGTGGAGGAGGAATCCAACTTAGATGAGGAAGGGAATAACCCCAATACAATTTTTTGTCAGCTTTGAATAGAAATGATTCAAGTAAGGTCTATTACACCAAATGAATCTACATGGCTATTAAGGATAGGGGTAGAAGGTGATATAGTGCATTATTTAGTGATCAAAATCCCTTTAGAAGGAATAGAATATCAAGAATGGAATAGTCCTAGAGTTGACTAGTCTAAGGTATATAAAAAAAATTGGTACCATTTTGATAAATAGGCAAAATCTTCGAGGGCGAAGAGATAACTAAAGTATATAAAATTGATAGAGGCATTTTTACAATACCTTTAATATACCCAAAAAGTTTTAGTGAGGATATTTAAAATAATTTTATGTATTTTTGTTTTAGAATAATCCATATTGGTGTAGATCCACCTTTTGAAAAGGTAAAAGACCCAACAATCATAATTACAGTAGTAGATGTTAGTCTATGAAATTTCTCTAGTGTATTTGGAGGAGAACTAGAAAATTTTCATATATTAGAAACATTGGTAAAAGTAATACTATATTTTCATGTAGTTCTAATGAACATAAGTATTAGTAAGACTTTATAAGTAAATATCAACAAGAGGAACTTGTGAAAGATATTGGGATGTCCAATCGATATAAAATGTGTCATATTAATTACTTTTATTTATATAAAGTTCAATAATACTATGAGGTAGGATCTAAGGAAGGGTGTGGAAAGTTTTACATAGCATTTCCAAGATGAAGGAACGTCAATTAGAACAATGTATCTAAAAATTTTAAACCCTAAGAGGATAACATGGCCTAGAGAATGGGTTTCACTAAATCTAGAGGAAGAACTAAGGAAAAATAAACTTCTTCCAAATGTAATCAAACAAGCTAGGAATAGAATTTTCATCTTTGAGATTGGATAGGAATATAATTTGTGTTTATAAAACTCAAGATCATGAATATTGGAATTGAATATATAAGACTAAAATCAGACATACTTGAGAATCCTTTAGAGAATCCAAGGATATCAGTAGGGAGTGATGATGGTAGTTTAGAATAAGAACATAGAAAATTAGTTTCCAAAAGAATATTTTGGAGGAGGACTATTCGAATACTTATTTATGAGGATGAATAATCTCATATAGGTTATAAGTAATATTCATTACTTATTTATAAGAAAGAGTATTGGGATACATTAGTGAAGTTAAGAATTGTATGAACTGCATGTACTCCCCTAGAAGATACATTATGTATCTTCTCTTGCACAAGAATCTAGTTTTTTGGAGTAATTTCTGAATCCAAAGAGTTGCATGTTATAGTAGGTAATAATGAAATATTAGTGATTCAGGAAGAGGAAAATAATATTCATGTTGAACTAAATGGGATAATATTTTTAGAGTAGTTACTTTTCTTTGTTCCTCAATTATCAAATGACATTTTTATTAGAAATTGATTCCTTGGAAAATATTAGCAAGTATTGATATTTTTTAAAAGCATTATCCTTGATAATTATTTGATTCAAAATGATTCTGGAATAATCAAAATGGTTCCATAAAATAAAGTATCTATTGTCCAAGTGCAATAATATCTAGAAGAGAATAGTTAATACCATAAAAATATTGAGCAGTAGAAAGAATTGGTTGGATTGAATATTTTGAGGATAAATAAATAAGATTCATTGGCCAAGGTATGAGATTACTTATCATAGAAGTAATCATAAAACCCTCTAAAATTATGTCAAAAGACAATGTTATAAGATACAATTACCCTTAAGGATAATAGTATGGTAATTAGAAGTAAGGAAATTTCCTATCTAGATATAATGGTAATGGATTGTGAGAAACAGATTATAATATTAATCAATCTTTTATTAATAAAGAATAATGAAATTCATCAGATGAGTGAATAATTCAAGGTAATTAATCATGATGAGAAACAACATGGTAAAACTATAATGATTATGTATTATCATGGCATTAATAGCAATACAAAGGATGATGCCTATAATATTCATAAGGATGTTTTAATAAGGATTATGAATTATAGGCCAATGGTAGTCAGGCATGATTAATGAACTTAGAAAAAATCAATATAAGAACCTAGTGATGTTATAGTAATAATTTTATGGAAATCACATTGAAAATGTTTACTCAGGAATGATTAATTTTATGGAAGAATTAATTCCAATATTATAACTTTAATCTAGAAAATATTAGAGGAAAATATAATACAATTTCAGATACACTAAGAGGATACTTTAACTATTGTAGAAGCAATAGAAAAAGGTAGTGAATCCAAGCGATGTCTAGTTTTCATTGATGATCATTATGTGGTTTCATGATTAGTTATCAAAGTAATGAATGATAGAATATATAGAAGAAAATTAATTCCATAAAATAATCACTTTCAGAAGAAAGTTTCTTCATCCAGTAAGGTTGAAAGATTAGAAAGCATGTATTCTTATAATAGAAGATTAAAAAGATCAATAATTGTAGAAAAATTATCTATAGATAGTAAGTCTAAATATAAAATCCATATTTAATTCTTTATATGTGGTAAAAAGATTATTACAACACTCAATGTGTGGAAAATTTGAGAAATGAAAAGTCTTGTAATAACCAAAAGATAGAAATAGAATGTATCTCTAAGGGAAAAGAAAAACACATTTATAAAAGTTGGGATAACCAAGTAAAAGAATGACTTGAGTAGTATAAATTTGAGTAGGAACTTAATCAATAGTAAATGGAAAATGAACTTGAAATCATAGATGATGAGATAGATGAAGAACCAAATACATCAAAAAAAATATAAATATTTAAAACAGATTCAAAATAATTCTATAAATAAACCCATCACTGTTTATAATCTTATACTGAAATAAAAGGATGATCGGATGTTCATGAGAGGTCAAAACCATGTTTTAGACATGATCAAGGAATTTGAAGACATTATAGAAGATTATATGAAGATAGATTAGAATATGGTCAGTATGACCATCATCTAGGAAATCTAACTGAAGGATTAAGTTTTCAGTCATCTTGAAAATTTTAAAAAGATTAAAGAAATATGAATGGAAGAATTCCCAATACTGAACAGGTTTTGGAGGATGTTGGGAATAGAGATTCTAGAACTCTATATACCAGACAAGGAATTAGAACCATAATAGTTCATCGAGTTCTAGAAAGAATTCAAAATGAGAGTAGTTCAATTTTTAGGATTTAAGAAGATAAATTCCACTTATAATTGGTTGCCACATATGATGAAGATAGTTCTGAAAAATGGATGTGACACCCCTATAAAAGTGATACTTAAAAGGTTAAATATTATTACTCATGTCAATAAGGTACACCTTTCTTTTTATAAGCCTTCCGCATTAGAAATCCATAGTTAATCATGATTGGCTTGTAGTAGTGTTAGGATATAAGGCCTCTTGGGAAGTTTCATGGGGTTTATATGAGTGATGAAAAAATACACTAAAAGAACTTGTGTTGGCCTATGGGGACAGTCATTTTGATAGGTTACATCAGTGGGTAATAGCATGTGGTATGCTATGAAGGAAACCAAGGTATTACAGGAGGCTCATGTGGTCATATGACTAAGTTCATGACCCAAGGTGGTTGAGTTATGAAAAATGCTACCAAAGAAAATACCCATCCTAAAGTTCAGAAACACGCCTAGGTTTATGGTATATGGGTTCCAAAACAAGGGTATTATGATTTAAAGGGGGGATATTGTAACACCCCTTTAAAAGTGATATTTAAAAGTCTAAATGTTACTACTCATGTTAATAAGATGCACCTTTATTTTTAGGACCATACTTGATTATATTTCCACAATAAAACATTCTTGGCCTGGAGTTGTGTTAGGAAGGGAGGTGGTGTGATGGGAAGGTAACCAAGGTATTACAGGAGACCCATGAGGTCAGAAGACTATGTCCATAGCCTGAGTAGTTCAAGTCATAAAAATTCATATCCAAGTTTTACTATATTGGGTTTCACATGTAATGACCGCGATCCCAATAGCATAGAGCCAATGTCAGCTTTATTACATTGCAAAAATATACAAAAAATCACATACCAAAGAACCAGATAGTTTAGTAGTCTTGGTAAACTAGATATATACATGATTCCCATATCAAATTTGAAAACAAAAATTACAACATAATATTTTTATTTTAGAACAATATTATTCCTGTTAGGATATCCTTATAGAACAATCATAGTACACATCATGGATTCTTAGGAAAAGGAAACAAAATAAGGGTGATCTCAAATGCTTAGTAAGTGTTAAGTATATTGTAATCTATCATGAATCAGTAAGAATAATAAATATGGAAAGGTAAATAGTGGAAAACACATGCTATTTAAATAACTTTACTATCATGATAAGATATGACATAATCAATTTGGAAAGGTAAATAATTGAAAACACATAAAATTTAATCAATAAATTGAGAATAAAATGCACCAGTGATAATATCACTATGAAAATATCATGGATAATAATAACTAAAATCTTAATGAAGGAAATGCTTAATTATTGGATTCCACGATCTCAAGAATCACGATACCTCTACTGTTAATACCTTTCACAATAAATTTTAAACTACTGGGTATAAACCCACTAGTTTTAGAAAACTGGTTTTATTTTAGATTACTAATTCACCTCATGAGACTACCGATGCATCGAAGGGATATCATTAATTAGTCCCCACCCATGTCTTTCATTTCCAAAAAATTCCTTATATATCTAATAATTTATTTAAATCATAAATAAGTTGCCTTATTATAAAATATAAATATTGAGTAAAGATTTTAAATTTATTAATATTTTCTAGTTAATGAAATAACTTTCAAGGTAAAAAATTTATGTAAAAATGGCATACTATTTAGAAAATAATCATATCCATAATAGAAAAAATATGGATATTTATGAGAAATGAAATATATGATAATAAAAAGTAAGTGAATGTTTCAAAGGATGGTATCATTACAACATATACCCAGTAAATAATATGTAAAATAAAGGGTTTTTATCATTAATGAATAAAATTACCATAAAAATATCATTAAAAACATTTTTGAGGAAAAATATCTTTTTCACTTTAAAATTCACTTTAAAAATATTTCACAAATACAAAGGAAACATTTTATTTGAAAATAAACATGTAAAATTGTAAATTAAGTTTCAATAATTAAAGTGTCATAAAGGAAAGAAAATCCACTCATTCTTTATAAGTTAAAAAAAACATTCCTTTCATAATTTTGTCATAAAAGTCACAAAATACCTCATTTTGAAAATGAAAAAAATATTACTTTCAACCCATTTTTTAAAAAAAACCCAAACATGGGTAAAAATGACTTTAACCAATTTTATGAGAATAGTGAAAATATGTTTGAAAACAATTTCATAAAACATATACATAGAATTGAAATATTCCCCAGTGGTGACTTAAAAATAAACAATCTTGAATAATGATGAGATTGTGAAATAAACCCTTACCACTTGGGTGTCTTATAACCCCATGAAAGAAATAACTTCAAATGAATATTTAAATATAATGAATAAAAATATATTAATGATATAATATATCAAAATTTCATTATATACACTGCACGTTGAACTAATTGGTGAATAAGGCATGTGTCCCACGGATATAAAAGTAAGATGAAAATTTGCTACCTCATACTTCCCTTTAGTTTATCACTATTAAACCACTTTTATAATGGTTTTAAACAAGTTATTAATTTATAAAAAATCCATATTAATATTTATAATATCATATATGATCCTCTTATATCATCTTACCACCTATTTGTTAATAATATTTTATTATTACCCTAGTTCCAGGTGTTAACAGCCACGTCTTCCCATACATGTTTTATCTTGTAAGTTTTGGTTCATGTGAAAAGGATATAATTAAATAATATAATTAATTATATTAAGTTCATAGATATAATATTTATTAATTATGCTTTTATAATCATTCTTGAAAGGTGAACATGGAAAATGAATCTCATCGCTTCGTGGAGATGGTAAGCCATATGTATACATGAGCGATGTTATAATTTATAAATGGTTGAAAGGGTAAGGAAATGGATGATATATTAATTTTCCATAATGAATATCATTTCAAAATTATCTTATATATTCATAATTTCCATCATTATGACTATCCAAGTAAATTGGATACGAAAAACAAATTACACCACTATGTGGAGACGGTAAGTTGTACGTACACATGCGAGGTGCTTTCATTTTTCATAGGATGGATAAGACTTGTAATATGGTTGTATCATAATCATAATAACATATAAATATTTATATTATACTATATTTATTAATTTAGGATGGAAAAAACAAATGAATATGATGTAGAATAAGAAATAAATCAAGGCCTTCGGGACACATGATTAGTGCAGTTGCCCCAGACAGACTCTACAAAAAGAAGCAGCCCCAGAGAAGGATTCAGATCAAGTGCACTCACCAAAGAAAAACCAAATGGATTTGGAAGAATGAGATGGTATGGTTATGCCATCGGGACCATCCTATGCTTACACGATAAGCCTAGCCAGATGGTTATGCGAAGGAGGAGAGCTACTATCACGATGTAGATGCTGGGGAGGGGCAGTTCCTTGTAGTTATAGTTTGGTTGAATTCCCTAAGACCTTCAGGTAATGTAATATATTAAGCCTACAGGCCATTTAATCTCTAAAACTACAGACCTTGTAAGGGTTCCCCCTTATCCCTTGAAAGGGGGGTTATCAAAAATCAATAAAAATGAGGCCTTCAGGCCATTCGGGCGGGGGTTGGTCTTTTGGAATGAATAAAAATTTTATAACTTGGATAAGGATGTTTATAAGAGGAATGTGTTGAAATTATTCAATCTATAAGGCACAAATTTTTTTCAATAAGTGAAAGGGGAGGTTTCGTTCTATAATTGAGGTAAGGGTCCCTTTTGGGATTTCTCAAAAGATTAAAATATATTAAGACTGTTCTAGATAAAAATGCTTCCATATATTCTATAAATTCATATGGGATTAACTTTATAACATATATTATCCCCTTTGTTCTTATTTAATATTTTTATGATTTTTCAATAATTTAAGAACATATTATATTCATAAAATATCATCATTGTCATTTTTGACACTATTCATTAATTTGACTTTAATAATACCAATAAAACAAGATAACTTCAAAGATAATATTTTAATATATCCATAATATGTCATATTAATATATAAAATTCATTTATCACCTTAATTAATTCAAATTATATTACTTTTAATATTTTTAATATAATTTATTTTATTTTCCATTAATTGAATAATTATTGCATCAGTGTTATGTAAGAATTTAAGGTAACTATTTATTCACTAAAAATTTAAAATAAATTAACATGATGTAGATAAATATATTATATTTAAAAATAATATTTATAGTATAAAATAACCTCTGGATAACACCATATTAAAAATATTACACATATTAAAAACAAGAGTGTGACATGTTTGACTTTACTTGAAATAAAATACTTTAAAAGTCATAATCTCATCCAAATGGATATGAAATGACATATAATGGAATATTGGATAATTATGGACAACATTTACTCATAAAACAAGTTTAAGTCAAGTTTTAACATAATTTTCTAGTCCTTATCATTTTATTTTTATCTTTAATTACCCGATATACCCCTTACCGTGAAAACAAAATTATTACTACTGTTATTCATATAAAAAAATAAAAATTAAACTGTTTAATAAAGTTGGACCCACTTATTAAAAATATTAAATTCATTTTTCATGATTCAACTCACATAATTTTTGGAATTTAATTTAAAATTAAACTGATAAAACGCAACGAAAAATAGTTTTTTAGAAAAATACCTCTAAGTGTAAAAAGTGTTTTTATACCAAATTCAACCAAACAAATTGATTAAAATAAACTTAATTATATTATTTATAATATAAATAATTTTAATTTTAAACCATTTAAAAATAAAATGTAACTTTTCAATGGTTGAAATAAAAATACAGTTTTCAATAAATATCGGTATTTTTCACTATTCACTAGAGAAATAAATGTTTTCAGAAAATTCCAAAAATTTCACCCTAAGAAAATTTTGATATTATGATTTCAAAAATAAAGTTAATTTTATCAAATAAATTTTATAAAATTGTAAAAAAATAATTGTATTATTTTCTCGTAAAAAAATAATCATCATCATTTTTTAAGAAAACGTATAAAATGACTTTACTAAAATTTGAGTGTTTATTTACTAATAATTAATAAATAAATTTACATTTATTAATACCTTTATATATTTCATAATAATTTTAATTTTATTCACACCAACCAATTTAAATGCTTTGTTATAATGGTCGTATTTAAATAATAATATTTTGGGGTTCGTTTAATCTCGATGTTGCGTGTTGTATACTCTATCGAACATATTATTATTTTAAAAATATTGGGGTGTTATATTCCCCACTCCTTAAATAAATATAATCCTTTTAGTTTGATCTTGTGATTGTTATTCAAAGTTTTGACATTTGGAAATTTCTTTTTGGAAATCCCTCATCATAAAAAGGGTCAATAAAACTTCCACTTGAAAAGAGAGGAGGGGAAGTGTGAAGGTCATTTGGGATAACCCATAATAGGTTTCCATTTATGAGAACATATGTGGAAATTGAAAACATGTATATGTAAGATAAAACTAACTTTCAATTACATATGGATAGTGATAGAGAATATGGTCTTGAGAAAGTTCACCATTACAAAACTATAAATCTATGATGGTTTAAAAGGTCATTGATTTCTCAGTAAGTAAAGTAAACGGATAATATTTTTGTTCCAAAATCATTTTCCTAGAGTTTAGGAATTATTTTACTTTATAGAGTAATAACATTAGGAAATATACTTACATGATAAGTAGACTTTCATCCTTTAATCAATTTCCACCACAAACTCATCTTTTTCTCGAATGATGAGTATGATTTTTTTTATACCCAAAGAACAAGAATCAAATTATATGAATAAAAAAATCTAAAAAAAATTATTCCTCTTGTCTTTATACATTAACTAAAACTAATATGGTTAGTAAAATATAAGATAATTCCAAAAAAATAAACCTTTTTGTGATGAAAACTACCTTAATCTCCCAAAAAACAAAAAAAAATACCCAAAATTCAACTTAGATCATTCAATAAATAAGTCTCCATAAAATTACTCAAAAATATTACAAAATAAGATTGAAACCCAAAAAAATCAGACGGATTTTATCAGACATTCTTCCAAGATAAATTTAATATTTATCTCAAAAAATATGCACGCTCTAAACATATAATCACCAAGATATGATAACTATTTCCATAAATAACCTAAATCGCCATAAACCCATAATAAAATCATATATTACTTCAAAATACAATTCAACCTTTATTCCTAAAATAAAATTCCATAATATTTTTTTTACCTTAATCATATAGGGTTCCCAAAATAATGATCGTCTTTCGAAATAAGATAAATCACATAACACCAAATCAATTTCAAATATCATGGTTACCTATATGATAAAACATATGTTCCCAAAATGAACTTATCATTTATCTATCATATCATTTAAATAATGAAAAACTATTTCATACTAACCAGGACATCACGTAGGCCGGTGGTAGGCGATTCACTCTTGTCACCCTTTGGTTATGGGTTCAAGCCTCGTGGCCATGCCGGATGCAATGGGTTGTTACTCAACTTGGAGTTGTCCTTTTTCTAAAACTATTTTTCTATAATCCTTAAAAAATCCCAAAAAATGTGATAAACATCCTCAAAAATAATCTTAATATATTCAACATTTAAAAAACGTTTTAGCCTTAATAGTTGTGTCTTATTTTTTATTTTTAATTCTCATAATTATCTTAAATATCATATAAACCATAAAGGTTATCCTCACCTTTAAGAATATGTTCATAAAATGTAAAGTAATTTTTCCAAAAATAACCCTTTTTAACATGTTAAACTTAGGGGTTACCTGTACCTCAAACATTTATCAAAACTCAATAAATTTCTCCCAAATATTATCACATGTTAGCTACACCACTTTTCTAAGGTATCGATTTCACCTAAAATATGTTTCTAAATTTTGAAAAAAACTACTATAGAATATCCTTTAGGTGTTTCATGATTCTCAAGATATTCAAAATATCCGTGATAAACACTTCCTTTACTCAACATCCTTCTTAAAACTTTAACCATGCTTTGTTGTTTTGTTCCTTAACAATTTATTTCTATAAATAAACTAAATGAAATATATCCTTATGATTAATAAATATCCACCCAAAAAGTTCCATACTTAGATCATAATAATATAATTCATTCCTTAAATCCAGACATCAGTGACTTCCTTCACACTATTTATATCTTTTTTATCGTCTAACATGAAGTCCATATCTCCAGAAAAGAACTAGTCAAGTCCTTGGTAGTATTTCCCTTGTCGAATGAGATAAATAAATTGATATTTTGAAATCATATAAAGGGGCTCCATGATCCATAGAAATTTTTGAGAAATGAAAATGTATTGGATAGATCAAATAGTTTATTTCAAGTGATTTGGATGTTTAAAAATCTTTCAAAATCATTTGAATTGTATTTTTCTATGATAGTGATGATTAAATCATCTGGTATGGATAAGAAGGTTTCGTGAGATCCTTTTCCCTTTTATCTTGATGAACAATATTTAATCTTTAGAAAAGAACATCATTAAAACATGAAATGAATTATTATATGTTAGATTGAAAATGGTCCATTTAAAGATGATACCCTTAGAAACTTCATAAAACTTTGATCTTAAAATCCTTTATACCTAAGTCTATTACCCTTCTAAATCTAATCTAAAAAAATATCTTTAATATCCTAAAAATCCATCACTTAAACCAAAAAATGGGTGTCTAAGAATTTAGAATTATGATCAACCTTAGACTTATTAACCCATGGTAGTAACTAAAAAAATATTAAACAATCCGTATATGAATCGCAAACTTATTATCTTTGGTAAAATTCTCAAAGTAAGTCATATGGTTATGTTCCCTAATCTGTGTTTTCTTAAATCTAGTACCCAAGGATTCTACTAAACCTTATCTGATACTAACTGTAATGACTCTAACACCAATAGCCCGAAGCAGATGTCTGCTTTATTACATTGGCATAAGATATAAAGAATCACATATCAAAGGACCAAATTGTTTTTTAGTCTTGGTAAACTAGATACATATATGATTCCCATATTACATTTGAAAAAAATCAACATGTTTTTTTAGAATAACATTATTCCATCTAGAATATCCTAGCATAATAATCATACTATACTTCATGGATTCCTAAGGAAAGAAAAAAATAAGGATGATCTCAAATGCTCAGTGAGGGTTAAGTACTGTGGAATCTATCATGAATCAATAATCATAATCAACATGTCAAGGTAAATAACTAAACACACTTTTCATTTAAATAACTTGACTATCATGATAAGATAAGGCATAATCAATATGTGAAGGTAAATAACTGAAAAAATATACCATTTAATCAATAAACTAAGAATGTATTCATTTATAGATAATATCATTATGAAAATCTCATGGAGAATAATAACTGAAATCTTAAGGAAGGAAATTTTTTATTATTGGATGCCATGATCTTAGGCATCATGATACCTCTGTAGTCAATAAATTTTATAAGATAGTTTAAAATACTAGGTACAAACCCATTGGGTTTGGCTAACTGATATCATGCTAACTTACTGAATCACCTCATGAGACTACCAATGCATTAAGGGTCTATCATTAGCCAGGCCCCACCCATGTCTTTCATGTCCAAAACATTCCTCATATATTGAATGATTGATTTAATTCATAAACAAATTTCTTTATCATAAAATATCCATATTGAATAAAGAATATTAATTTATCAATATTTTCTAATTAATCGAATAACTTTCAATATAAAAACTGTATGTAAAAATGGTATACGATTTAGGAAATAATTATATCCATAATATAAAAATATGGATATTTAATAAAAATTTAATATCTAATGATCAAAAGTAAGTGAATGTTTCAATGGATGGTATAATTAAAAAATATATCCGATGAAGAATAAGTAAAATAAATTTTTTTGTCATTTATGAATACAAGTACCATAAAAAGATCATTAAAAACATTTTTTAGGATATATCTTTTTCAATTTTAAATTCAGTTTAAAAAAACTGCACAAATACAAAGGAAAACATTTTATTTGAAAATAACCCTCTAAACATGTAAATTAATATTCACATCATTAAAGAATCATGATGGTGGTAAAAGCCACTCATGTCGTATAAGTTAAAAAAAATCCTTTTGTACTACTTTTGGAAAAGTCACAAAATACCTCATTTTTAAAACATCAAAAATATTCCTTTCAAACCATTTTTCAAAAAAAAAATATTACATGGGTAAAAATGACATTAATCGATTTAAGTGTAACAGTAAAAACATTTTTAAAAACACTTTTATAAAACATGGACATAGAATAGAAATTTTCCTCAGTAGGGACTTAAAAATAAACAATCTTGAATAATGATGAGTGTAACACCCCGAACTTCCACGATACGCTTCTCTTTCAATAATGCAATAGCTTGCATTGTACGAAAGTTCGAGATTCTAACACACTGCGACCAATCAAAGTAGCAGTTATGAATAGTAATACCCACTTTTTGAAATTATATATATTTTATATTTCAAAATTCACTTCATTTATGGATTCAAAATATCAAAATTAGCCTATGTTGAATTTTTGGTATTTTTCTGAGAACTTCCAATTTTTTATGAATAGTGAAAAATACTTAAAAACAACTTTTTTAATCAAAATAATTTATAGTGATAAATTATACTATTTATTGGTTTAAAAGTATAATTAGAATATATTTTTACCATTTTATCCAATGGTGTTCATTAGAATTAATTTCACTTTGAAATTGGACATAAACAATTCTCAATCTTTTGATTGATATTCTTTCTTAAAACACGCTATTTGTTGTGACAGCGGGAATTAATTAGAAAATTAATTAATGCAACTTATATGTTTGGAATTTTGAAAAATAGACATTATTTTTGAATTCATAATATCAATTATATCTTAGGGTAAAATTTTGGCACTATTCTGAAAAACTTCAATTTTTGATGAATAGTGAAACCACTAAGTGGTAGTTAAATAACTGATTTTTTCATTTAAATGAAATATTACCACTTCTGTGATTTGATTTTCAAAAATTCGACATACATGGTTGTCATTAGGAAGTAAAATGTGGTTCAATGGGATTAAAATAATTTTTTGGTGAATAGTAACTTTTAAGTTTAATTAATCACGATTAAAGGTAATTAGTGAAATTTAAGATAAAAATGATATTATAAAAATATGAAATGGCATTGACACCTGTCCTACCCCTATTGGATGATTCATGGCAGACCAAGACAATCCATGGGTCAACTTGGGGACCCCATGCAGCCACTTTGGTAGGAAAACGACATAAATAACTTTTATTTAAAAGTTAAAATAAAAATGTCACAAACATAAGTTGTTTTACTAAAACAATTTTTGAATGGGGTTATACAAGTCATATTTTTAACTATAAATATTCATTAAAAGCTAAAAATATTTCCTACATCATGATATATTTTTTTTATAATTTTTAGACATTAAATAAATTATATTATTTATGACACCATGATGATGCAGCGATTACCTCATTAATTAATGATTTAAATAAAATGAAAAGATAATGTAAAATCCAAGGCTTACACTTGTCAAAAACCTATTGGATGAGTAGATTTCGAACCCGTATCAGCTTATCCTCGAATTATATAAGTGTGGGACCTTTAAAATCCTAAAATCATTATATAATAAATTAACATTTCATTACTTTCCAAGAGTGCCCCTCCTCTCCTCTTATAAAAGGCCCCCACCACTCCCACCTTATTCACACATTCAAGCCATTTGGCTCGGCCAACCTCTGTCCAAATACTCTCCAAACTTCCCTCCCTTACTCCTAGAAGCCTCACTTTGGGCATAAGTCTTCCAAAGGAAGCCTTTGGCTCAAATCAAAAAGAGTTACCCCATTTTAAGGTAATGTCTTCTCTAATGTTGTTTTGTTTTATTTAGCTTCTCCAACCCCTTAAACTCTTTTTATTCCATTATTTTGTAACAAAACCAGTATCTAAAATATAATAGGATGTTGTTATGATAAGTATTTGGTTTACACATACACACACCTTCGTCTAATGGTTAAAGAACATACTGTTTCTGTGGGTGGCGAAATATTGCCTCACGAAACGATGATTGTTCAATATTCTTTTGACACCTCTAATGGTAGAAATTTTGATGATACTATTTTCATATATGATATATATATTATGTTTATGTTTTAATTATTCTTATTTATTTCTCATTTATGGAATACTTTATGATTTTCATTATGGGTAAACGCGATAATCTCATTTTAGGAAGTGCGGACTACCGCCCCCTCAAAGTGATTTGAATCGTTAATGCCATATGTGGGATGTATAAAGGATAGAGTAAATGATATTATATATGATATTATACTGTAATTATAATATTCCTTTATATCATTATGATTTCATTAAATACGAAATAGAAATGAAAGTAGCGTTCATGCGTACGTACAGCTTACCGTCTCCATGAACGGTGCATGTCATTTCTTACCTCTAAACGTTATGGAATATTATAAATGCATGTATATACTGGATATATATGAGATATATGATATCTATATCATGAATATAATTCTGTATATAATGGATATTTCACCACATGAACAACTTTTAATTATAAGAAGTTTATTTTTGACTCAAGTACCAACGATCGACAAAATGACCGTTATTAACTTAAATAATTACATAATGTTCATAACATGGTAATAAGTGATATAAAAGGAATAAAAAACTTGAAAAATGTTCTTAAGCAATTATAAATTAACTCTAGTTTATTATTCAGGAGGTTAAAGAACGGTCGAGTCAAGACAGGACGCAAGGTAAGGGAATTTCTTAACCCAATTTCCAATCTCTGGGTTAATCTCCTACTTTCAAATTATGTCATGATATTATTATGTCCTATATTGTATTTGTACTTTCTTTATGTGTACATATAGTGAATACACATAATAGATCTATTTTATTTTAAAAATGATCTTTGTAAGGACTTCGTCTCAATCTCCTTTCATTGAGGCATATTTTGTTTTATACACAAATTTCTTTTATACGGTGTATAACCCCCCCCCCCCCCTTTGACTTTTACATTTATTCAAAAGGAATATTTTTATACGAAGTGTTTTACTAAACAACAAAAAGGAATGTTTTTCTTGTCGTATGTATGCGGCGACAATGACATGTCCGCTGCCGTGACCATTATTTGAGTTTTGGCTTCCTCTACAAGCCATAATTGTTTTTAATGAAAAATAAATACAAAGTTTTAACTTTCTTTTATTTTGGTATTGAAAATGGATTTGAAAGTGTTTTTATTATATCAATGTGTTGTATTGATATCTTGTGATTGAAATGTGGAAATTTTATGTTTCCTTTATGCATGTTTTATATGATACGATTATGTTATGGTTTATGATATGTTTAAACCTATTCATATGAGGAATGCATTGGACTTAATAAGTGACGGGTGGAGCCCGCTACAGCTCCTCGATGCATCGGTAGGTCTCATGAGACAAACTAGTGTCTTGGCACGAGGCCTTGACAAAATCTTATTTGTGGTCTTGGAACGAGGCCTTGGCTACGTGGTTATAATAGTCTGGCATTATGCATTCCATCATTATGAAAGTGGTTATTGATATTGTATGTGATTATTCGACTAGTAGAATATCCATGTGAGTAAGTAAATGGCATTATTTAATTTTATTTTTGCCATATTATGTTGAAGTTCAAGTTTAAAAAGGCTTTTGTTTTAGTTATACATTGCCTTAAATGTTAATGTTTATTTATGAAAGCTTCCACAATATTGTTATCCTTACTGAGAATCTGAGCTCACCCCTTTCAATGTTTTAATATTTTCCAGGATGTGAAGAAGTATTTTATGAATGGCCTCCAGGGATAGTCAGAAGAGGATATGAGTGTGGACTATGGAGACTTTTTTATTGTAGTTTTTCACTTTATGATGTAATGTAACGTTTATAAATGTATCTAGTGTTTCCAAGGCTACTAAACTAATCGGTCTTTCGAGACTTGATCTTTTGTGATCATGCCAATGTTACGAAGTAATGCACCGACTCTGGGTAGCTGGGGTCGGGGCGTTACAGTTGGTATCAAAGGTAGTTTAGTACTAACCTTGGAAGCTAGATTTAGATAAACTCTGATTAGAGCACATAGTCTGAAGATAGAATTTAAGGATTAGTATAGAAGAACTTCCTAGAATTTTGGTATTATAGAGATTTTATGAGTTTTCCGAGAAATACATCCCTGTCTGGATACGAGCAGGTAGAGGCGGCTCTGGCACAGATGCACCTAGGGGTAAAACCCGAAAACACCGCTTTGAGCTACACTCGAACGGGAACTGGTGCACGACAACGGGTCTTGTTGCACTCTTGGTTACGACACTCCCGGGGGATATGCTTAGGATAATTCTCGTTTTCTTTACAAACCACTATGAAGGGTTATGAGTATATAATTTCTCAAAGAAAACATTTTTATGATTATGGATTATATCCATAAATAGTTCAATTTATGTTAAGTATTTTACAAGTATGGAATTATGTATTTTTATTCATAAACTAATCTAGTTTATACTATTGTTTAGAAATGATGCCTAGTGGGAGGAATGGAAACTGTATCAATGCACGCACTCCGTGTAGGGATTGCCCTCCTGCTCAAGATAATTATTGTGCATCTGGAGATACAACTGGTGCTGATCAACTTATTACCATACTGGGAGAACTCACTCAGGTTATGAATAATAACCTTACTCGTATGGAGCACCCTGATCCGCAATGTGGAGGATAAATGTTAGACCGCTTCATGAGGCAACAACCGCCAATATTTAATGGGGTTACAAATCCATTAGTAGCTGAGTAGTGGATAAACTCCTTAGAGAAAATATTCCATGCCTTGGGGAGTAGCGAAAGGGAGAAGGTTGTCATGGTAGTCTACCGCCTCACTGGAGATGTTGATCAATGGTGGTCACTGATTCAAAATACAGAGGAGGATGAAGAAGTATCAAGTATGGAATGGAGAGAGTTCAAAGATATTTTCTTAGAAAAATACATTCCTCGTGACCATCGAGCAGATATGGAAAGGCAATTTCTGAGTCTGAGGTAGAAGGAGGATGAGAATGTTGCAAAGTATGAGGATAACTTTACAAGGTTAGCGAGGCATGCTGTAGATTATATACGTAACCCAAGAAGTAAGATTGATCATTTCTTTGATGGGTTAAAACCATTTTTCCGTCGAGATTTAGTATCACAATCCTTCTCATCGTATGAAGATATTGTCTCATTTGCTATCAAGACAGAAAAGGAATTCTCTAAATCTTATGACAATAAAGTAAAGCAAGAGAAGAAGAGAATGGTGGAACAAGAGACAGATAAAGGGAAAAAGGGAAAGAAGGATTTTACATTATGTGATAATTGTGGGAAGAATCACCCTGGTACTTGCCTAAAAGGAATGGGAGTTTGTTATAAATGTGGAGAAAAAGGTCACCAGGCGCTTGATTGCAAGGGAAAGAAAGAGGCTATCAATGTTGAATGCTACAATTGTAGAGAAATGGGGCATTATGCAAATGAATGTCCTAAGCGTCAAGGAAACTTACCTCATAAAAGGCCAAGGGATCAAGGCAAATCTTATGCTGTGACTACAGTTGAAGTGGAATAATTAATGTGTTGGTTCTTTTGGACTCAAGGATTATATTCTGGTTATAAGAATAATGTGATATATATAAGGATTGTACTGCAGTACTTGATGTTTTCATTAAGGTTTTTAGATGTTTAAGGTAATCATATTTTTGTATGTGACAATAAGAGAAACTTTACCTTGTTTGAGGAATCTGATGATACAATTGATTTTGGAATTTAGAGACCTTTTAGAGAAAGTCTGGACAGAGGTATTTTGGATAACTATAAAGGTCGGAATGAATTAAGTTGAACTTTGGATAGTATTGTTTAAGGTTAAAACATTTCTGAAGATTATTTTTGGAATATTATAATACTATAGTTTTAGGAAAAGGACAACCTGCATGTTGGGGGATAACTCGTCGCGTCGGACAAAGCTGCAGGAATCGAACCCACAACCATAGTGCGACAGGCCTTTATTACCTACCACTAGCCTACAGGAAGTCCCTAGTTATTACAAAATATTTTTACTAATATAAATGGTATGTGTTAATGTTTGGAACCTTATACAATTAGGATAAATAGAATATTTTTTAGTTCTATTACCTTTTAGAGTGAAAGATGGGTTTGTGGTAAAAAATTTAGTAAAGAATGAAAGTCTTCATGACAAGTATGTATATTCCCTTACGTTCTTAGTAAATCTCCTAAATAAATTCCTCAACTTTATAAAAGGTGACTTAAAACAAAAACGTTGCCGGTTAACTTTTCCAACTGGGGATTCAATGACCGTTTAACCAATCACAAGTTTGTGATTTTCTTATGGTTAACTTTCTCCTAATCCAGTTTTCTACAAATCTCCATCAGACCTTGATGGTTTGTTTTTCTTACATATCCATATTTTCATAGAATCCTAGTATGGGAAATCTCGGGTGACCTTTGTACTTATCTTTCTTTCTTTTAAAGTTATATTTTTATTAACGTTATTTCCGATGTGGGTTTTCCACAAAGGTATTTTCTATTTTCAACCTTTTATTTTCAAAGAAAAATTTCAAATTGCAATGATGCAATTTATTGAAGGAGGGTAGAATGTAACACCCCGAGCTTCCACGATACGCTTCTCTTTCAATAACGCAATAGCTTGCATTGTACGAAAGTTAGAGATTCTAACACACCGCGACCAATCAAAGTAGCAGTTATGAATAGTAATACCCACTTTTTGAAATTATATATATTTTATATTTCAAAATGGACTTCATTTATGGATTCAGAATATCAAAATTATCCTATGTTGAATTTTTGGTATTTTTCTGAGAACTTCCAATTTTTTATGAATAGTGAAAAATACTTAAAAAACTTTTTTAATCAAAATAATTTATAGTGATAAATTATACTATTTATTGGTTTTAAAGTATAATTAGAATATATTTTTACCATTTTATCCAATGGTGTTCATTAGAATTAATTTCACTTTGAAATTGGACATAAACAATTGTCAATCTTTTTGATTGATATTCTTTCTTAAAACACGTTATTTGTTGTGACAACGGGAATTAATTAGAAAATTAATTAATGCAACTTATATGTTTGGGATTTTAAAAAATAGACATCATTTTTGAATTCAGAGTATCAATTATAGCTTAGGGTAAAATTTTGGCACTATTCTGAAAAACTTCAATTTTTGATGAATAGTGAAACCACTAAGTGGTAGTTAAATAACTGATTTTTCATTTAAATGAAATATTACCACTTCTGTGATTTGATTTTAAAAAATACGACATACATGGTTGTAATTATGAAGTAAAATGTGGTTCAATGGGATTAAAATAATTTTTTGGTGAATAGTAACTTTTAAGTTTAATTAATCGCGATTAAAGGTAATTAGTGAAATTTAAGGTAAAAATGATATTATAAAAATATTAAATGGACTTGACACTTGTCCTACCCCTATTGGATGAGTCATGGCCGACCAATACAATCCATGGGTCAACTTGGGGACCCCATGGAGCCACTTTGGTAGGAAAATGACATAAATAACTTTTATTTAAAGTTAAAATAAAAATGTCAAAAACATAAGTTGTTTTACTAAAACAATTTTTGAATGGGGTTATACAATTCATATTTTTGACTATAAATATTCATTAGAAATCTAAAAAACTTTCCTACATAATTATATTTTTTTATAATTTTTAGACATTAAATAAATTAAATTATTTATGACACCATGATGATGCAGCGATTACCTCATTAAATAACGATTTAAATAAAATGAAAAGATAATGTAAAATACAAGGCTTAAACTTGTCAAAAACCTATTGTATGAGTAGATTTATAACCCTTATCACCTTATCCTCTAATTATATAAGTGTGGTACCTTTAAAATCCGAAAATTATTATATAATAAAGTAACATTTCATTGCTTTCCAAGAGTGCCCCTCCTTTCCTCTTATAAAAGGCCCCCACCACTCCCACCTTATTCACACCTTCAAGCCATTTGGCTCGGCCAAAATCTGCCCAAATACTCTCCCAACTTCCCTCCCTTACTCCTAGAAGCCTCACTTTGGGCATAAGTCTTCCAAAGGAAGCCTTTGGCTCAAATCAAAAAGAGTTTCCCGATTTTAAGGTAATGTCTTCTCTAATGTTGTTTTGTTTTATTTAGCTTCTCCAACCCCTTAAACTCTTTTTATTCCTTTATTTTGTAAAAACAATAGTATATAAAATATACTAGGATTTTTTTATGATAAGGATTTGTTTTACACATACACACACCTTCGTCTAATGGTTAAAGAACATACTATTTATATGGGTGGTGAAATACTGCCTCACGAAACGATGATTGTTCAATATTCTTTTAACACCTCTAATGGTGGACATTTTGATGAAACTATTTTCATATATGATATATATATTATTTTTATGTTTTCATTATGCTTCTTTATTTCTCATTTATGGCATACTTTATGATTTCCATTATGGGTAAACGCGATAATCTCATTTTAGGAAGTGCGGACTACCGCCCCCTCAAAGTGATTTGAATCGTTAATGCCATATGTGGGATGTATAAAGGATGGAGTAAATGATATTATATATGATATTATACTTGAATTATAATATACATTTATATCATTATTATTTCATTAAATACGAAATAGAAATGAAAGTAGCCTTCATGCGTACGTACGGCTTACCGTCTCCATGAACGGTGCATTTCATTTCTTACCTCTAAACGTTATGGAATATTATAAATGCATGTATATACTTGATATATATGAGATATATTATATCTATATCATGAATATAATTCTGGATATAATGGATATTTCACTACATGAACAACTTGTAATTATAAGAAGTTTATTTTTGACTCAAGTACCAACGATTGACAAAACGACCGTTATTAACTTAAATAATAACATGATGTTCATAAAATGGTAATAAGTGATATAAAAGGAATAAAAACTTTAAAAAGGTTCTTAATAAATTATAAATTAACTCTAGTTTATTATTCAGGAGGTTAAAGAACAGTCGAGTCAAGACAGGACGCAAGGTAAGGGAATTTCTTAACCCAATTTCCAATCTCTGGGTTAATATCCTAATTTCAAATTATGTCATGATATTATTATGTCCTATATTGTATTTGTACTTTATTTATGAGTAAATATAGTTAATACACATAATAGATCTATTTTATTTAAAAAATGATCATTGTAAGGACTTCTTCTCAATCTCCTTTCATTGAGGCATATTTGGTTTTATACACAAATTTCTTTTATACGGTGTATAAACCCCTTTTACTTTTACGTTTATTCAAAAGGAATCTTTTTATACGAAGTGTTTTACTAAATGACAAAAAGGAATGTTTTTCTTGTCGTACTTATGCGTCGACAATGACATCTCCGCCATCGTGACCATTATTTTAGTTTCGGCTTCCTCTACAAGCCATAACTTTTTTTAATGAAAAATAAATACAAAGTTTTAACTTTCTTTTATTTTGGTATTGAAAATGGATTTGAAAGTGTTTTTATTATATCAATGTTTTGTATTGATATCTTATGATTGAAATGTGGAAATGTTATGTTTCCTTTATGCATGTTTTATGTGATACGATTATGTTATGGTTTATGATATGTTTAAACCTATTCATATGAGGAATGCATTGGACTTAATAAGTGACGGGTGGAGCTCGCTACAGCTCCTCGATGCATCGGTAGGTCTCATGAGACAAACTAGTGTCTTGGCACGAGGCCTTGACAAAATCTTATTTGTGGTCTTGGCACGAGGCCTTGGCTACGTGGTTATGATAGTCTGGCATTATGCATTCCATCATTATGAAAGTGGTTATTGATATTGCATGTGATTATTTGACTAGTAGAATATCCATGTGAGTAAGTAAATGGCATTATTTAATTTTATTTTTTCCATATTATGCTGAAGTTCAAGTTTAAAAAGGCTTTTGTTTTAGTTATACATTGCCTTAAATGTTAATGTTTATTTATGAAAGCTTCCGCAATATTGTTATCCTTAATGAGCATCTGAGCTCACCCATTTCAATGTTTTAATATTTTCCAGGATGTGAAGAAGTAGTTTATGAATGACCTGCAGGGATAGTCAGAAGAGGATATGAGTATAGACTATGGAGACTTTGTTATTGTAGTTTTTCACTTTATGATGTAATGTAACGTTTATAAATGTATCTAGTGTTTCCAAGGCTACTAAACTAATCGGTCTTTCGAGACATGATCTTTTGTGATCATGCCAATGTTACGAAGTAATGCACCGACTCTGGGTAGCTGGGGTCGGGGTCTTACAATGATATTGTGAAATAAACTCTTACCACTTGGGTATCTTATCAATTATACACCCCATGAAATAAATAAATTCAAATGAATCTTTAAATATCATGAATTAAAATAGATTCATGATATAATATATCAAAATATAATTATATATACCACACATTGAAATAGGTGGTGAATAGGGAATGTTCCCCATAGAAATAAAAGTGAGATGAAAATCTCTTACCTCACACTTCCCTTTAGTTGATCATTCTTTATCCTCCTATATAATGGTTTTAATAATGTTATTAATTTATAAAAAACCATATTCATATTTATAATTTCATATAATATCCTCTTATATCATCTTATCACCCATTTGTTAATAATATTTTATTATTACCCTTGTTTCAGGTGTTGATCGTCTCATCTTCCCATGCATGTTTTTTCTTGTAAGTTCTAGTTAATGTGCATAGGATATAGTTCCATAATATCCAAAATGATATTAAGGTCATAGATATCATATTTATTAATTAGATACATTTTTATAATCATTCATGAAATTTGAACATATAAAATGAATCGCATCGCTTCGTGGATATAGTAAATCATACGTACGCATGAGTGATGATATAATTTATAAATAGTTGAAAGGGTAAGGAAATATATGATATATTAATTTTAAAAAGTAAATATAATATCACAATTATCTTATATATCCATTATTCCAATAATTATAACCATCCAAGTAAAGTGGTGATTAAAAACAAATTACGCCACTGTGTGGAAATGGTAATTCATAGGTACGTACACGTGGTGCTTTCATTTTTCATATGATGGATAAAATGTATAATATGGTTATATCATAATAAAAATATCATATCAGTGTATATATGATATTGGATTTATTAATTTATTATGGAAACAACACATGAATAGGAAGTATAAGAAGAAATAAACTTGAAAATGTTGGTAAAGATGATTACCTATTCTTTGGCACACTTCCTTTAGATCTCATCTTAAGGGATCTAGGATTTTTCTTTTGGAAGGAAAATTGTCACAAACAAAATTGGGTCTCCATCCAACCGATGCCTAACCCAGTCTATGGCAAGGCCCGAGGTCTATTCCTAATCCCCATGGGCTAGCACAAGTGCCCAGGTATCAAAAATAAAACTTGGGAATGATTTACCTAAATAAATAAATATAAAACAACCAGTAAAATAATCAAAACCAATCTAGAATACGCAACTAAACAAACCTTTAACCAAAATAGAAAGTGAGTTACATATGTAAAATAAAACCCAAACAACAACTACCACTAGGTAGGGTTACCAAAAAACAACTCAAAAATTGCCTCCTCATGAGAGGATACCACCATCAAGACATCTCCACAATGTCGCACCAAGAAGTCATCTAACAACCTGAACCACCAATCCAAAAAGTCTTACCTTTACCTTCACTAGACATAACCAAATCTACTTACACCCATGGGTGTAAGTAGGGTGTGAGATAACGCCCAATAGGATCCCACCAAGAAAAGGTTTCACACATAAATATTAGATGAAAAATACACTTACAAGTTTAACAGAAGAAAATAAATGGATGTTTAAACAATTTTAATGAAAACAGTTTTAAATAAAACAATTTCAAAGGAATCAACTTAAGTTAAAACACACACACCCTTACTTTTATAATAACCTCAATGTCTCACCATGTGCTGACCGTGAGCGTAAAGTGAAGAAGGTGAAAAAAAACATGGGAGGGTTGTAACTCCCCGACCCCAGTTACCCATAGTCGGTGTATTATTGAGTAACATTGGAATGATCACAAAAGATCAAGTCTCGAAAGACCGATTAGTTTAGTAGCCTTGGAAACACTAGATACATTCATAAATGTTACATTACATCATAAAGTGAAAAACTACAATAACAAAGTCTCCATAGTCCACACTCATATCCTCTTCTGATTATCCCTGCAGGTCATTCATAAAATACTTCTTCACATCCTGGAAAATATTAAAACATTGAAAGGGGTGAGCTCAGATGCTCAGTAAGGATAACAATATTGCGGAAGCTTTCATAAATAAACATTAACATTTAAGGAAAAACAAAATCCTTTTTAAACTTGAACTTAAGCATAATATGGCAAAAATAAAATTAAATAATGCCATTTACTTATTCACATGGATATTCTACTAGTCGAATAATCACAAGCAATATCAATAACCACTTTCATAATGATGGAATGCATAATTCCAGACTATCATAACCACGTAACCAAGGCCTCGTGCCAAGACTACAAATAAGATTTTGTCAAGGCCTCGTGCCAAGACACTAGTTTGTCTCATGAGACCTACCGATGCATCGAGGAGCTATAGCGGGCTCCACCCGTCACTTATTAAGTCTAATTCATTCCTCATATGAATAGGTTTAAACATATCATAAACCATAACATAATCGTATCACATAAAACATGCATAAAAGAAACATAACATTTCTACATTTCAATCACAAGATATCAATAAAACACATTGATATAATAAAAACATTATCAAAACCATTTTCAATACCATAATAAAAGAAAATTAAAACTTGGTATTTATTTTTCATTTAAAAAACGTTATGGCTTGTAGAGGAAGCCGAAACTCAAATAATAGTCACGGCGGAGGAGAAGTCATTGTCGCCGCATAAGTAAGAAAAAACATTCCTTTTGTCGTTTAGTAAAAACGCTTTGTATAAAAAAATTCCTTTTGAATAAAAGTAAAAGTCAAAGGGGTTTATACACCGTATAAAGGAAAGTTGTGTATAAAACCAAATATGCCTCAATGAAAGGAGATTGAGACGAAATCCCTTACAAAGATCATTTTTTAAATAAAATAGATCTATTATGTGTATTCACTATAAGTACACATAAATAATGTATAAATACAATATAGGACATAATAATATCATGACATAATTTGAAATTAGGAGATTAACCCAAAGAACGGAAATTGGGTTAAGAAGTTCCCTTACCTCGTGTCCGTCTTGACTCGACCATTCTCTAACCTCCTGAATAATAAACTAGAGTTAATTTATAATTACTTAAGAACCTTTTTCAAGTTTATTATTCCTTTTATATCACTTATTATCATGTTATGAACATTATGTAATTATTTATGTTAATAACGGTCGTTTTGTCGATCTTTGGTACTTGAGTCAAAAATAAACTTCTTATAATTACAAGTTGTTCATGTGGTAAAATATCCATTATATCCAGAATTATATCCATGATGTAGATATCATATATATAATATATATCCAGTATATACATTCATTCATAATATTACGTAACATTTATAGGTAAGAAATGAAATGCACCATTCATGGAGACGGTAAGCCGTACGTACGCATGAACGCTACTTTCATTTCTATTTCATATTGAATGGAATGAAATCATAATGGTATAAAGGTGTATTATAATTCCATTATAATATCATATATAATATAATTTAATCCATACTTTATATGCCCCACATATGGCATTAACGATTCAAATCACTTTGAGGGGGCGGTAGTCCGCACTTCCTAAAATGAAAATATCGCGTTTACCCATAATGGAAACCATAAAGGTATTCCATAAATGAAAAATACATAAGCTTAAAGAAAACATAAACATATTATATATCATATATAAATATAGTGACATCTTAATGGCCACCATTAGAGGTGTTAAAAGAATATTGAACAATCATCATTTCGTGAGGCAGAAATTCGCCAACCACAGAAACAGTATGTTCTTTAACCATTAGGCGAAGGTATGTGTAAGTGTAAATCAAATACTTATCATAAAAACATCCTAGTATATTGAGGATACTGGTTTTGTTACAAAAGAAAAGAATAAAAATAGTTTAGAGGGTTGGAGAAGCAAAATAAAACAAAACAACATTAGAGAAGACATTACCTTAAAATCGGGTAACTCTTTTTGATTTGATCCAAAGGCTTCCTTGGGAAGACTTCTGCCCAAAGTGAGGCTTCTAGGAGTAATATAGGGAAGTTTAGAGAGTATTTGGGTAGATTTTTTCCGAGCCAAATGGCTTGAAGGTGTGAATAAGGTGGTATAGGTGGGGGCCTTTTATAAGAGGAGAGGAGGGGCACTCTTGGAAAGTAATGAAATATTACATTACTATGAAATGATTTTCGGATTCTAAAGGTCCCACAATGATATATTTCGAGTCTAAGGTGATAAGAGTTCGAAATATTCCCATCCAATAGGTTTTATAGAAGTTTAATCCTTAGATTTTACATTATATTTTCCTTTTATTTAAATCGTTAATTAATGAGGTAATCGCTGCATCATCATGGTGTCATAAATAATTTAACTTATTTAATGTCTAAGAATTATAAAAAATATATCATGATGTAGGAAATCGTATTAGCTTTCCAATGAATAATTATTGTCGAAAATATAACTTATATAACCCCAGGTAATAATTGTTTTAGTAAAACAACACATGTTTGTGACAATTTTATTTTTACCTTAAAGAAAAAGTTATTATTGTCATTTTCTTACCCAAGTGGCTCCATGGGGTCCCCAAGTTGACCCATGGATTTTCTTGGTCTTCCATGACTCATCCAATAAGGTTAGGACAAGTGTAAGGGTATTTTCATATTTTTATAATATCATTTTTAACTTAAATTTCACTAATTACCTTTAATCGCGATTAATTAAACTTAAAAGTTACTATTCACCAAAAAAATTATTTTAATCCCATTGAACCACTTTTTACTTCCTAATGACAACCATGTATGTCGGATTTTTGAAAATCAAATAACAGAAGTGGTAATGTTTCATTTAAATAAAAAATCAGTTTTTTTAACTACCACTTAGTGGTTTCACTATTCATCAAAAATTGAAATTTTTCAGAACAATGCCAAAATTTCACCCTAAGATATAATTTATATTCCAAATTCAAAAATGATGTTTATTTTACAAAATTCCAAACATATAAGTTGCATTAATTAATTTTATAATTAATTCCTGCTGTCACAACAAATAGCGTGTTTTTAAGAAACAATATATATCAAAAGATTGACAATTGTTTATATCCAATTTCAAAGTGAAATTAATTCTAATGACCACCATTGGATAAAATGGTAAAAATATATTCTAATTATACTTTAAAACCACTTAATAGTATAATTTATCACTATAAATTATTTTGATTTAAAAAGTTGTTTTTAATTATTTTTCACTATTCATAAAAAATTGGAAGTTCTCAAAAAAATACCAAAAATTCAACATAGGCTAATTTCGGTATTCTGAATCCAAAAATGAAGTCCATTTTTAAATATAAAATATATATAATTTCAAAAAGTGGGTATTAATATTCATAATGGCTATTTTGATTAGTCGCGGTGTGTTAGAATCTCGAACTTGTGTACAATGCAAGCTATTGCATTATTGAAAGAGAAGCGTATCATGGAAGCTCGAGGTGTTACATTCTCCCCTCCTTCAAGAAATTGCGTCCTCGCAATTTGAAATTTTTCTTTGAAAATAAAAGGTTGAAAATAGAAAATACCTTTGTGGAAAACCCACATCAGAAATAGGATTAATAAAAATATAACATTAAAAGAAAGAAAGAGAAGTACAAAGGTCACCCGAGATAGACCATACTAGTATTATATGAAAATATGGATATGGAAGAAAAAAAACCATCAAGGTTTGATGGAGAGTTATAGAAAACAGGGTTAGGAGAAAGTTAACCACAATAAAATCACAAACTTGTGATTGGTTAAACGGTCATTGAATCCCCAGTTGGAAAAGTTAACCAACAACGTTTTTGTTTAAAGTTACCTTTCATAAAGTTGAGGAATTTATTTAGGAGATTTACTAAGAACGTAAGGAAATATACTTACTTGTCATGTAGACTTTCATTCTTTAATAAATTTTTTCCACAAACCCATCTTTCACTCTAAAAGGTAATAGAACTCAAAAATATTCTATTTATCATAATTGTATAAGGTTCCAAATATTAACACATACCATTTAGATTAGAAAAACTTTTTTGCAATAACCAGGGACTTCCTGTAGGCTAGTGGTAGGTAATAAAGGCCTGTCGCGCTATGGTTGTGGGTTCGATTCCTGCAGCTTTGTCCGATGCGACGGGTTATCCCCTAACCTGCTGGTTGTCCTTTTCCTAAAACTATTGTTTTTTAATATTCCAAAAATACTCTTCATAAATGTTTTAACCTTAAACAATACTATCCAAATTTCAACTTAATCCATTCCAAATTTTATAGTTATCCAAAATACCTATGTCCAGACATTCTCTAAAAGGTCTCTAAATTCCAAAATCAATTGTAACATCAGATTCCCCAAACAAAGTAAAGTTTCTCTTATTATCACATACTAAAAATATGATTACCTTCATCATATTAAATCTTTAATGAAAACAACAAGTACTTCAGTACAATCCTTATATATATCACATTATCCTTATAACCAGAATATAATCCTTGAGTCCAAAAGCAACAATACATTAATTATTCCACTTCAAATGTAGTAACATCATAAGATTGTCCTTGATCCTTTGGACTTTTCTGAGGTAAGTTTCCCTGATGCTTAGGACATTCATTTTCATAATGCCCCATTTCCCTACAATTATAGCATTCAACATTGAAAGCCTCTTTCTTTCCCTTGCAATCACGATCCTGGTGACCTTTTTCTCTATATTTATAACAAACTCTCATTCCTTTTAGGCAAGTACCAGGGTGATTATTCCCAAAATTATCACATAATGTAAAATCATTCTTTCCCTTTTTCCCTTTATCTGTCTCTTGTTCCACCATTCTCTTCTTCTCTTGCTTTACTTTATTGTCATAAGATTTAGAGAATTCCTTTTCTGTTTTGATAGCACATGAGATAATGTCTTCGTACGATGAGAAGGTTTGTGAGACTAATGATCGACGAAGAAATGGTTTTAACCCATCAAATAAACGATAAATCTTACTTCTTGGGTTATGTATATAATCTGTTGCATGCCTCGCTAACCTTGTAAAGTTAGCCTCATACTTTGCGACATTATCATCCTCCTTTTGTCTCAGACTCAGAAATTGCCTTTCTATATCTGTTTGATGGTCACGAGGAAAGTATTTTTCTAAGAAAAGCTCTTTGAACTCCCTCCATTCCATATTAGATACTTCTTCATCTTCTTTCATGTTTTGAATCAGCGACCACCATTGATCGGCATCTCCAGTGAGGCGGTAAACTGCCATGACAACTTTCTCCCTTTCGCTACTCCCCAAGGTGTGGAATATTTTCTCTAAAGATTTTATCCATTTCTCAGTTACTAATGTATTTGTACCACTATTAAATGTTGGCGGTTGTTGCCTCATGAAGCGGTCTAACATTGATCCTTCACGTTTCGGATCAGGGTGCTCCATACGAGTAAGGTTATTATTCATAACCTGAGTGAGTTCTCCCAGTATGGTGATAAGGTGATCAGCACCAGTTGTATATCCAGCTCCACAATAATTTTCTTGAGCAGGAGGGAAATCCCTACATGGAGTGCGTGCATTGATACGGTTTCCATTCCTCCCACTAGGCGCCATTTCTAAACAATGGCATAAACTAGATTAGTTTATGAATCAAAATACATAATTCCATACTTGTAAAATACTTAACATAAATTGAACGATTTATGGATATAATCCATAATCATAAAAAGAAATGTTTTCTTTGAGGAATTATATACTCATAAACCATTTATAATGGTTTGTAAAGAAAATGAGAATTATCCTAAGCATATCCCCGGGAGTGTCGTAACCAAGAGTGCAGCAAGGCCCGTTGTTGTGCACCAGTTCCCGTTCGAGTCTAGCTCAAAGCGGTGTTTTTGGGTTTTACCCCTAGGTACATCTGTGTCAGAGCCGCCTCTACCTGCTTGTATCCAGATAGGGATGTATTACTCGGAAAACTCACAAAATCTCTACAACAACAAAATTCTAGGAAGTTCTTCTATATTAATCCTCAAAGTCTATCTTATGGCTATGTACTCTAATCAGAGTTTTTCTAAATCTAGCTTTCAAGGTTAGTACTAAACTGCCTCTGATACCAACTGTAACGCCCCGACCCCAGTTACCCATAGTCGGTGCATTATTGTGTAACATTGGCATGATCACAAAAGATCAAGTCTTGAAAGACCTATTAGTTTAGTAGCCTTGGAAACACTAGATACATTCATAAATGTTACATTACATCATAAAGTGAAAAACTACAATAACAAAGTCTCCATAGTCCACACTCATATCCTCTTCTGATTATCCCTGCAGTTCATTCATAAAATACTTCTTCACATCCTTGAAAATATTAAAACATTGAAAGGGGTGAGCTCAGATGCTCAATAAGGATAACAATATTGCGGAAGCTTTCATAAAAAAACATTAACATTTAAGGCAAAAAAAAAGCCTTTTTAAACTTTAACTTCAGCATAATATGGAAAAAATAAAATTAAATAATGTCATTTACTTACTCACATGGATATTCTACTAGTCGAATAATCACATGCAATATCAATAACCACTTTCATAATGATGGAATGCATAATGCCAGACTATCATAACCACGTAGCCAAGGCCTCGTGCCAAGACTACAAATAAGAATTTGTCAAGGCCTCGTGCCAAGACACTAGTTTGTCTCATGAGACCTGCCGATGCATCGAGGAGCTATAGCGGGCTCCACCCGTCACTTATTAAGTCCAATCCATTCCTCATATGAATAGGTTTAAACATATCATAAACCATAACATAATCGTATCACATAAAACATGCATAAAAGAAACATAAAATTTCTACATTTCAATCACAAGATATCAATACAACACATTGATATAATAAAAAAATTATCAAAACCATTTTCAATACTATAACAAAAGAAAATTAAAACTTGGTATTTATTTTTCATTTAAAAAAATTATGGCTTGTAGAGGAAGCTGAAACTCAAATAATAGTCACGGCGGAGGAGAATTCGTTGTCGCCGCATACATAAGAAAAAACATTCCTTTTTTCGTTTAGTAAAAATGCTTCGTATAAAAAAATTCCTTTTGAATAAAAGTAAAATTCAAAGGTGTTTATACACCGTATAAAGGAAAGTTGTGTATAAAACTAAATATGCCTCAATAAAAGGAGACTGAGACGAAGCCCCTTACAAAGATCATTTTTTAAATAAAATAGATCTATTATGTGTATTCACTATAAGTAAACATAAAGAATGTATAAATACAAGATAGGACATAATAATATCATGACATAATTTGAAATTAGGAGATTAACCCAAAGAACGGAAATTGGGTTAAGAAGTTCCCTTACCCCGTGTCCGTCTTGACTAGACTGTTCTCTAACCTCCTGAATAATAAACTAGAGTTAATTTATAATTTCTTAAGAACCTTTTTCAAGTTTATTATTCCTTTTATATCACTTATTACCATGTTATGAACATTATGTAATTATTTATGTTAATAACGTTCGTTTTGTCGATCTTTGGTACTTGAGTCAAAAATAAACTTCTTATAATTACAAGTTGTTCATGTGGTAAAATATCCATTATATCCAGAATTATATCCATGATATAGATATAATATATATCATATATATCAAGTATATACATTCATTAATAATATTATGTAACATTTAGAGGTAAGAAATGAAATGCACCGTTCATGGAGACGGTAAGCCGTACGTACGCATGAACGCTACTTTCATTTCTATTTCGTATTGAATGGAATGAAATAATAATGGTATAAATGTGTATTATAATTCCAGTATAATATCATATATAATATCATTTACCCCATCCTTTATACGTCCCACATATGGCATTAACGATTCAAATCACTTTGAGGGGGCGGTAGTCCGCACTTCCTAAAGTGAAAATATCGCGTTTACCCATAATGGAAACCATAAAGGTATGACATAAATGAAAAATACAGAAGCTTAAGGAAAACATAAACATATTATATATCATATATAAATATAGTGACATATTAATGGCCACCATTAGAGGTGTTAAAATAATATTGAACAATCATCATTTCATGAGGCAGAAATTCGTCAACCACAGAAATAGTATGTTCTTTAACCATTAGACGAAGGTGTGTGTAAGTGTAAATAAAATACTTATCATAACAACATCCTAGTATATTGAGGATACTGGTTTTTTACAAAATAAAAGAATAAAAAGAGTTTAGGGGGTTGGAGAAGCAAAATAAAACAAAACAACATTAGAGAAGACGTTACCTTAAAATCAGGTAACTCTTTTTGATTTGAGCCAAAGGCTTCCTTGGGAAGACTTCTTCCCAAAGTGAGCCTTCTAGGATTAATAGAGGTAAGTTTAGATAGTATTTGGATAGATTTTGGCTGAGCCAAATGTCTTGAAGGTGTGAATAAGGTGGTAGATGTGGGGGCCTTTTATAAGAGGAGAGGAGGGGCACTCTTGGAAAGTAATGAAATATTACATTATTATGAAATGGTTTTCGGATTATAAAGGTCCCACAATGATATATTTCAAGGATAAGGTGGTAAGGGTTTGAAATATTCCCATCCAATAGGTTTTAGACAAGTGTAATCCTTAGAGTTTACATTATCTTTTCATTTTATTTAAATCGTTAATTAATGAGGTAATCGCTGCATCATCATGGTGTCATAAATAATTTAACTTATTTAATGTCTAAGAATTATAAAAAAAATATCATGATGTAGGAAATCTTTTTAGATTTCCAATGAATAATTATAGTCGAAAATATAACTTATATAACCCCATGTAATAATTGGTTTAGTAAAACAACACATGTTTGTGACAATTTTATTTTTACCTTAAATAAAAAGTTATTATTGTCATTTTCTTACCCAAGTGGCTACATGGGGTCCCCAAGTTGACCCATGGATTGTCTTGGTCGGCCATGACTCATCCAATAAGGGTAGGACAAGTGTAAGGGTATTTTCATATTTTTATAATATCATTTTTACCTTAAATTTCACTAATTACCTTTAATCGTGATTAATTAAACTTAAAAGTTACTATTCACCAAAAAAATTATTTTAATCCCATTGAACCACATTTTATTTCCTAATGATAACCATGTATGTCAGATTTTTGAAAATCAAATCACAGAAGTGGTAATGTTTCATTTAAACAAAAAATCAGTTTTTTTAACTACCACTTAGTAGTTTCACTATTCATCAAAAATTGAAGTTTTTCATAACAATGCCAAAATTTCACCCTAAGATATAATTGATATTCCGAATTCAAAAATGATGTCTATTTTAAAAAATTAAAAACATATAAGTTGAATTAATTAATTTTATAATTAATTCCCGTTGTCACAACAAATAGCGTGTTTTTAAGAAACAATATATATCAAAAGATTGACAATTGTTTATGTCCAATTTCAAAGTGAAATTATTTCTAATGACCACCATTGGATAAAATGGTAAAAATATATTCTAATTATTCTTTAAAACCACTCAATAGTATAATTTATCACTATAAATTATTTTGATTTAAAAAGTTGTTTTTAAGTATTTTTCACTATTCATAAAAAATTGGAAGTTCTCAGAAAAATACCAAAAATTCAACATAGGCTAATTTCGGTATTCCGAATCCAAAAATGAAGTCCATTTTTAAATATAAAATATATATAATTTCAAAAAGTGGGTATTACTATTCATAATGGCTATTTTGATTAGTCGCGGTGTGTTAGAATCTTGAACTTGCGTACAATGCAAGCTATTTCATTATTGAAAGAGAAGCGTATCATGGAAGCTTGGGGTGTTACAAGGGGCCTGAAAGATACTAGTGAGAAGTGGGACCCTAGAACATCGTGTCTTGGTGAAAAGTGTTGTAGAAACCCCAAAAACAGGCGTTCTCGTGCATGAGCCACTAGTAGGGAACATGCTCATAACCTAGTGGTCTCCAATCAACATCCAAAAGTTTAGTTATTGTTGTAGTCATCAATCCAGCTAAGTGAAACTAGGCAGATGCCACTTTCATGTCACTAGCGCACTAGTCCTAGTCCGCCCACCTAGTAACCAAGCTCCCCATTCGTACTCAAGAGGTTTGGAGTTCATGTCACACATTATCTCAGGTGGAAAAAATAAACAAGACACCAACTATACCCAACAGCACACTTACACACACAAATTCCATTTTGAAAAATTATGCACACCAAAAACCCTTCAAAACCCAATCTGCATCACCCACACATCAATTTAAATAGTTGTACAGTAAAATAAAACACTTCCATGATTAAACAAACCACTAAGATAATTTATTAACCAATTTCAAAGTATGACTCAATACTTTAAACACCAAATACCTTTACTCAATTCAATTAAAATTATTTTTCATTCCTAACAATTATTTAATAAAACATTTAAAAAAATTATGAACAATTTTTAAAGAGAATAACATGACTTTTCACACAAAACTAACCCAACCCTCTATCATGAAAAAATGAACTCAATGCCACCTCAAGAATACAATATGCACCACTTACACCAATTAATAAACTAAATGCATAGTTCATAACACATTGATAAATAGCTCAACATGGATTTTCATAATAAATTGAACACATATATCGCATAACCATGCTACTATAAAATCAAACACACTCTAAATCTCAACAGAACCAAATTCACAGCACGCAAACAAACAAATAAATTTACTAAATTAATTAAATGCACAACTTAATTTATCAAACAACAGTTATACGTAAAATCATCTACCTCACTGTAGAGGACCTCAAAATTTTGGTTTGAAGCTATCGTCACACGTCAATCGCACCGCGAGCAACCTCAATTTGACTCTAATTCAAACATTTGAACCAAAATAATCAAAATAGACCCCCAAAACATCATGAAATACTAACGCAAAAAACGTCCATAGGAAAAAGGAGTTATCGAAAAGGATCACATGTTAAGGGGGGTTCGTCGGGGGGTCACACCAGCAAGAGGTGGTTGCACCGGAAGGGGTTTCTCCAGAAGGACTCGCCGAAAAGGATCCGGACGAGAGGATGAGGGGTATGAAGGCTCTACGAGGGGTGGTGAGAGAGGGATGTGTGAGGGGAAGTGCGGGTTTGGGGTGAGGTAGTGGAGGCACGAGTTCGGTGTGAGGCAGCGGCGGCGCAGGTCACCGGTTGGTGCAGCCAGAGGGAAGAAGGAGCGTTGTACAGGAGGCCAAGGGGGGAAGGGTTCAACGGGTAGGGTTATGGGGGAAGGGGCCTACACATGACAGAGGGGGGAGGAAGAGAGAGTGATGGAGAGTGAGAAAAAAGAAAAAAGAACAAGAAAAAAGAAATGAAATATAAAATTAAAAAATAAAAGGAAATGAAAAATAAAAATGAAGTAAACCTAAAAAAAGTCTTAACCACTTAAAAATAATTATAATGATAGTGTTAATAATTTTATAATTATGAAAATACTTTAATAATATCAACCTAATTAAAATATTAACTTAAATAATAATAATACTAATAATAGTAGTAATAATGTTAATAATAACGTGCTAATAATTTTATAACCATTATAATAATTTAATATTATCTACCTAATTAAAATATTAACTAAAATAATAATAATAACAAAAATAATAATCCCAATATCATTATTATTATTACTATTATTACTAAAACAATTTTTAAATTATTTAATCATTTTTCTTATTTTATTTTGTGCTTTCTTAGCTTGATCACATGGTTAACTAATGAACCGCACACTGGGAAGGCTGCGCATTGATCTGGTGAAGCCATACAGCTTCGCTCGTGCCCTTCCTATGCACCGGACATTGCCAATCTAAAACACTCATTTATTAGTGAAAGCGCAAGCACTCAAGTCGGACCTGACCCATACCTCAACAAAATCAATTTTTAAATACAGATAAAATTATAAATTAAATATAAAATTAAAAGTCATTACCGAAGTGCGGAATCTAGGTGTGACAATTCTCTCCACCATGAAAAATTTCTACCCTTAGAAATTCGTCATCTCTAAGCCTGATTATAGAATAAGAACGGTTACTCCTACTCAAATCATTACTTCTACTCCCAAGTCTCATGTTAGTCATTCCCATGCTGCCAAAGAATGAAAGCCTATGGAATGGACCACCCACAACTCATCTTCTCTTGGAAATCCACTATCTGCATTGGCCACTCAAACACTGATAAATTAGGCTCTATCTCCAACTCTTCCTAGATCAACACATGAGACAGATCTGGATTATACTTTTTCAATTGGGAAACATAGAATACGTTGTGAATTGGAGACAACTGAGAAGGTAAAGATAACCGGTATGCCACCTTTCCAATCTGCTCAGTAATCTCAAAAGGCCCAACATACCTCACCATCAGCTTTCCCTACTTTCCCAAGTGGTAGTGACCCAAGTGAGGGGGCACCTTTAAGAACACCTGATCACCCACAGAAAACTCAAGATCATGATGCCTCTAAACATCATAAGATTTGTGGAGACGTTGAGATGTCAATAATTGTTGCCTGATCAACTTGACTTTCTCAGACGTCTCTTGCACAAGGCTCGGTCCCAAAAGTGAGGTATCGCCTACCTCATCCCAACATAAGGGAGACCGACATGGATGACCATAGAGCACCTCAAAGGGTTCCATTTGAATAAAGGATTGATAAATATTATTATAATAAAACTCAACTAATCTCAAATGGATATCCCATGATCCTCTAAAATCCAATACACATGCTCGAAGCATGTCCTCCAGAATCTGATTTGTTAGCTCCATCTAGCCATCCATTTGGGGATGGTATGTCATTCTCATTTTGATCTATGTTCCCAAAGACCTTTGTAGACCTTCCCAAAACTGAGAGGTAAATCAAGGATCTCTGTCCGAAATAATGGATGATGGCACATCATGAAGTATGACCACCTCCTGAATATAAAATCCGCCTAGCTCATCCACCTTAGTTGTATCTCTAACTGGAATAAAATGGGTTGATTTGGTTAGATGTTCAATCAATACCCAAATAGAATTCCTTCCCCTATGTGTATGATTCAAGCCAATAATGAAGTACATGGAGACCTCATCCCACTTCTAGGTAGGAATGGGTAATGGATGAAACAAACCATATGGTCTTTGATGCTCTGCTTTCACCTGATGACAAGTATAGCATCTCAATACGAAGTCAATTATGTCCCATCTCATACCTATCCATCAAAACTGGTGATGAACATTATAATACATCTTAGTGGTACCAGGATGGATAGCCCACTGAGACTGGTGGTTGTCCTGCATCACCACCTTCCACAGAGACAAGGGAATCACCGCATGTCCCTTGAAGTGCAAGATCCCCTCTAGAGACAAATACAAATTAGGAGAAGTCTCCCCACCATAAAGAGACTACATAGACCAATGACATATATCATCATCGGGTTAATCCTTCTGAATCAATTCTAGAAGAGCAGGAGTCAACTGAATACTAGAAAAGAATGTACCTCGGTTTTGCTCCTTGTTCTCCAAGTGCATCTGGGAAAAGAGCCCCATAAAAATCCACTCATCGTTGGACTTCCTCAAATCCTGCACTGGTACTTTCCTACTCAAGGCATTAGCCGCCACATTACCTTTACTCAGGGTATAGATGATGTCAAATTCAAACCCCTACAGATACTCAATCCAATGTCTCTTCCTCATATTAAGATCCTTGTATGAGAAAATGTAGGCTAGGATCTTATGGTCAGAATAGAACACAAATTTCTCCCTAGAGAGTTAATGATGCCAAGTCTTTAGGTCATGCATCACCACTAAAAACTCCAAGTCGTGAGTCGGGTAATTCTTCTCATGTGGTCAGAGTTGGTGAGAACTGTAATCCACTAAATGATTATCCTACATGAGTACACACCCGAGGCTCATACCTGAAGCATCACAATAAACCACATATCCCTTCACCGACTATGGCAAGATCAACACAGGTGTGGTATTCAACCGTCGCTTCATCTCCTCAAAGGATACCTGACACTATGGGATCTATTCAAATTTCACCCCTTTCTGAGTGAGTGCGATCATAGAGAAATCAATTCGTGAGAAATCCCAAACAAAATGCCTGTAATAACTTATCAGTCCAAGAAAACTGTTGATCTCAAACACATTCCTCTATTGTTCCCACGACATAACCACGCTGATCTTCTTGGGATCCACTTAAACCCCTTGTTCAAAAAAAACATGCCCCAGAAACTTCACTTCCCTGAGCTAGAATGTTCACTTTGAAATTTTTGAATATAGGTGGTGATCCCGAAAAGTGCCAAAAATGATCCATATGTGATGCTCATATTCCTCCTCATATCCAGAATAAACCAGGATGTTATCCACAAATACCATGAAAAATGAGTTGAGATACTGGTGGAACACCCTATTCATGAGTGCCACAAAAACCACTGGAGCATTTGTCAATACGAAAGGCATAACCAAATACTCAAAGTGGTTATACTTGCTTTGGAAATCCATCTTCAGAATGTCTGCTTCTCTCAACCTGAGTTGGTGGTAACCCAAACGTGAGTCTATTTTGGAGAACAACTTTTCCCCCTTCAGATGGTCAAACAAATTGTTAATTCTGGGAAAAGGGTATTTATTTTTTATGGTTACTTTATTCAATTTTTTGTAATTAATACACAACTGGAGGGTTTTATCGGCCTTCTTTGTGAATAAGATTGGGGTGGCCCAAGGAGAGACGCTTGGGAAAATAAACCCTTTGGATTCCAAATCATCCAAATGTATCTTTAATTCCCTCAACTCTGTGGGGGCCATGCGATATGAGGGAAGAGATCTAGGTTGTGTTCTCGGTGCCAACTCAATAGAGAACTCCACATCCCGCTCTGGGAGTAAGCCCAAAAAATCATCTAGAAATACCTCTGAAAACGCATCCACCACAAGAGTTAATACACCCTACAAAATGCCACCATCGTCTTCCAGTGTGAGTGATGATAACTAATAATAAAGATTACCCAACTCTGGAAATGGAGGTCCCATGTGATTCGACCGAGGATTCCATTCCCCAAGAAATACCTGAGGACTCCCATAAGGTGCCACAAAACTAAATCATCATCGATAGCAATCAATATGTGCTTAAAATTGCACTAGCCAGTCCATGTCAGGGATCACATTAAACAGGTCCATATCCAGGACCAAGAAATCTCGTTCCATCTCTTCTCCTAACACAGAAAGTGCACATTATAGACACCTAAGGCTCTGCTCCTTATTCTTACCCAACGGTGTTACCAACTCCATTGAAAAACATAAGAGCTTGGTTGGTAGGCTCAACAAGTTCACAAGGTAAGAAGATATAAAGGAAAATGAAGCACTAGAATCAAATAAAACTATTTCTATATAAGATGTAATCAGAATGGTACCTCAAACAGTCAAAGGTCCTCCATCAGATCCAACTGGTCTATGGTCCACAGCATAAAAATGCTTAGTCTCTACCTAATAACAACCGCTCTTCTGTGGATCTGCCTTGATCTAGCTCTGCCTAGAAGAAGATATGGTCATGCCGCCGTGACCACCAAACTGAGATCATGTCGTCCTGGTCGGCTCCGACTGAACTGACACTCCCCTAGAAGCCATGGATCCAGTCCAACTCTAGTAAGGGCATGTCACCCTGCAAAAGTGTTGCATGTGTCCCATAACTCTGTATTAATAACAAGGCCTAGTTCTGTATTAATAACAAGGCTTGGGAGGATATAAACATGCAATATGTATGTATCCTACCTTCCCGCACTAATGGTACACCACAAACCCTGCACCATAATCCCCAGATGAAGTTTTCCTAGGAGGATGGACTGAGCTGCCACTACTCTTCTTCCCTTTCTCATCACGCTTCCTCTTCTTCTTGGATGAACTGCCACTTCCAAACACTAACATAGACCTAAAGGAACCAGACCTTCCCTTGGGGTCAATCTCCACTATACAAGCTCAGTCAACCACCTCAACATGTGTCTTCATCCTGAATAGGAATATCTGAGAGTAAATATCTAGTCGTAAACCCTTTTCAAACCTTTAATCCTTCATATATTTATTAGAGACTATTTCAAGTGCATACTGGACTAGCTCGACAAAGTGGTTGGCATACTACATCACTAACTGGTCCCCCTGAACAAGATCCATGAATTCTCAGGATCTAGCATACACTAAGACTTCAAGGTAGTATTGGTCATTGAAGACTGCATTGAAGTCCCTCCATCTCATCTTCTCATGCTTCCCAGCTTGGACTACTAAGTCCCACCACCTTCGACTGGGACCTTCTAGCAGAAACGAAGCACATTTCACTCTGACCTCTTCAGAAGTGTCTAGGAATTTGAACATGCGCTCTATCTTCTCAAGTCATTATTCCACTTCCTAAGGATTTGTGCTACCTCAGAATGAAGAGGGTTTGTTCCTGAGAAATTTCTGGGCTTTTTCTTTTTTTGGACCAGATTCATCTTCTCTAACTGAAGCAGGGGCGGGCACAGGAGTCGATCCTTGTCCTAGAGCCTGAACAGCCCAAACTAGAGCTTCCATTAACCTCTAATAAAGAGGTGAGGGAGAACTCTCTCTGGATTCCTATCGTGGGTGTGTGTGAGCTCTTTGGGGAGGCATGCTTCTACAAGAAGCAATAGTCACAAAAAGAACATCATTAGTACTTCATGTCTGAAGAAAAAATAAAATTTCAGCAAGGACAATAATCATCAGTAAACCAAACATGCAGAAGCAACACCATGACCAAACCACTTCTCCCATGCCCTATGTCCACGTGTAGTCTGTAGCCTACATGTCCCACCTAGAGGAGAAGTCAAATAAGTATCCCGACATCCCATGGTGACTCGGGGTTTGTCACAAGGTGTGTTGTCTAGGCACCCTACTCGCAACCAAAGCTTCAAGCCCTGACAGTCCTAGCTCTTGTCTAACTAGACTCATCCCAAATAAAATAACCCAAAGAGCATAACCTCCTTTGATACCATTTTTTCATGAACCGAATCGGGTCACCATCCAACTGACGCCCCACCCGGTCCGCGACAAGGCCTGAGGGGTGTTCTCGATCCCCACAGGCTATCATAAGTGCCTGGGTATCAAAAATAAAACTTGGTAATGATTTACCCAAATAAATAAATGTAAAACAACCACCAAAATAACCAAACCCAAACTAGAAGTCGCAACCAAACAAGCCCTTAACCAAACCAGAAAGTGAGTTACATATGTAAACTAAAACACAAATAGAAACTACCACTAGGTAGGGTGACCAAAAACCAACTCAAAAATTTCCACCTGGCGAGAAGACACCACCCTCAAGCCATCTCCAAAACGCAGTTCCAAGAAGTCAGCTAACAACCTGAACTGTCACTCCCAAAAGCCTTACCTTTACCTGCACCAGACATAACCAAATCTAATTACACCTAAGGTTGTAAGTTGGGTGTGAGATAATTCCCAATAGGATTCCATAAAGAAAAGGTTCCACGCATAAATATTATATGACAAATAAAGCTGCAAGTTTAATAGATGAAAATAAATAAATGCTTAAACAATTTTAATGAAAATAGTTTTAAGGGAAACAATTTCAAAGGAATCAACTTAAGTTAAAACACACACACCCTTACTTTTATGATAACCTCAATGTAACACCAGGTGCTGATGGCGAGTGAAAAGTGAAGGAGAACAAAATAAGGGAGAGGCCTGAAAGATACTAGTGAGAAGTGGGACCCTAGAACATCGTGTCTCAGTGAAAAGTGGTGTAGAAACCCAAACAACAGGCATTCTCGTGCATGAGCCACTAGTAGGGAACACGCCTATAATGTATTGGTCTCCAATAAAAATCCAAAATTTTAGTTAGTGTTGTAGTCGTCAATTTATCTAAGTGAAACCGGGCTAATTCCACTTTCGTGTCACTAGCACACTAGTCCTAGTCCGCCCACCTAGTACCCAGGCTTCCCATTCATGCTCAAGAGGTTCAGAGTTCATGTAACATGTTGTGTCAGTAGACAAAATAAACATGACACTAACTATACTCAATACCACACTTGCACATAAAAAATACATTTTGAAAAATTACGCACACCAAAAACCCTTAAAAACCCAATCTGCATCACCCACACATCAAGTTAAACAGTTTCATAGTAAAAGAAAACACTTCAACGATTAAACAAACCACTAAAAGAATTTATTAACCAATTTTGAAGTATGTCTCAAGACTTTAAACACCAAAGACCTTTACTCAATTCAATTAAAACGATTTTTCATTCCTAATAATTATTTAATAAAACATTTTAAAAAATTATGAACAAATTTTAAAGAGATTAACATAGCTTTGCACACAAAACTAACCCAACCCTCTATCATGACCAAACGCACTCAATGCCATCTCAAGAATACAATCTTCACCACTTAAACCAATTAATTAACTAATTTCACAGTTCATAACACATTTATATACAGATCAACATGGATTTTCACAAAAAAAATCACACATATATCACATAACCATGCTACTAGAAAATCAAACGCACTCTAAATCTCAACAGAACCAAATTCACAGCGTGAAAACAAATTAATAAATTTACTAAATTAATTAAATGCACAACTTAATTTATCAAACAATAGTTATACATAGAATCACCTACCTTAGTGTAGAGGACCTTAAAATTTCGGTGTGAAACTATCAGTGCACACCAATCGCACCGCGAGCAACCTCAATTTGACTACAATTTAAACATTTGAACCAAAATCATCAAAATAGACCCCAAAACATCATGAAACCCTAATGTAAAAACCTTCCATAGGAAAAAAGGATTTTCTGAAAAGGATCGCGTGCTAAGGTGGGGGGTTCGTCGGGGGTTGCGCCGGCAAGAGGTGGTTGCATCGGAAGGGGTTTTGCCGAAAGGACTCGCCAACAACGATTCGGCCAAGATGATAAAGGGTGAAAAAGCTGTGTGAGGGGCAGCGCAAGAGGACTGTGTGAGGGGAAGTGTGGGTTCAGTGTGAGGCAGTGGCGACACAGGTTCGTCACGAGGTAGTGGCGGCGTGGGTCTTCAGTCGGTGCAGTCAGAGGGAAGAAGGAGTGCCGGACAGGAGCCTAAGGGGGGAGGATTTGACAGGTAGGGTTAGGGGGGAAGGGGCCTACGCATGATGAATGGAGGGGGGAGGAAGAGAGAGTGGGGGAGAGAAAAAAATAAAATAATAAGAAAATGAAAAAATGAAATGAAAAATAAAATAAATAAAAAAGAAAAAGGAAATGAAAAATAAAAATGAAGTAAACCTAAAAAAAGACTTAACCACTTAAAAATAATGATAACGATAATGTTAATAATTTTATAATTATGAAAATACTTTAATAATATCAACCTAATTAAAATATTATATTAAATAATAATAATAATAATAATGTTAATAATAACATGCTGATAATTTTATAACCATTATAATAATTTAATATTATCTACCTAATTAAAATATTAACTAAAATAATAATAATTACAATAATAATAATTCCAATATAATTATTATTATTATTATTACTAATATAATTCTTAAATTATTTAATCATTTTTTTTATTTTATTTTGTGTTTGCTTAGCTTGCTCACTTGGTTAACTAACGAACCGCGCACTGGGCAAGCCGCACGTTGATCTGGTGAAGCCATATGGCTTAGCCCGTGCCCTGCCCGCACGCCAAACACTACCAATCCAAAATTATCATTTATCATCAAAAGCATAAGAAATCAAGTCGAACCCAACCCACACCTCAACAAAGCAATTTTTAAAGCCAGATAAAATTATAAATTAAATATAAAATTAAAAGTCATTACCGGAGTGTGGAGTCTGGGTGTGAAAAAAATAACCTTTAGAACTTGGATAAGGATTTTTATAAGATTAATGGGTAGAACATAGTTGGGATAGAATTCTCAAAGTGTTGTGAATAAGTGTAGGATGAGGTACCCTTTTATAATTGAGGTGAGGCACGCTTTTGGAATTTCTCAAAAGATTAAAATATATTAAGACTATTCTAGATCCAAATGCTTCTAAATGGTATATAAATTCATATGGGAAGACATTTAGATCATATATTTTCCCCTTTTCCTTATTTAATATTTTTATCATTTTTAAATAATTTAATAACATATTATATTCATAAAATATCATTATTATCAATTTTGACACTATTCATTACTTTGACTTTAATAATATCAATAAGATAAGATAAATTCAAATATATTATTTAAATACGTCCATAATATGTCATATTAATATATAAAATTATTTTATCACCTTAATTAATTCAAATTATATTACTTTTAATATTTTTAATATCATTTATTTTATTTTTCCATTAATTGGATAATTGTTGCATTAGTGTTGTGTAGACATTTAAGCTAACTATTTCTTCAATATAAATTAAAAATAAATTATCATGATGTATATAAATATATTATATTTCAAAATACTATTTATAGTCAAACATATCTTTTGGATTACATTATATTAAAAATATTACACATATTAAAAACAAGAGTGTGACATGTTTGACTTTCCTTGAAATAAAATACTTTAAATGTCATAATCTCATACAAATGGCCATGAAATTTCATATAACCAAATATTGGATGATTATGGAAGAAATTGACTCATAAATTAAGTTTATAGTGAGTTTTTGTGTCATTTTTTAGTCCTTATCATTTTATTTTCATCTTTAATTACACGATTTACCCTTTACCATGATAACAAAATTACTACGGTTTCTATTCATATAGACCAAAAATAAAAGGGACATATTTACTAAATTTAGAACCACTAACTCCAAATATATAATCCATTTTTTATTATTCAAATCACAAAAGTGTTAGAATTTAATTTAAAATTAAACTGATAAAACACAATGAAAATCAATTTTTTAGAAAAACGCCTCCTTAAGTGTAAAAAATGTTTTTATACCAAATTTAACCATGAAATTAATTAAAATTAACTTAATTTTATTATTCATAATATAAATAATTTTATTTTTAAACCATTTTAAAATAAAAAGTAACTTTTTAATGGTTGAAATAAAAAAAACCATTTTCAATAAAAATCGGTATTTTCACTATTCACTGGAATAAAAATGTTTTCAGAAAATTATAAAAATTTCACCTAATCTAATTTTAATATGATTATTATAAAAATGATGTTAATTTTATCAAATAAATTTTCTAAAAGTGGCTAAAATTAATTATATTATTTTCTCATAAAAAAATAAAAATATATATTTTTGAAGAAAAACGTATAAAATAACTACTAAAATTTGAGTGTTTATTTCCTAAGAATTAATCAATAAATTTTATCGATTAAGAACTTTTAATATTTCATAATATGATTAATCTTATTCACACCCACCAATTTAAGGGATAGGTTATAATTATTATATTTAAATAATGATATTTTGGGGTTTGTTTAATCTGAATGTTGTGTGTTGTATATGTTATCGAGCATAGCGTTATTTTAAAAACATTGGATTGTTACAGCATGAATAAAGTCTGTTATAATAGAAGATAGATTTTTGATGTTATGGATCTTGTACCTGGGGCACTAAACTAAAGGACATGTCTGGAAAGGCTAAATGTTACTACTCATGTCAACAAGGTGCACCTTTCTTTTTGGGAGGCTACTTGATTAGAACTTTACAGTTAAGTGTGCTTAGATTGAAGTAGTGTCAGGATGGGTGATCTCCTAGGAAGTTTCTTAAGGTGTGTGTGAGTGGGTAAAAATCACGCTAAAATAACATGTGTTATCCAATAGAGACAGTCATTAGTCTGATAGGCGAACCCAGTGGATAATAGCATGTGGTGTGTTGGGAAGGCAACCAAGGTATTACAGGAGACTCATTGGGTCAAATGAATAGGTTTATGGCTTGAGTAGGTCATGTCATTACAATTAATATCCATTTTTTACTATGGTGTGTTGCACACATAGAGCCTTCTATGTTAGAAGAAAGATTAGTGAAGTTATAGAGCTTGTACCCGGGGCACTGGACTAAGGGACCTGTCTAAAAAGCATTCAGAGAATTGTATTTTAGTGATGAAAATTGGATAGAGTTCAGTTTAAATATGGGCCATTATGAATGAATCTGGACATCATGGAGAGTATTTATCTGATATAATCTAAATTGAGAAGTAAATATTTTATGTTCTTTGTAGGAGATAACATGGCAGTTGTCTTCAATAGGCAAGACATCCAAGAAGGAGAGATGACACATTTGAAAAATTTTGTGGTGCAAGAAAACACAATCCTTGAAGATATAAAGGAATCGAAAAGAAATAATGAATAAATATTTATTATCTGAGATAAGATCAATTACATCATCAAAGAATTGATGGAGATGAAGGAGTCCGAGCGAGAATGCTCAGAATCTGAGATGATTGATAATCTATACGGCTTAGAGGGATTCCAGGAACTCATCCAGACATGTGTCATTATTAGCATGGAATATCAAATTAAATCATACATGTCAATTATTTTATTTGGTTTTTATGTTTAGTGTATGGTGGAAGAGCCTTAGTTGTTCCCTCCACCATTATCTTTACATTTTTATTTAACATTTTCTTTTTTTATTTTACATTAAGCTTTATCAAAAGTGTGTGTTGTAATATTCCACTTTATATCGAGTCTTGTAGTGGAAACATGAGTCACCTTCTTTCAGGATGTATGAAATATGTTATATATGAGTTCCTCGTGCTTCCTGAAGGTTGAGGGTGTTCCAAGAAGTTATGGGTGTGTTCTACCCAGAAAATATCATGGTAAACACTAGAAAAAATCATTCAAAACAATGTGTCGGGATGTAAATAAATAATGAAATAAATCACACAATAAAATCTATAAATGATTTTCTAAAATAAGGTCATTGAGTAGACTTTCCAGTAGATTTCCTAAAAAATCAAAGTGGTATCTTAGAACAAATAGAATCCAGATTGATGTGAGAGAAAAAATTAATGAAAAATATGATAAGTATCCTAGATTAACTAAAGTAAAATCTCTATCCAATTTTGAATATTTCGGGTTTTGTGTCAAGAAGGGTTACAGAGCTAACGTGTGTCCTGATGTAGACAAAATAAGAGGTAATCTTAAAGAAATATTGATAGAAGATACATTAGAGTTATTATTTGAGCCTATCTATGGATAGGATATAGACTTAGATGATGAGAGTTTATATTATTTATATTTAGAATTCCCAATAGAGGATTAATCCAACTCAAATGAGGAAGAAAAGAACCCCAATAAAATTTTGTTCCAGATTTGAATAGAAATGATTCGAGGAAGGTATATTAAACCATATTACTCTCTAGAGCTAGTAAGGCTAGAGGATATGGAAGGTGATATAGTGCATTCATCAGAGATCAAAATCCCTTTATAAGGAATATATTATCAAGATTGGAATATTCCAAGATTTTATTAGTATGGGGTATATAAAAATTATTGGGTACCATATCAAGAAATGGCCAAAATCTTTGAGGACTAAGAGAGAACTAAAGTCTATAAAATTGATAGAGGCATATTTACAATGCCTTTACTATATCCAGAATGGTTTAGTAAGGTTATTAAAAATAATTCTATGTATGTTTGTTTTAGAATAACTCATATTGGTGTAGATCCTCTTTTCATAATGGGATAAGATCTAACAATCTTAATTCCAGTAATGGATGTTAGTTTAGTAAATTTCTCTAGTGTATTAGGAGGAGCACTGGAAAATTTCCATGAAGGAGAATAATGGGTAAAAGTAATCCTATATTTTCATGTAGTGTTAATGAAAATAAGTATTATTAGGACTTTAGTAGTAAATATCAATAAGAGGAACTTGGAGAAGATGTTGGGATGTCCACTCGATAGAAAATGTGTTAAGTAATTACTGTCTTTACATAAAGTTCAATAATACTGTGACGTCAGCTCTAAGGAGGGGTGTGGAAAGTTTTAAACATAATTTCCAAGATAAAGGAACATCAATTATAATAATGTCTCTAAAAAGTGGTAAACCCTAAGAGGCTAACATGGCCTAGAGAATGGGTTTCCCCAAATCCCAAGGATGAATGAAGATAAAAGAAAATTTTTCCAGATATGATTAAACAAGCTAGGAATATATTTTTCATCTTTAAGATTGGAGAAGAATATGATTTGAGTTCAGAAAACTTAATATCATAAAGAATAAATTTGAAGATATAAGATCTCAAATCAGATATACTTGAGATTCCTTGGGAGAATCCAAGGATCTTAGTAGTGAGAGATGGCAGTACTTTAGAATAAGCACATAGAACATCAGTTTCCAAAAGAATAGTCAAGTGGAGGAGTATTCAAATAGTTATATATGAGAATAAAGAATCTCATGTAGGTTATAAGGGATCTTCATTACATATTTCAAAGAAATGGGATTGGGATAAATTATTTATAACACCCCAAGCTTCCACGGTATGCTTCTCTTTGAATAATACAATAGCGTGTATTGTACGCAACATCGAGATTATAACACATCAAGACCAATCAAACTAGCTGTTATGAATAGTAATACCCAATTTTTGAAATTTTATAAATTTTATCTTTCAAAATGGACTTCATTTTTGGATTCGTAATATCAAAATTAGCTTAGGGTGAATTTTTGGTATTTTTCTGAAAACTTTCAATTTTTGATGAATAGTGAAAAACACTGAGTTATGGTTTAAAACTGAATTTTTATTTAAATAATTAATTATTTTATTTAAATTTATTTTAGGTCAAAATAGATACATAATACCTATATATTTTCAATGTAATTCATTGGATTCATTTTATAATAATTTTAGATACATAAAAATTTTATTGAACTTTTTACCGTCTTTTACCCACCTCCTAGGAGCATTTGAAAATTTACATAAAACTTAATTTTACCGCTTCTATGAGTTGAATTTCAAAAATTTGAGAGACACGGTTGATATCAGTAAGTAAAATTTGGTTCAATAAGATGAAAATAATTTTTGGTGAATAGTATCTTTTTACTTTTATTTACCATGGTTAAAAGTAAATGGGTTAATTAAGGGTAAAAATGATATTATTATTACCCTAACACATGTCCTAATTCTATTGGATAAGTATAATTCGACCAAAAAAACCTTAGAAATAAAATATGAACCTCTTTGGTCCACTTGGATTAGATTAGGACATTTATTATTATTTAATTCAAAGAAGAGTTAAAAGTGTTAAATTCAAAGTTTAATAACTAAACCATTTTTAATATAGGGTTACACATAAGATAAATTAGACTATAAATATTAATTAGAAATATAAAAATATTTACTACATAATGGTATTTTATTTATAATTTTTAGACATTAAATAATTAAATTTATGTATGACACAATGATAATGCAGTAATTACCGTATTGATAAAATATTAAAATAATTGATATTATAAATATCCAAATAAATGTAATTTGAGACTTTTTATAAATTCCACTAATTTTCTAGGTTAATATGACATATTAGGGTTGTTTGGATGAATTGTTTTTGAAGTAATAACGCTTTTATGAATTTAGAAAAAACAAAATACCAAATAGTGTCAAAATTGACATAAAAGAGTTTTTAAAACAAATATTATATTATTTATTGATATTCTATTCCTAAAAATCTAAGGTTCTTCCAAAAGACTTATATAATGATAGGTGTATCATTAATGAACCACTTGAGGTTATCTTATAAGTATATAGTAAGTTTATTAACCATATAATATAAAAATACAAAGAGACACGGTAAATGTCAAACTATTTAACTAAGAGTTAAATCTAAAAGATGAAGTTAATATAGTGATCCAAACCTGTCTAAATCCTATTGGTTGAGTTTTTTAGACCCATCCCCACCTTAGACTTTAAATAATTCATTTTTGATCCATTATAAACCGAAAATTATTTTATTATAAAATAATATTTCTAGCTTTTCCTAAGGTACCCCTCACCCCTCTTATAAAAGGGCACTCCCCCTTCCCTAAAATTCACACCTTCAAAGCCATTTGGCTCGGCCAAACCCTGCCCAAATACCCTCCCAAATCTCCCCCCTTCATCCTAGATGCCTTACTTTAGTCATAAAACCAACCTAAGGAGCCCTTTTGATCAAATCAAAAGGAAGAACCCGAAGAAGAGGTAAATATTTCATCACCTCTTTCAAGTTCCTTTCTTCTTCCACTTCCTCTTTCTTTGTTGTTTCCATCATAAAATAATAAATCTGGTATCTTCTATATAATATTATTTTATTATAAATATGGTACAACTATATTCATTATTCTATTCATCCTTTGAATGACATGTCACTATGCGTGCGTGCGTACGGCTTACCGTCTCCACGTCATGGTGTAGTTGTTATTCAATACATTATTATTTGGATGGGTATAATAATGATGTATAATTGATTTAAATAATAAATATAACATGATAATGATTCTGTATATATGATATACCATCTAATTATATATTATTTTAATATCAAAAGAATGATATTGTCGCTCGTGCGTACGTACGGATTACCGTCTCCACGAACGCAATGAGATTCATTCCCCATCGTATCCATTCAAGACTAATTTTAATTAGATGATTAAAAATAATGTTTAAAGACTTAATATCATTCTGAATATTAATAATATACATTCTATCCATAACAAACATTACTTATGTAACAAAGCATATAAAGGAAAATGAATCAGTTAACACCCGAAACGACGATAATAATAAGATATTATAAACAAAGTAATGTTAAAAGATCATATATGATATCATATTAATGTATAGGATTCTTTTATAATTTAATAAAAATTATTTCACCATTATACAGGAGGTTAACCTACCCTCGACCAAGGAAAAGTACAAGGTAAGGGTTAATTTCGCAATCTCTTTATTATCCGAGGTTGTTTTTACGTAAGTATCTGCTGGGACCTCTTTATCATCCACATCTATGTTTCTTAAAAATGTATTTCAAAACATTTTTACTATTTAATAGACAATGGGTTAAAGTAATTTATACCCTTATTTGACCTTATATGTTTTTGAAAGGAATCTTTCTGTCGTTTTCCAAACAAGGTACTTTTTGACCTTTTCAACAAAATTAAGGTAAGAATGTTTTTTTAACTTATACAACGGGTGCGGCTATATTCCTCTGTTATAACATCGTCGAAGCTTCCCTTAAAAGCTTATAATAATATTTTCAAAATAATTGTTTTCTTTTATAATTATATGACTTTTAAATGATTTCAAAATAGAAAGAGATATTTCTCTAAAAAGTTTTGATTTAATCTATGTCAACATCCTTTAATGGATTTTAAGCTTATTTGAAGTTGATTTATTATGATACAAAAATTCCATATTTTATTGAAGGTTTTGTAATATGTTTGACTATGGATGTGTTATTTTTACACCATTCATGGTTTATGGATAAAGTATTGACATTTCGTATGCTAGTCTTAATACGAATGTTTATATTATGTTTAAACATTTTCATATGAGGAATGAATTGGACTTAGTAAGTGAGCTTGTTATAGCTCCTCGATGCATCGGTAGGTCTCATGAGACAAACTAGTGTCTTCGCACAAGGCCTTGACAAAATCTTATTTGTAGTCTTCGCACAAGGCCTTAACTATGTGGTTATGAAAGTCTGGCATTATGCATTCCATCATTATGAAAGTGGCTATTGATATTACATGTGATTATTCGACTAGTAGAATATCCATGGGAGTAAGTAAATGGCATTATTTTGATTTATATTTTCCATATTATGATGAAGTTTATGTTGAAAAGGATTTTGTTTTAGTTTTATACATTGCCTTAAATGTTTATGCTTATTTATGAAAGTTTTCGCTATATTGTTATCCTTACTGAGAATTTGTGATCACCCGTTTCTATGTTTTATTTTTTCCAAGATGGGAAGAAGTATATTATGACTGATCTGTAGGGATAGTCTATGGGATCTCAGTGTTTTCTATAGAAACAACGTTGTTGTAGTTTTTCATTTTATGATGTAATGTAAACCTTATGAATGTATATAGTACTTCCAAGGCTACTAAAGTAATCGGTCTTCCAAGACTTGATCTTTTGTGATCATGCCAATGATACGTAATAATGCACTGACTTTGGGTAACTAGGGTCGGGGTGTTACATTATTGAAGTTAAGCATTTTTTGAACTACATATACTCTCCTAGAAAATACCGGATGCACCTTTTCTTGTACAAGAATCCAATTTTTTGGAGTAATTTGGGAATCCAGAGAGTTTCAAGTTAAATTAGGTAAAAGTACAATAGTAGTAATTCAGGAAGTGGAAAATACTATTCAAATTGAACTAAATGGGAGAATATTTGTAGAGAAGTTTCTTTTCTTTATTCATCAATTCTCAAGTGACTTTTTTGTTTGGAAATTGATTCCCTGTAAAATATAAAGTAGTAATGATATTTTTGAAATAATTATCCTTGATAATTATTTGATTTCGGCTACTTTTGGAAAAATCAAAATGGTTCCATAAAATAAATTATCTACTTTCCAAGTTGAAGACTGTCTAGACAAGAATATAGAATACTATAGAAATATTGAGTAGTTTAATGAATTGGTTGGATTGAATGTTTTGAGGATAAATGAAGAAGAGGTATTATCCAAGGTCTAATATTACTTATCAGAGATTTAATTAGAAACCCCTCTAAAATTATAGAAGAAGGAAATACTAGGATCTATAATTACCCTTAAGGATCCTAGTATGGTGATTAGAAGCAAGGGAATTTCCTATTTAAATGTAATGATTAAGGAGTGTGAGAAATAGATTCCAAGATTAATCAATCTTGGATTAATCAAGCATAATGAAGGTCATCATAGGAGTGTTGAATTCAGGTAATGAATCATGATGAGAAACAACATGGAAAATACAGGATGGTTATTGATTATCGTGATCTTAATAGAAACACATAAGATGATGCCTACAATATTCCTGATTAGGATGTTTTAAGAATAATGATTTTGAATGAGAATCCAATTGTAGTCAGGCATGATTAGTGAACTTTTATTGGAAAAACTTTTCAACATAAGAACTTACAGTTCTTATAGTAAGAATATTATGAAAATCACATTGAAAATGTTTACTCTGGAATGATTAGTGTTGTTGAAGAATTAATTACAATATTATAACTTTAATATAGAAAATATTAGAGGAAAAGATAATATCATTCCAGAAGCATCATCACACTACTTTAACTCTTGCAGTAGCAATGGAAAATGGTAGTGAATCCAAGTGATGTCTAGTTTTCATTGATGATAATTATGTGATTTTATGGTTATTTATCAAAGCAATGAATGATAAAATATATAAAAGAAAATGAATTCTAGAAAATAAAATGAATTCTAGAAAAGAATATCCTTCATAAGAAAGGATCTTCATAGAGTGAGGCAGAAATATCAAAAAGCACAGATTCTTCTAATAAAAACCCAGAAAGATCAATAAGTTTAACAAAATGATCTCTATACAGTAATTCTAAAGATAAAATTCATATTTAATTCTTTATATATGGTCAAAAGGACATTACAACACTAAATGTGCAAAAAAAATGCGAAACGGGAAAGCTTGGAAGAACCAAAAGATAGAAATAGAAGGTATCTCTAAAGCAAAAGAAAAAATCATTTATAAAAGTTGGGATAACCAAGTATAAGAATTAATTGAGCAGCAAAAAGTTGAGGAGTAACTTAATCAGTAGAAAATTCAAAAATAACTTGAAATCTTAGAAGATGAGATAAATGAAGATCCAAATCCAGAAATCAAAATCTAGAAATATTTACAAAGGATTCCAAATATTTATATAAATAAACCCACAACTATTTATAATCTTATCTCGAAAGAAAAGGATGATCGGGTATTCAGGAGAGGTCAAAACCATGTTTTAGACATGCTTGAGGAATCTGAAGACCCCATATAAGATTATGAGAAGATAGATTGGGATATGGTTAGTATGACCATCATCGAAGAAATCCAACTAAAGGTTCAAGTTTTTAGTCATCTTGAAAACGTTAAAAAGTTTAAGGAAACATGAATAGAATAATTTCTAATCCTAAATAGGTTTTGGAGGATGTTAGGAACAGAGATTCAAGAACTCTATATACCAGACACGGTATTAGAACCAGAAAAGTTCATTGAGTGCCAAAAAGAATTCAGAATGAGTGCAGTTCAATTTTGAGGATTTAAGAAGGTAAATTCCACTTATAATTTGGTTCCACATATGGTAAAGATAGTTCTGAACAATGCATGTGACACACCAGTAAAAGTGAGACTTAAAAGGTTAAATATTACTACTTATGTCAATAAGGTGCACCCTTATTTTTAGAATCTTGACTAATTAGAACTTCACAGTTAAAAATGATTGGCCTGGAGTAGTTTTATGATGGATGACCTCCTGGGAAGTTGTGTGTGAGTGAGGAATAAATACACTAAAAGAACTTGTGTTGGCCTATGGGGAAAATCAGTCTGATACGTGACCCCAGTGGGTGATAGCCTATGGTGTGCTGGGAAGAAAATCGAGGTATTACAAGAGACCCATGTGGTCGCATGACTAGCTTTATGACCCAAGGTGCTTGGGTCATGAAAAATGGTATCAAAATCAATACCCAGCTTGAAGTTTAGAGGCACTACCTGTGTTTGAGGTGTAGAGTCCACAATGAGGGTATTGTGCTTTAATGGGGGGAGATTGTAACACCTTTGTAAAAGTAAGACTTAAAATGCTAAATGTTACTACTCATGTCAACAAGATGCACCTTTCATTCCAGGACCCTACTTGATTAGAACTCCACGGCTAAGCATGTTTTGTCTGGCATAGTGTCAGGAAGGGAGGCCTCATGGGAAGTTTCCTAAGGTGTGTGTGAGTGGGGACAAAGCACGCTAAAAGAACTTGTGTTGGACAATGGAGACGATCATTTTTTTGATAGGTGGCCCTAGTGGGTAATAGCAGGTGGTGTGATGGGAAGGCAACGAAGGTATTATAGGAGACCCATGAGGTCAGATGACTAGGTTCATGGCCAGAGAAGGTCAGGTCATGACAATGTATATCTAAGTTTAACTATGGTTGGTTGCACGCGTCGAGTTTTCCAGGTTAGCAGACAGATTAGTTATGTTATGGAGCTTGTACTTATGACACTGAACTAGAGGAGCTATCTAGAAAGGCTAAATGTTACTTCCCAGATCAACAAGGTGCACCTCTCTTTTTGGGAGCCTACTTGATTAGAAATTCACAGCTAAGCGTGTTTGGCTTAAAATAGTGTCAGGACGAGTGATCTCCTAGGTAGGGGTGTGTGTGAGTGGGGACAAAGCACACTGAAAGAACTTATATTGACCAATGGAGACGGTCATTAATCTGATAGGTGGTCCTGGTGGATAATAGCATGTGGTGTGCTGGGAAGTTAATCAAGGTATTACAGGAGACTCATAAGATCAAATGACTAGGTCCATGGCTTGAAGAGGTCAAGTCGTGACAATGCATATCTGAGTTTTGATGTGGTGGGTTGCACACATCGAGTCTGCCAGGTTAGCGGATAGATTAGTGACATTATGGAGCTTGTACCCAGGGCATTGGATTAAAGGACTTTTCTAAAAATCATTCAGAGAATCACAGTTTAGCGATGAAAATTGGCTTGAGTTTAGTTTGAATATGGGCCATTATGAATGAATTTGGATATCATGGAGAGTATTTATATGATAGAATGTAAATTGACAAGTAAATATTGTATGTTCTTTGTAGGAGACAACATGACAGTCGTTGTGAATAGACAAGACATCCAAGAATGAGAGATGACTCATCTGATAGATTTTGTGGTGGAAGCAAACACAATTCACGAAGATCTCAAGGCATAGAAAAGAGATAGTGAAGAAATTTTTATTGTGAGGGAGAAGATCAATTGCTTCATCAAAGAATCGATGGAGATGAAGGAGTCAGAGAGAATACTCGGTTTGTGAGATGATTGATGCTCTATACTACTTGGAGGGATTCTAGGCGTTCATCCAAACACACGTCATTTTTAACATGAATGATCAGATTAAATTGGACATCAATTATCTTATTTAGATTTATGTTTATAGTGTACGGTGGAAGAGTCATCGTTCTCCACCGTTGTCTTTACATTTTTTATTATCATTTTTTTTTTTTACATTAAGCTTTATCAAAGTGTGTGTTGTAATATTCCGCTTTATATTGAGTATTTCAATGGAAACGCGAGTCACCTTCTCAAGAAGTTGTGTTGGAGACGAGTAAGTCAATGATATCAGACTTGTTTTGTTTTGTTTTTTGCATTATAATTATCATACGATCAAACTTTATCAAGAAAATGATTCCAATTTTATCTGCCACGCATGGTTGAGAAGTGGGTCCACCACCGCGCGTGTGCGGATTAAAAAGCCCGCCATCATCCTCAGGGAAAGCTGAACGGAAAACACCACTGGTGGGAGGCGAGAGCGAATCCCGGCAGAAGCGTGCGCCGGGATCGAGGCCGAGCGTGCGAGTGCGCCGCCGTCGTGGGTGGTTTCTCTCTGCTTTCTTCCGGCGATGAAATACGAACTCCACGCCCCTGAATCCACTCCCGCCATTTCTTCTCTAACGTCGATTCCCTGCAGCGACGGCGCGCCTCGAACGGCCTCCACCCACCACCCCAACCCCGCCGCCTTCAACTTCACACCCCCCGCCGGAATCCCCCCTCTGCTCCCGGATGTTCTCTCCGACGGCCTCCCCCTCCTGTGGGACGAAAATCCCGACATCTGGGACCATTTGGTCACCAGTCTGGGTGTGTCGGCGACCGCCGATGCAGCTCCGGTGCCCAGGGCCACCACTTCTCCGGAGCTGGATCTGGTTCTGTCGGACTCTCAGGAATTCCCCCCTCATCCGCCAGAGTTCTCTCCGGCGTTCGGCGGGAGCAGGGCGGTGTTCGCCCCTCCGGACGCGGCCTCCCTGTCGGAGCGCAAGGATCTCAACGTTTTGGATCCCGCCGGCGACGGCGCCGCGAGGTTCGATTACGTGGACGACTTGATTCGGGCGGCCGGGTGCGTCGACGCCGACGAGCTGTATCTCGTCCCGGGGATATTGGACCGGCTCAATCGACGGCTGGCGTTTCCGGCGGGGAAGCCCCTCGAGCGCGCCGCTTTCTTCTTCAAGGAAGGGCTCCTCTCTGTCCTCGCCGGTTTCCACCGGCCGGCGCGCTGTTTCTCTTTGTCGGAGATCGTCCAGACGATTCGCGCCTACAGCGCTTTCTCCCGCATCTCCCCCATCCCGATGTTCTCCCACTTCACGGCCAACCAGGTGCTCCTAGAGGCCGTCGGCGGATCGCCGTCGTTCCACGTGATAGATTTCGACATCGGGCTGGGAGGTAAGTGGGCTTCCTTCATGAGGGACATCGCAGACAGATCTGAGATTTGCAGGGTCGATCCCCCTGTTTTTCGAATCTCGGCGGTTGTGCCCGGAGAATTCGCCGCCGAGGCCAGGCTGATCGGGGATAGTTTAACCCAGTTCGCCGGCGATCTCGGTTTGGAGTTTCAAATCGAGTTCGTGGCGGATCACAGTTTCGACGCTCTGTCGTTCGACGCCGTCAAGCTCATGGACAGAGCAAAAACCGCCGTGTATCTCTCACCGGCGAATTTCGCGCGCGGCGGCGCCCCGGGGTTCCTCGTCGATCTCCGGCGCCTTTCCCCTTGCGTCGCCGTGCTGGTGGACGACGGCGGTTGGATGGAGCAGGGAACGGCGTCGTTCCGGCGGAATATGGTCAGCGGGCTGGAGTTCTACTCGGTGGTGCTGGAGTCGCTGGACGCGAACTGCGGCGGCGGCGGCGGGTGGGACGAGTGGGGGGAGAGGATCGAGGCGCATGTGGTGCGGCCGAAGATCGCGGCGGCGGTTCAGGCCGCGATGGAGGCTGCCGCCGCGGGGGGAGGCGGACGGCGGGTTGCGCCGTGGAAGGAGGCTCTGGCCGGGGCGGGCCTGCGGGCGGCGCCGCTGAGCCCGTTCGCGGTCTTCCAAGCCGAGGTGTTGGTGGGGAAGGCTCAGGTGGAGGGATTCCACGTGGCGAGACGCCAGGGGGAGATGGTGCTGTGTTGGCACAAGCGTCCGCTGGTTGCCACCTCAGCATGGAGGTGCTGAGGCGGGTCCACGCTCCCGGTCGCACGTGTGCGCAACGCAGTGGGTGGTCTGGGGATGCTATGCAATGTATATTTTCTTTTGGGGCCCATGTTAAAGTAGGCACGTGAGAAAAGTATGTAAATGTGGGTGCTTGTTTTAAAGTAATTGAGAAAACTATTTACTTTTGCTTGGAGGGTTACGTTGTTTTGGGGTTATTATTGTCTCAATTTCTCATGTAAACAACAACATCTATGATAAACAAATATTCAATGTCCAAATATCAAATCAAAAAAAATCAGGTGATGAAAATTTAAAAAAAAAGGCCCAACATTTTCCATTATTGTGTTTTATCGGTGTCAATGATATGTTATTCTAACAATGTGGAATGATAATATTTTTGTGAATATGAGGATCGACTTGGGTAATTATCACACACACAAAAAAACTACAAAAAATCTTTAAAGGAATTTATATATAGTCACATGCATTTTTACATTATTTGAGAAAGAATATTTTCATCAAATCTGGATCTGAGTGTCACTGTATGATTGATGCCTTCAAGAGTTCACGATTAATGAACATGTTTTGATCTTCTCCTCATTGTCCTATAACAATGCATGGATGCCACAACCCGCCTTCATCAAGATGAGGGAAGGGACAACAGATTGTCAGACCCTTCATTCTTCAAGTTGAAGAAGAGATAATGACCCCCGAGACCCGCCTTCAATAGCTCCCGGAGTGGCGACTAGCACCAAGGGTATAAAATCACATACCAAATGGAAGACATTACCCTTTTTCTTTTAATATGGTCGGGAGATAAGATAGAAAATCTCACAACACCAAAACTGAAAGTACAAGTACGGCTGAAAGTAAACCATTCCTATATGAATGTTCAATAGTAAATAATACAAGCCTCAAAAACTCCAAAGGTAAAGTACCAAGAAAAGGAAAAACAACACCAACCGCCCCAAGGTCCGAGCTAGTACGGTCCCACACAATCTCTGAAGTCCTCTTGGAAACCTGAAAACAGTTTTATATACGTAGGGTGAGCATACAAGTACACTCAGTAGGGAAAACCAAAGACTCTCGTGCACAAGTGAGGAGACATTCTAATGTCCCGTGGAAAAAGAGGTAACCACACCCAACAAGGAAAAGTTATCCACCCAAACCTGACCAAGACACACTCCCCAAATAACGCAAGTCAAGTAACGTATAGTAATAGCACATCGATATTTGGGTACCCCGCGCCACTTTCTCACTGGTTATTGAAGACATCTTACGCATCGAACCAATCCCACCATTCTTACCGCAGTCCCACTGCCACACCCCGCCCGCACACACCTGGGCCATAACCTCACCGCAGTCCAACTGCCAAACCCCGCCCGCAGACACATGAGCCACAACCTCACTGCAGTCCCACTGCCTAACCCCACCCGCAGACACCTAGGCCTCATCCCGAAGACACTTGGGAAACAACCTGCCCGCAAACACCTGGGTCAGAACAACTACTGCCACGCCCGAAGACACCTGAGCCTCATCCCGAAGACACTTGGGAAACAACCTGCCCGCAAACACCTGGGCCAACCACCACAACTACCCTGCCCCCCGAAGATTCTTGAGCTAATAATGGACTTCAGACTATCACAGTCTGCCCGAAGAGTCTTGGGTTATTCGGGAAAGAGAGCAGAAAAGGAGTTAATAACCAGCCACTCATAGGAGTGTTGGGAAAAACACCCTCCCCCATGAAATGGGGGTGTTCGGCACTTAGGTGCTCAACTTGGGTGGAGCACGATTAAGAAACATAAGCACTCATCCCAACCTAGGGGTTCCAAAACCTAAGCACAAACACCATCGTTACTATTCATTCATGAAAGAACAGCACGACACTCACGGCCAAGCCACAACTCATTCCCAAAACCAATTCCCATTTAAACTGCTCCTGTTTTCATGTTCAAGTAACCCCATTTAGGTGAATTCTACACTACTGGGCAATTAACAGGCAAAAACCGCAAGCCAGAGAAAGAAGACAGACAAACAGCAACTTAAACATTCACACCCGGTTCTCTTGTAAAGTCACAACAACAAAGGGATAAGTGAGATCCCTCAAAGTACTGGAACCAAAGAAAACCCCGAGACACAACCCCATGTCCCCAAAATTTAGGAGCCAACGGTTTCTCAACAACATAGGATTCTACCCCAATTCGTGATATAAACAGAGTAACCACACAACCTCAACTTCACAACCAGCGAAAGTATGACAACAGGGGATCCCATCCCCACCCATATCACCCCAGCAATCGGCCCGTGAAAGAAACAACCAAATCGCTACCATCAACACAAGGCAGACCCATGCATGTATTTTCAGATTTAAAAGATTTAACACACTCCATGGTTTCAATTCCACTGTGTTTTAACCAGGGTTATCACAGAAAAGGGTTGATCCTGGTGATTTCAATTTATTTAACCGAGTATACGTAATTAACCAATTACATGTTACGGTTATTTAAACATCCAGGAGCATCGAGGTTCATTAGTGCACAGAGAAAGACCACCAACGACCATGATTTTTAGTGAGCATAGGCCCGTACAATTCACAACACATAACAACAAAAAGAGTACAGCAGAACATCGATCACACCCCCTTTCATTCTTTAAAGGTCCGTTCATTATCTTCATTAAATTCGGTTTCATCAATTTCCAAAGAGGCAAAAGCATGTTCACCCCGCATGATACACAGAAAGGAGAGACGAAGGAGAAAATCTCTACCGATTGACCAAAGATTGAAGTTTTTCTCCACGCGCCAGGAACAGGGGATGTGCGGCCTGCAGGGGAGGAAATCCGTGGAAGATGTGCAGAAGGCTTCAATAGAGGTGCACCACAATCCACGGGAAGAAGGACTCCAAGCACGCGAGGAAGAATAAAGAATTTTAACCGAGAAGAAAAGAGAACTCTAGCGGGAGATATAAAGAGGAGATCGGGATATGGAATTTTGAACACCTGGAAAAACGGATTGCGGTTTCCTACGTGGGTGGGCAGTTACACACGATGGTATTAAGTTGTTATTTAATATCCCCCATCGGGGATATTTATCTGGATTTTTAGGTATTAATTATGGGCTTTAATAAGGGCAAAAGAATTAATTCACTGCGGGAGCGGAAAGGTCGGGAACCGGAAAAGAACGAAGAGGACACGGTGCCACCGTCACGGTGTCACCCTCACAGTGCCACCGTCATGGTTCCACCGTGACCGGTGCCACCGCCACGGTGCCACTATTTTGGTAGAGCTTCACTTTTGGCAAAGTAATGGGCCAGGAGGGTCTGGGCCATTACATTAGATATATCTCAAACTATTCTCACCCTTGAGAATCAAAACAAACCAGAAGAGAAGAGAGGGTCCGAACAACCACCTCGAAAGATACCTCTCAGGAGTGAACCTCATCGTTATCTAGAAACACCTCCCTCTCAAGAACCAAGTAACATACCAGGGTCAAACTGCCCATTCATATGGGTTGGGGAGTCTCTTCCCCCATGTCAAGATACTATCTGCTTTGGGAGGCACTGACTCGCCTGCACGGGTTTAATCACATCCACCTTAATGCGTCTTGATTAGGGATCGGGTCCTCCCCTCCCCATGGCCAAGAATTTTCACACACATTCAGAGAAAAAGGAAACTCACACATTCCACAGTCAACAAGGTGAAGCGTTCCAACACAAACAAGTACAAACAGAACAACACAAAACTCAAAACAACTCTGGGTACTGGGGGCGCATCTGTGCTTCCCGTTCCCAGGTACTCTCCTCAAGCCCACCATGCTTCCACAACACTCAAACTAAAGGGATGGTTCGCCCACAAAGCACCTTCTCTTCACGATCCTCGATCCTCATTGGTCTTTCCACAAAGGTCACGTTGTCCTCGATATCTAGCTCTCCCCAGTCGAGGACGTGTGAATCGTCGTGTAGGTACCGACGGAGCTGGGACACATGGAAAACATCATGTATCCTCAGTAGCGGTGGTGGTAGTGCTAGCTGATAAGCCACTTCACCGACCCGCCACAACACTTCGAAGGGTCTGATGAATCTGGGAGAAAGCTTACTCCCTCTACCGAACCTCCGTTGTCCACGCCGAGGGGAGACCTTCAAGAACACATGGTCTCCAACCTCAAACTCCAAGGGCCCCCTCCTGCTATCGGCATGCGACTTCTGTCGGTCCTGGGCCGCCTTCATCCTTTCTCGTATAAGCTGAACCTTCTATGTCGTGCTCTGCACCACTTTCGGGCCAAGAACGCTTGTTTCCCTAACCTCAGTCCAGCACACCAGTGAGCGACACGAACTTCCGTATAGGGCTTCAAACGGAGCCATGCTAATGGTAGAGTGATAGATATTATTGTAGGCAAACTCTACCAGAGGTAAGTGTCGCACCCACGATCCTCCTGAGTCCAGAACACATGCCCGCAGCATATCCTCCAAGGTCTGGATGATGCGCTCTGTCTGTCCATCTGTTTGGGGATGGAAAGCAGTGCTAAGACGTAGCTGAGTTCCAAAAGCATGCTGCAATCCTCTCCAGACTCGTGAGGTAAACCGCGCATCCCTATCTGAGACTATGGACCTCGAAACTCCATGAAACCGCACCACCTCTTCCACGTACCTTCGTGCTAAGGCATCCACTGCACCCGACTCCTTGATCGCCAGAAAGTGAGTCGACTTCTTCAACCGGTCCACCACTACCCAGATAGCGTCGCAACCCCCTTGAGCCTTAGGTAGTCCCGTGACAAAATCCATCGAGATGTCATCCCACTTCCACTCGGGGACATCTAGAGGCTGCAACAAACCACCTGGAACACGGTGTTCAACCTTCACCTGCTGACACACCAAGCATTTGGCCACGAACTCTGCCACCGCCCACTTCACCCCGGGCCACCAGAACTGACCTCTCAAGCCCCGATACATCTTGGAAACTCCCGGGTTCACTGCTAGGGGTGATTTGTGGAACTCACTAAGAACTATCTCGCACATCGTCTTTGGAACAAACAACTTTCCTCAAAAGAGCACCCGATTCTGACCATCCTCTGTCCACCCTTCCAGAGAATCCCCTTGGTTAAGCTGGTCACGCATCACCTCACTTTCCAAGTCTCCCCATTGGGACTCCTCTACCTGTCGCAACAGAAAATATTACACTGTCATCTGATACAGGCAACCTCTACCACCTTCCATCCTTGCATCTAGGTGCAGGGCAGCCAACTCCTCCATTGTCTTCCAAGCATCTGCTGACTCCCGGACTGTATCCTTCCGTGACTTCCTGCTCAAATAATCGGCCACCACATTCCCCTTTCCCGAGGTGTAGGAAATCTCGAAGTCGTAGTCTTGAAGGAATTCCATCCACCTTCGCTATCGCGAGTTCATGTCCCGCTGGGAGAAGATATACTTCAAGCTATTGTGGTCTGTGAAGACTACAAAGTGCTCCCCGATGAGGTAATGCTGCCACAACTTTTGTGCGAACACGACCGCCACAAGCTCTAGGTCATGGGTGACATAGTTACGCTCATGGGGACGTAACTGCCTAGACCCATAGGAGATCACCCCTTGCCACCGCATCAGCACACATCCGAGGCCTTGCCCTGAAGCATCATAGAACACCTCATACGCCGCCCCTTCTTCTGGAAACCTCAGCACTAGGGAACTTACCAACCTTACATTTAGATAACTAAAGGCCGCCTTGCACTGCCCATTCCACACGAAATCCTGGTCCTTCTTGGTCAAGGCTATCAAAGGTGCCGCAACTCGGGAGAAGTTGGGCACAAACCTCCGGTAGTAACCTTCCAGCCCGAGGAAACTACAAACCTCTGCCACGTTCTTGGGTGCTGCCCAAGAAACAACCACCTCGACCTTCGATGGATCCACTTCTATCCCTTGATCAGACACCGCGTTCCCAAGGAAATGCACTTCTCGCATCCATAACTGGCACTTGGATAGTTTCTTATAGAGCTGGTGCTGTCGGAGGACCTCTAAAACCATCCTCAGGTGCTCTGTGTGATACTCCTATTATATTGAGTAGATCAAGATGTCGTCGATGAACACGACTACGAACTAGTCCAGTTACTCCCGGAAGACGGAGTTCATGAGTCCCATGAACACAGCTGGTGCGTTCGTAACGCCGAACAACATGACTACAAACTCGAAGTGCCCATATCTTCACCTAAAGGCAGTCTTCGAGATGTCACTCTCTTTCACCCTCACTTGGTGATATCCAGACTGCAGATCGATATTTGAGAACCAACCCGCTCCACTCAGCTGGTCGAAGAGATCGTCTATCCTCGGGAGAGGGTAGCGATTCTTGACCGTCACCTGATTCAGCCTCCTATAGTCTATGCACAACCTTAGACCACCATCTGCCTTCTTCGCAAACAACACAAGAGCACCCCACGGTGACGCACTTGGCCGAACGAAACCCTTCTTCATTAGATCGTCAATCTAGATCCGTAACTCCCGTAGCTCAGAAGGTGTCATCCGATAGGGAGCCATCGAAATCGAACGGGCACCAGGCTGCAAGTCTATCCCGAACTCAACATCACGTCGAGGGGGTAGAGTCGCCACCTCCTCAGGAAAGACGTCCATAAACTAACTAACGATTCCTGGGAATCCCACCATTTCTGCATCTACTGACTCCACTGATAGTTCGGCCAACAAGGAAAGGAGGGGCTCCTCTCGCCCGCTGCTTCTCTGACAACCCCGCTCGCTGAAGAAAGTTACACCTTGACCGCCCAAATCTGAAAACACAACCCTTACTCGAAAGCAGTCAATGACGAAACACACAGAGAACAGCCAGTCAATGCCTAGGATGACATCGTATGGCTATATCTGCAACAATAGCAGATCCCTGATAGACTGATGCGGCCCTATCACCAGTCTACACCCTCAGCAAACATAAGATAAGTCGGTCTATCCTCCAACTGGCGTGCTCAGCACTAGAGGTGCTGAAAGTCTCTTGATGTCTAAACCCAAATCACGGGCCAGACCGGGTGTAACAAAGGAGTGCAAAGCTCCGGTATCGAACAAGGCATAGACAAGAGTACTAAACAAGATGATCGTACCTCGAACGACCTCTGGCCCTGCTGCCTCTACAGCATGCAACTGCCCACGCCCAGCTCCTCTGCCTCTATGCTGTCGACCGCCTCCCCAACCATGCCCTAGTTGAGGTCCCTGAGGAGCACCCTGAGGTCGGCCTCCTCCTGCAACGTCTGCCCTCGGAGGGGCGGGAGCCTGCTGCCCCTGCTGCTGCTGCTGCTGAAAGGGTCTGGCTGGAAACTATTGTGGCTGAGGTGGGTGCTGAACCCGCCCACCCCCGCTGTATCGCACTCTGTCTAGGCACTGATTTCAAAGATGTCCATGGATCCCACAGACAAATCACCTCGGTCTTGGGCCCGAAAGAAAAGGGCGAGGACCAGGGGATCAGAACTGGAACTGCTGAGGCCTGTTGCTGACGGCTTTCCCCTTCGACGGGCCCAACTGGATCCCCTCTCGTGACACACCTCCCAGCATGTGAATCCTCTCCACCACTTCAGACTTCTTCTGAACCTCTAAGTACATCAGTAAGGAAAAGGGAACAACAACATACTGAAGAGGAGGTCAGAGTGCCTCCTCTAGACATCTTGCCCGAGACTCCTCATCCAGAAAGAGGTCTGGAGCAAAGCGAAGGAGATCCTTGAACTTGATCCCCAACTCTCTCACTGACATACTCCTCTGCTGGAGGGAGAGTAGCTCCTGTCTCTTCTCAGCCTTCATCGTGGAAGAGAGGAATTCCACCCAAAACTCCTTCTCGAACTCAGCCCACGCAACCTCAGCTTCCCTCTTCTCTCCAAGATAAAGCATCCACCACTGACGCACTGCTCCACGCATCTGGATGACAGCCAGAGGAACCTAGTACTCCATCGGAGCCCGAATCAAGCCGAAAGCTATCACCAGCTCCTCTAGCCAGCTCTCTGTCTCCATGTCTGAGATGTTGCCCTCGTACTTCCCGAGGGTATGTCGCTGAAAAGCTCGAAGTGTCTTCTGCCACTGGTTATCCTCCTCCTCTCAGTCGATCCTTTGTCGATCGGCTAAGTCAACCTCCTGGGCCTCGATCGTCTGTACTACTCGTGGTTTCCTCTTAGGTGCCATAGCTGCAAGGTAAATAAGGAATGCCTAAGCTTGAGTAGTGTAGAATATTTTTCTTAAATTTTCTTAGACTTCTTTATTTACTTTAATTTTCCCAAGAAACCCATGAAAAAAGAGAACACAAGTCATTATGTTGCATGTACCTTTCATAGGGTCTCTACCCTGCAATCAGTGTGACCTCACTTGGTTGTTTGGTAGGTCCAGAGTCCTTGCATCGGATCACGGGGGGCCCTAAAATCCCGTGTCCTAGTCGGTCCTCCCTGGCCTAATTCACGCACCAAGGTCACCCAACACTGTTTCCCTACCATCTCATGAAATCCTCACTGTGCCTAACTCCAGACTCCATCATATCTCTCAACCTCACCTCTGATACCATTCTGTCACAACCCGCCTTCAACTTGAAGAAGGGTCTGGCAATCTGTCATCCCTTCCCTCATCTTGGTGAAGGCGGGTCGTGACATGGATAATATTTCATTATATATATATAGTTTTTTTATCAATTTTTTGGATTTTGTGGGTTTTTAAACCTTGGAGTGTTACATTCTCCCCACCTTTACCTGGTGGATTACCTTATTACACAATACTTTCTCTCTACGATCAAGAATATGAATAGGTTAAACTGAAAACACACACTTTGAGTAATATCAATCACATCGTATGTCAGTTTGACATGAGACTAATTCCTACATGTCAAAAATGACTTATGAATTGTTGTCTTAAATTATTATGACAATCCATGCACGTTTTCTCAGTTTTTAGTGAGTGGCACACATTTTGAACGAAAATGTCAATTTGAAACTGATAACGGACACTTTGAGTTGTATAGGGCACACCATGTATCAAATTGAGGTGAGGCTGATTCCTATGTATCATAAATGACTTATGGATTTTTTTCTTAAAGTATGAAAACAATCTAAATGTGTGTGCTCGATTTTGAGTTTGTCACTTGCCTTTTTTACTAAAATGTCAATTTTAAATAAAGACACTTTGAGTCATATCGGTCACACCGTGCCTCAAATTAAGGTATAAATGATTCCTACATGTCAAAAATGACTTATGAATCATTTTCCTAAAGTATCAAAACAATCAGAATTTGTTTTCTCGGTTTTGAGTATGCCATTTGTGTTTTTTACTAAAATGTCAATTTAAACCGAAAACACGCACTTTGAGTCATACCGATCACATCTTGTGTCAGTTTTATGTGGGACTGATTCCTACGCACCACAAATAACTTATGAATCTATTTACTAAAATATCAAGAAAATCCAAACACATTTTCCTAGTTTTCAGTGAGTGACACACGTTTTGAACTAAATTGTCAGTTTTAAACTGATAGCAGACAGTGAGTCATACTAGACATATTGTGTATTGGATTGAGGTGTGTCTAAATCCTGAATATGAAAAATGACTTTTGGATAATTATCCTAAAGTATCAAAATAATACTAAAGTGTTTGCTCATTTTTTAGAATGTCACTTGTGTTTTTTAGTAAAATCTCTATTTTAACTAAAAACACACACTTTGAATCATACTAGTAAGATCATGTGTTGGTTTAATGTGAGACTGATTCCTACAAAACACAAATGAATTATGAATATTTTTTCTAAAGTATCAAAATAATCTGAGTATTTTTTCTCAACTTTAAGTGAGTGACACATGTTTTGAACTAAATTGTCAATTTTAAACTGATAAGAGACACTTTGAGTCATACCAGACACACCGTGTATCAGATTGAGGTGTGTTTGATTCCTACACGTCAAAAATGACTTTTGGAACATTTTCCTAAAGTATCATAATAACCCGAATTCATTTTCTCAACTTTGAGTATGTGATGTGTGTTTTGAGCTAAAATGTCAATTTTAAATAAAATGATACACTTGGAATCATACCGGACACACCGTGCATCAGATTGATGTACGGTTGATTCCTACACATCAAAAATGACTTAAAGGATCATTTTCCTAAGGTATCAATAAAATCTGAATGTGTTTTCTTAGTTTTGAGTATGTCATGTGTCATTTTTACTAAAATGTCAATTTTAATTGAAAACACACACATTGAGTTATATCGGTTACATCATGTGTCAGTTTGATGTGAGACTGATTCCTACACATTAAACATGACTTATGAATCGTTATCTTAAATTATCAAGACAACATGAGAGAGTTTTCTTGATTTTTAGTGAGTGACACACATTTTGAATGAAAATGACAATTTTTAACTCATAACAGACACTTTGTGAGTCATACTAGGCACATCGTGTATCTGATTATGGTGCAACTAATTCCTACATGTCAAAAATGACTTATAGATTGTTTTCATAAAGTATCAAAACAATGTGAATGTTTTTTCTTGGTTTATATTATGTCACTTTTCTTTTTTACTAAAATGTCAATTTTAAATAAAAACACACACTTGGAGTCATACTAGTCACATTGTGCGTCAGATTGAGGTACGACTAATTTCTATACGCCACAAATGAATTATAGATAATTTTACTAAATTATTAAAATAATATGAATGTGTTTTATTAGTTTTGATTATGTTACTTATCTTTTTTACTAAATTGAAAATTTTAAATATAAACATACACTTGGAGTCATACCAGTCACACTGTGCGTCAGATTGATGTACAATTGATTCTTACATATCAAAAATGACTTATAGATCATTTTCTTGAAGTATTAAAACAATCCAAATGCTTTTTCTCAGTTTTGAGTATGTCACTTTTTTTTATTAAAATGTCAATTTAAAATGAAAACACGCACTTTGAGTCATACTGGTCGCATCGTGTTCTGGTTTTACATGAGAATTATTCAGATACATCAAAAATGATTTGTGTATAGTTTTTCTAAAGTATCAAGACAATCCAAGTGTGTTTACATAGTTTTCAGTGAGTGACACATCTATTGAACTAAAAGTATGAGGGTGTTGTAGCTGAAACTCCCTTGTCAACTCAGACATGTTTTTTAGAACCCGCCCCGGGTCTTTCTCTATGAATTGCATGAAATGAGAAAAGTTCTCTCAGAACTGTTCCCCTTCCTCCTCAGCTTGCACCAATGGTGCCTCAATCTCCCTGTCTGGAAGTTCGTATTGGGCCATACCCCTCTGTCTCTCGCTCAACAAGCGTCATGGAGGATATCACTATAAAGCCAAACACACGTCTTAGATCTCATAATGCAACCTTATAACATTTATGTAAGGGGAGAAACTAACACAACAAGTTTTAACATGCCATTTCCCCCTTTTTCTCACCACATGTTTAATACTGAGGCCTTATCACTACCCTTAACCATCCTACTCCTAGGTCTTGGTTAACCAAGGTACATAAATTCTCATTAATTAATTCAACCATTAATTAATCACATTATTTCAAATTAATTAATTCAACAATTAATTAATTAATCATAATCATTTCATCAATTAAGGTTCTCATTAGACACCCATTTATTCTCATTTTTCATCATTATTTCAATCTCACAACAAGGAAAACAGTTTAAGTTCAACAACTTACCCATAAACCGTTTTTCTGTGAGTGCCTAAAATGATGCATGTCACAACAACCCTGAGTGCCTAGAATGATGCATGTAGACTCAAGTATCATGCCTCTTTAGTCCATGAATTAAAATTCAACAACTGTAAAAACAAATATCACATCACACCACAAGTGCATCACCCAAGGTGAAATAATATCCAACTATAATAACAAACAACAATCAAAAAAATCCCACCCTAAGTACTCATATTTTCCCTTATACATGGATTTGAAACTCCCATGCACGAGCTCATTACCAAGCCTCGACTCTCCCTGGTCTCCTATCTACCTTTCCCAAAATAGTAATATAAAAGAAGAGGAAAGAAAACAAAACTCCTTTGATACCACTTTGTGACGTCCTGAACAGGGTGCCACTAAACAGTACCTTGATCCGGTTGCCCACATGCCCTCAAGTGTGCCTCCCCGTATGCTATAGGGTTCAGACTAGCAGCGAGGGTCAGGTAAGTCAGTCTTGGGGAGACTATACCCTCTTTTATCAGGATAAAACACCAATGGAAGCAAACAAAAATAACCAAGTGCGGAAGCGTATAAATAACCAGAACAATACCATGTCATATGATATTCAAAATAATAAAATACAATACTCAACTGAAAGGTAAAACATGCTATGGTAATGTGAATGTAAATTTTCTACAATGCAACTGAAAGTAAAGACACAAAAACTCTAAAGCGGGTCCCGAACCATGCCTAGTTCCCTCACCTATGCTCAAATCCCAAATAGTAACCTATCCCAGGGTCTTTCCCTTGTCCTGTCCTACAAAAAAAAGTCTACTCGGGTGCTGATCAGGCAGCCCAAATAGGGTGTGAGTACAACTCAGTAGGTCGCCACTAACGGTGTCTAAAACAAGTCCAGTCAAAAGATAGTGTAGGCAGTTTTATGAAGCAATGGATATGATGCATAATTAAATAGTTATCACATTGTCATTTAAAATTTACTCATCACATTAGGCCCAATTTCAATTCATGTTTTCCATTTGAATCATCATTAATTTTGTGTTGAACGTCATGTCAAGCACCCCAAATCTCATTCAGTGTAGGTCGTTATGCCTAACACCCCATATCTCATTCAGTGTAGGTTGTCATGCCTAGAACCCCATAATCTCAATCTTGGATAACTATTAGGGGGGAACGCCATGTTCAAGTCCCAATTTCTAATTGGTCTAGAACTCCATGTCTAGCACCACAAAAATATCATCCATTTAATCATTCTTTAATTCACAATAATTTATCACATCATTCCATTACTAATCCAATAATTAGTTAAACATTTCAAAGGCCACTAGTTAACTCAACAATTAACTAAGCACATAACCCATTAATTAATTCAGCAATTAATTAATTTGTTGGGAAAAAAACCCTCAAGTATTCCTCTCGGTATGTTTTGGGTGTGGTTGTGTTTTTTGACAAATCCAGATGACCGTAAATGAGTATGGATGGTGTTTGCCGAAGATAGGTTTTTAAGGTAGCGTAATTTCCCAGTGTTTGCCAAATTTTTGGGCCTCAAAATTGGGAGTTTGATGTTAGAAAAGGAAGGATTTCTCCATAGGATTGAATGGTATGAAGAATGTTGAACAAAATCAGCAAAGGGTGAGAACCTCGTACCATAATTCATGGGCCACGTACCATGTTCTGGGAACGGTACGTGGAGTGGTAGGAACGGTATGCAGATGCGATTTGTGAAACCAAAAATGGTTCGCGGATGAGCGGCGGTGCAATACACATATGTATTAATATATGTGGAGGAAATTGACCATGTAAGAGTAAATAAAGTACATGAACGGCGTGGAAAAACGGTTCGCAGCTGGCTTGCGATTCATGGTGGTAGAAGGATCGATAAGCGGTGGAGGCTGAATCGAAGATTTGGTAAATCTAGGATTAACAGTTTTTGTAGATATCTTTGTCTATATAATATTTGTTAATCCCACCGTTTAATGTGGATATTGAACATCATTAGAGAGCATATTTTTCTCCTAGAATTTGACAAAGTCTGAAATTGGTTCGCGCTGAAGGTGTTTGCAGGGATTCTTAACCCGCAAAGGAGATCCAGTACGCGGAGAAGGAAGTCCGGTACATAGAAGGAGTTATCTCGGTACGCGGAGGAGGAATCTCCAGTATGTGAGAGGGAGAATTTGGTAAGCTGTATGCGGAGGGAGAGCTTCGGTACACGGAAGCGAATACAGTTAGCGAACAGAGAACAATTCACATACCGGAGGGGTTTCACATAGAAGATTTGCAGAATTAGTATGTAGTAGCGGTACACGATCACGAAGGCGGAGGTCGTCCATAGACAGAAGTGGTTTGTGGAAGAGGCAGCAATACATGGAGTAGGTGGTCCGCGTACCAAACCCGGTACTCAGTACGTGGGAGAGGAATGTGGTCCGCAGTTTGCTCAAGGAAGCTTGAAGAAGCTTAAATTCAGTTTGCGAAAGTATTTTCTAGTACCTAGAAGTACCCGAGAAGGTGTATTTCATCTACGGGTGAAAAAGTAACTTCAACAGAGCATCTACCTATAGTTGAGGATGCAGGAATTCATTCAAATAAAGGGTCCTACATGTCCATAAACTGTGTTTGAACTACAAGTCGATAAACTGTAAGTGGATTATTTTCCAAGATCAGTGAGTGAAGGAAGAGGAAGACAGTGACCCTTTCCACAGGCAGTGAGCCAGAGAAAGAGTCATAGGGAGTGACCCTTGGGAATATAGTGCACAGACCCTAAACCTTATAAAGGCAGTGAGCCTGGGCATAGAAGATCTAGCCCAAACTTTGTACTCATTATTGGTAGTAAGCCTTAGTGAATTTGGTACATCAGCACATTATCATTGTATGCTCCTTAGATGTAGCCCGGTGAGGGTGAACCAAGTAAAAATCGTTGTGTCCTATGCACGATTCCATATCTGCTCATATATTTCTATGGGAGGAAGAGAGAATTGAGTTTTGTCTAACAACAAAACAATATCCAAAAGGGAGAAAGTTTTAATCTACCATGCCCCGATTCACCCCTAGGGTATTCGACCTAGTGGACCTAACATAATCAATCGACACAATTCTCTTTCCATAATTAATTATTCACAATTAATTATCCATATCAAATCTCAACTTGTCATAATTAATTCTCACAATTAATTATCTTTGATCAACAACATCACACATAATTAATTCTCACGATTAATTATCTTACATAGCCAAACATCATTTAATAATTAATTTCCCCCAATTAATTATATTAACATAATAAATTCAATATCTCAACCCATAACCAATCTCCAAAACAAATATCAATTTATTTAACCCCCCTTCATTTGTTCTATGATTCAATTATCAATTAATCACCAAGGCAATCATAAGTCAATTCTACATTCCTAATTATTGCAATTTAGGAAATCAATTATCAAGGGAAGCTAGAAAATCCATAAACTCACATTCACATATCAAATCCATGACTATGGGAGTTCGATTCAGACCACCTAACTTGGTTTATTGACAAAAGTTAGCCCAACATAAATTCCCAAAATCCGAGCGGCACAACGTCATCGATCAAGCTTTAGATCTAAATCCATAAAGAAAAATTAATATCAAAGGCATCAAGATCTTGCAAATCTATATCTAGATCCACAATACTAGATATAGATCTCAAATCATAGGTTTAGATCTATGGAAACAGTCGAGATATTCCATGAAAAGATCAAAGAAAGATAGGGGAAAGAACGGGAGAAGCAATGGAATGAAATCCACTTACCGGGAAGAGAGTGGATCTTCAATCCGGACTTTCAATCTCAAAGAATAATGTTCGAATCACCTTGTAATACCTATTGAAGGCTCTAGGATCACATAGGATTTGTCAAGCCTGATCCAAGGTCAAAATATAGGAGTCTCGAGGGGGGGTAGTTTTAAAATAGATTTTTGGATAAATAATCCTGCGCGCATGGTTTCCTGGGCAGGGGCGCATGGTTAGGGAAAATCATGTGCCAACCGTGCGGACCTCTCTGTCCAGGTTTGCATAGTCAGCACAGTTTGGTCGCATGGTTTTTCGAACTATGCAGACCTCTCTGTCTAGTTTTTCACGCTTGACATAGTTTAGTCGCATGGTTTTTCAAATCGTGCACAACCTACTATCTATTATTTTTTCTTAAAAGTTCACCCAAACGCACCCCAATCCACTAATCCAAAACAAAGGTACTTAAAAACCTCAAAAATTACCTGAAATCACACTCGAGATGACTCCATAAAAGGTTGGAATCATACATAAGTGTATATAAATCAATGTAGTTACTGGTTATTAATGGCTTAGTATTTGTCAATATAATGCTGGTGTAGAAATATTTTTCACAAAAATAGGTATTAAAACCCATTTAAATTCATGTGATTATAACCTTGGTTTTTAGAAAGGATGTGGATTTTAGACTATTATGGAGGTAAAAAGAATGTATTATGAATGGGTGGAAAAAATACGAAGTTCCAATCAAGGATGTGTTCATCCTATTAAAAGAAGATAACCCAAACTTATAAGATATTGTGGAACAATGGGATGTCATGCAAGAATTTTATTATGTGATGATTAAAGATGTTGACTTGGAGAATAAGAAACTGAATAGAGAAGAGACCTTGAATTTTAGCATAAATAAAATGAGAACAATGATGAATGAATAAAGTGACATGATTGAAGGGATTTCCAAATAAAGTTTTTTAAGTAAATTTCCATGGATATGGAATTGAAGGCAAGCATTATTCTATTATGAGGATGTTAAAGACAATATTTTTTATTCAATGGATAGTGTTCCCTATCCTGGTTGAATAAAAATGAAATATTGGAGCCTCCAATTTCCTTATAATTGTGGTTTCATAAATGTAGAATATTTAACGAATGAAATTCCTAGGTTTTGCTGAGGATGAGTAGAGTGGCGTCGAAGCTAGGTAGTGGTATGTCAATTCATATATTTTTGTCTGAGTTGTATTCACAAAAAAAATGATTGGTTTTTAGTTTAAATGGTTGATGGATATTAATAAAGTGTTTTTTTTGTATTTTGACTTTTGTAAAAATGGATATTGAAATGTGGAGAAGCTTGAATTCATGTATGATACTGACATAGGTTAGAGATAAGGTTTTGGATGATTAAGATGACTTGTGTAAGTGAGATATGTCACTTGAATCATGGTAACCCATGTTCCAAGGTTGTTATGGAAGGGTACAAAAAATTATTTGAAAACAATAAAAGCCCTCATTTATAATTAAAAATTTAATTTTGAGGCAATGATGCTGATATTGAGCTAGTGAGTGAAGATGTTTAATTTTTATAGAGATTTCTTGAGTTCACTGGAGAATGTTTCAGGCTAGGTAAGTCACGATTGAGATCTGGTTGGATGAATTATCTTGGACTTGGTTATGTGCTTAATGAAGTTGTATATGGCTGAAAGAATCTAAAATGTTTATTGTTGAATGATACATGGAATTTTGATCATTGGGAGTAGGAGAAGTTTCTAGATTTTTTTTTTTAAAATTAAAAGAAGTTTGAATTAAGACAAAAGTTTATCCAGGTATACTAGACACAATACCTCATCCAGTGGCTAATGGGTTTTTGGAATTTAGTTAGTAGGGATGAGTTCTTGTCACATGATAGTAAGAGTGCCCGGTTAAGACTTCCATGTGGAGGATATTGAGGATATGTAGTGTTAAGCTGGTATGAGCTTGATAAAAATATTTTAAAATAGAGAACATTAAAATAATGAGGGATAAGAAGGAATCACTAGATAAAACACTAGAACTCAAGAAAGTGTACCTGTCAATATTGCCAAAAAAATTCAGATTCCCTAATTAGACACTTTTTTATTCATTAGATAATTTGACATTGTGGTTCAACAATTTCCACTTCAATTCTTGAGTGAGAATGAGCATAGAATGATAACCTTTCTATTCCTCTTATACAGATGTGTTATGTCCTTGTTTAATCTCTTAGATGAAAAAATAAATTGCCATTTTAGTTTACAAAAAAATTTATTTTATTGGTTTTAAATTTGATATGATATGAAACTATACTAGGGTGAGAATTATAAAATAAAAAAACAAAAAAAAAACAATCATACTAGTCTTGTTTATGTTGACTGGATGATATAATATTCATATCAAATCACAGAACAATAGAGTACAATATAAATCTATGGTGAATAAAACTATTGGTAGTTAAAAAAAAGTTCAACAAATAGAATGTCAACAATATAAATTATAAATACAATTATATATAAAAAATAATGTATTGAGTAACAACTCAAATATCCCTAAAGGGTATCAATTAACAAAAAAACACAACTATGAAACCCTTCAATTTTAGAATTACGTGACATGTGCTTTTTAACCTAATACAAGGTATCTCAATTCTGCCCCCAAGATGTTCCTCGACTGAAAACCCATTGGTATGTATCAACATCCAATACTTGTACACTCTATTCTCCAAGAAAAAAAATTCCTTCACCAATCTAAGAAATGAAAATTTTAATATTAACCATTGAATCTGTTACTCTCAATGGATCAGACTAACTCTATCCTCCTATTACTAGTAGCCCTTCATCATGAATTATCATAAAAATAGGGTTCTATTCCATATCTATTTGATCCCAATAATTGGACAAAAATAATTACAAGAAGAAATAATTGTATCTTTTACAATGGAAACGACACAAGTGGATTCTCTATGAAAATCTCCCTAATGAAAATAAAATCAAAAGAACTCTTGGAAATAGGCTAGTCGAAACATGAAAATGATTAAAAAAATAATATCTCTCACATTTCTACTAAAGTTCCTCTAATACCTATGTCATGTTTATAAAAATCCATAGTGACAAACAATAATTATTTGATTTTCATTTCTATTGGATGAGTCAAAACAACATCTAATGTATCCTTCCATTATTGGATGGATTTAACTTCAAACTACATAGTCTAATGTTTTCAATACAACTCACCATCACAACACACCATTTTCTATAATTTGTTATTATACATAGAAATATAATATATCAGACCATTAGTACATTTGAAAACATTAACATACATTATAATTTATTACTATAACTCTTCACATCAAAAACTCAAATAATTATTTCATATTAATTCAATCCAAAATTTAATGTTTTGTGATTTTCAGAAAAAAAGGATAAAAATATGGGTTTTATCCTAATAATATCCTCCTCTGATAATCACATGACACAAAATGAATGGTTATGATTGACTAGATTTTAAATAGATTTTTTTATTCTAATAGAAAATTAAATTATCTGATTTTAAAAAATAGAAAAAAAACATTTCATTAGCCATAGCATAAAAAAAATTCTAATAAAAACACAGCCCCTTAAAAAAGGAATAACTTATCAAATTTCTACCCCATTCTGATTTTCAAAATGAAATCTATAAGAAAATAATTTTTTTGACCTATAGGGAACTTATAAAGAAGAAATAAGTGATAATAATGAATAGGGGAGAGATAATAAAACTCACCCCATTATTTTTCAATGAGATCCCCGTTTATATAAACTCCTTTATGGTGACCTCATTGAAATTTTAATTACTGGATGATTCCTTCTTGTATTAAAAATCCAAATAGATAGATGATGCTATTTTAAAATATTAGCATCAAAAGTAAAATAACATTCAAACTGGATAAAGGGGTTTAAAATTTTAATTCCTTTTATAATGATGATATAAACTAGATTATTGTGTAGAATTTATTATATATAAATGATCATGAAAGTAAAAATTACAACATGAAAGACATATATAATTTACAATGAATATCTCAGCATTTGTTTAATTTGGTCAGAAATAAATGAATGGAAGATGAGGATGCATATCATTCAAAGAGAAGTAAGAATTGTGATTACTTGTAGGAAGGGGTGAATCACGATAGGAGGGAACCAAAAGGTTTGTTCCCTTGGTAGGAAGGGTTCATCTGTGAGAGTAGGGAGCAGGCAGGGTTCCGTTGACAGATCCGGAGAAGGTAGGGTTCCTTCATGTGAGCTGATGTCACGAGAGTAGGGAGTGAGGGAGCAGGTAGGGTTTCTTTGTGTGAGCCAATGTTGTGAGAGAAAGGAGCTGATCAAGACCTTCAAAAGAGTAGGAGGCAGGGAAGGGCAGTTCGATCGAGCGGAGGATAGAGAGCTCGATCTCGAAGAGGGTAAGCATCAGCTGATGCACCGAATAGAAGAGGAATTCCTGAAGAAGGGTATGCGGGAGGAAAGGAATGCGTGAGGGATGGAGGAACCACGAATGGAGATGCCACGAATAGAGGAGCTACGAATAGAGAATCCAATGAGGGATGGAGGAACCGTGAAGGAGAGGCCAGTGAGGATCAGATGAGGAGGAAATAGGTCGGACGATGATAGAAGGAGAAGGGTTTCAAGGGAGATATTGGGGAGTGGGTGAGTAGAAAAGAAATCCCCGACAAGGGATAAGAAATGAGGAAGCCTATTCCCATGGGGAACGATTTGCTCGTGGATATATCTAACCTATATCCATGGACCATTTATATTGTGGCTATAAGTTTGTGGCTACAGGTCATTTTTCTAGTAGAGAAAACTTTTTGAGAAATCCCATAATTAGACATGAGTGCTGAGAAGGAATGGTTTCATAAATGGGTTCCACGATCACTAATGATAGCCTTAGGAATTCCAAATCTAGAAAAGATGCGTGCTTTCAGGAATCAGATCACAACTTGATAGACTTGGTGGGAATGGACTCATCCCATTTAGAGATGTAATAAACATCTAATAGGATGTAGAGATATCCCATAGAGATTGGGAAGGGTCCCATGAAATAAATTCTCCAACAGTCAAAGATTTCAATAACCAGAATGGGTGTAAGGGGCATTTGATTTCTTTTGGTTATGGATCCTAATTTCTGGCATCGAGGAAAACATTGTAAGAATTTGTATGAATACTTAGTGATGTTAGGACAAAATAAACCAATTTTTAGGACCTTTACATTTGTTTTCTTCATGGAAAAGTGGCCTCTACATGCCTCTTCATGACAGAATTTAAGAACGGACTTCTGCTCAGACTCGGGAACACATCTCCTAATGACTTGATCAGGACATAACTTTAAGAGGTATGGATCATAAAACATGTAGTATTTGGTATCAAAAAGTAATTTTCTATTATATTGGGTCTCAAGGAATTTTGGAATGACACTCGTAACCAAGTGGTTTTCTATGTCTGCATACCATGAGCAATCACTCATAGAATATAGGTTCTCATCGGGAAATGAATTAGACACAGAAAATTGACGCGAGTTGTCTTTGAATTCCATCCTAGAGAGGTGATAAAATAAAACATTTTTTACACCCTTTTTATCCTTAATGGTTATACCAAACTCTTGAATAATAAGGACCCACCTAATCAATCTAGCCTTGGCATCTTATTTTTGGAAAAGATATTTCAGAGCTAAAGGTTCTGTAAAGACAATGATGGGGAATATTAAGAGATAAGACTTGAATTTTTCTAAGTCAAATACAACAATAAGAAACTATTTCTTGGTGGTGGCATAGTTTATTTTTGCATCATTTAATGATTTACTTGCATAAGCAACGAAACATGGAGTTTTATCACAACGTTGTCCTAAAATAGATCCTACAATGATGTCACTCGCATCACACATGAGTTCAAATGGAATTTTTTGGTTGGTATATTTCATGATAGGTGGAGAGATAAGATATGACTTGAGTGTTGATAATGATTCCTCACAGCTTTTTTTCCATAAAAATGAAGCATCTTTCACTAGCATAACACAAAGTGGTTGGGAAGTTGAGCTAAAATTACTAATGAACCTTCTATAGAAACCAACATTTCATAACTAGGACCTCACTTCTTTAAAAATTTTAAAAGATAGAAGATGATGAATGATACCGACCTTAGCTTTATCAACTTCAATACCTCTACCAGAGACCAAATGGCTCAGGAACGAGTCCTTCTTTTACTATGAAATGACATTTTTCCCAGTACAGGGTGAGATTATTATCCACACATCTAAACATAACCCTTTAAAAATTTATTAAGCATCCCTCAAATGTATCCCTGAATATGGAGAAGTCATCCATAAAGACCTCTAAACAATCCCCCACCATATCAGAGAAGATTCCCATCATGCACCGCTGAAAGGTGCTGGGGGTATTACATAACCTAAAGGGAATGTGCTTGAAGGAAAAAGTTCCAAATAGATAGGTGAATGTTTCTTTTCGTTGATCTTTTAAGGATACCTTGATATAATTGAACCCTGATTATCCGTCTAGGAAATAATAGAATTGATGACCCACAACTCGCTCGAGGACTTGGTCAATGAAGGGTAAAGGGGGATTTTCTTTCTTGGTGAACGAGTTTAACTTCCTATAGTCAATGCACACTCTCAATCCACTACTCATCCTTGTTAAGATAAGGTCAAAATCCTCATTGGTAATCATAGTGATTTCATCCTTCTTTGAAACAACTTGAATTGGTATTACCCACTTACTCTTTACAGTGCGATAGATGATACCTGCTTTTAACAACTTTAGAAGTTCTTTCCTTACCAAATCCATAAGATTTTGATTGAGTATCCAATGAGGTTGACGATATGGTTTGGATTCATATTATAGAACAATCTTATGAGTTCCAATGAGTGGGCTAATACCAAGAATATCAGACATGGTCCATCTGATTTCTTTATTGTGCTTTCCCAGTACATCCAGAAGCATTCTCTCTTGATTGGCATCAAGAAAAGAAGAAATGACAACATGGAAGGTTTGATTTTCATATAAAGTGCAAAATTGAGTGTTGAAGGTAGGACCTTAAATTCGAGATCAGTTTGGTTAACACTTTCAAAAGAATAATAGGACTTTACATCAGACCTACTTTCATTTTCCAAATTTCTTGATAGAATTGGTTTCTTTTGAACAGAAGTTTCTGCCACCACATTGGACATATCAGTGTTAGGAATGGGTATGGACTCAATATTTTTTATTTATCTAATGGTTTCATAGATTGGTGATCTTATAAAATCATTAAAGGAGCTGTCTGAAAGAGATTCTATAAAAGTATAAAAAATTCCTTCATGTGAACAAAGGAAATCAATCTCATGTTGACTTAAACATTATTCAATAATTTCTTTATGTTCCTCAAGTTCCCTATCAACACTACCTATCCAATTTTCCTCATGGATCTCTTCATTGTCCCCAATTTGTGAGTTTGCATTATAAATGTTCAGATCGAGGCTCATGTTTCTGAAGGTTATTATCATGTTCCCATTCCTAACTTGGATGACTGCATTGATTTTTTCTAAGAAGGTATGACCAAATATGATTGAGGTTTTCTCCCTAGGACCAAATCTAGGGTGATTTTATAGGACAATGAAGCCATCACGGTAAATGAAATTTTCAAATTTCACCAAAACGTCTTTTAAGATCCCCTTAGGAACTCAAAACACAATGATCTATAAGTTGAAGTGTGACAGAAGTTGGTTGGAGATCTTCAAGCCCTAATTGACAATACATGGTATATGGAATGAGGTTCACACTAGATCCTGGATCATAAAGGGATTTTACAATTTTTTTCACTCCTAACTCAGCATTGATGTATGGACATCCTAGGTCTTTCAACTTAAGAGAAACGGTCCCTTAAATAGTGGTACTCACATTAGTAGTCAAAAGGAATTGGTTTTGATGTGAAAATTTTCTCTTTAAAGTGCATAAATCCTTAAGGTATTTTGAGTGGGCAAGAATGGTTTGGATTGAATCAAGAAATGGAATGTTTATCTCAACCTATGAGAATATTTCCCTCAATGTTTCATTTAGTTTTGGTTTATATTTTCCTATCATACATTGAGGGAAGGGAGCATATTGTTTGACTGTTTGGTGAGGTTGTGACTCTTTCACATTATTATTGGATTTTTTTAGAATCTAAGGGCGATTTTTCAACATTTTCATGTGATACTGAAGTTTTTAATGGTTCTAGAATGGTTTGTTCAGGTTTTTCAATTGATCTCCCACTTCTTAAGAAAATCACTGCTTTTAGTTGTTCATGAGAGGTTTGTGTGTAACTTGATTCTCCCCTTATAGTTGGGGTTGAAACAGCCTGAGTAAACATGTGTGCCTTTCTAGTTTTGATTATTTATAATTCTTGTTTACGAGACTTTTGAGTTCATTTTCTACATTTTTTTACACAACTATTCAAGGATTAGGAGAGGGATAGATTGGACAGAGGATTGTTCTAGTTGGTTTATCCCGGGAGGATACTTTGGTGGTTGGCTTGGTTGTTGAATGGGTTTTTGATACTGCTCGAATGGCCCGAAGACCTTCTTTTTATTGATTTTTGATAACCCCCCTTTCAAGGGATGAGGGGGAACCCTTATAAGGCTCATAGGCTCAGAGATTACATTACTTGTAGGCCTTAGGAAATATACTAACTATACTTGGAATTCCTCCTCCCAGCTTCTTCATTGTGATCTCATCTCTCCACCTTCGCATGGCTGTTCGGCTAGGCTTCTCATGCAAGCACAGGCTGGTCCTTATGGCAATGTCATACCCTCTCTTTCTGACAAATCCGCTTAGCTTCTGCTCTAGTGAATGTGTCTGCTCTGAATCTCCATATGGAGTCTACTCCTTGTAGAGTCTGCCTGATCATTTAAGCATAATTTCAGGTGGCCCGAAGGCCTTGAGGTAGCCCGAAGGCCTTGAGGTGGCCCGAAAGCCTTACTGGCCTGAAGGCCATGGGTGGCCCGAAGGCCTTAAAGGACCTGAGACCCAAACCAGTGGCCTAAAAGCCCAAACGGATGAATAGTTTCGACTGCTACAGTACCGAACAGTGTCTGTTGCAGTGCCTGCTACAGTACTGCTACAGTACCCCCGGAAATATGTCCCCGCCCGATTTTGAACTCAGGTCTCTTTGATGCACTTGCTGAGTCCTCACCAACTGGGCTGAGGCTCTTGTGCGGGTTGTTGGTACTGAATAGGATGATATTGGTATTGAACCGGTTGTGGTTGGAACTGATTATGGGTTTGAAATTTTTATTGAGGGTAAGGGTTTAGGCATTATTGTTATGTTGGTTGTTGATTGTCTTTCCAACGAAAGCTTGGATGGTCGTTATACCTAGGATTGAAAGTGTTTTGGTATTGTGGATTTTGAAATTTCAATGCATTGACCTCTTCTAGTGGTTCTCCTAAAAAACACCCTTTATAGAAGGAATGTTTGGAAAGTTTTCAGTCTTATGGTCGTGTTTTTTCACAAATTGTGCAAATAGGCTCAATAGTTTGGGTTTTGTAAACCTTCCTAGGATCGATCTCCTCAACCTTCCTAGTGAGTGTAGCTATTTTTTCTCTATGATTTTCTTCTTTTCTAAGATTGTTCATTCCACTGGATTTGGGTGGCTTCACGTAGTAAGGTATTGTTCCTCGCGTTTGGTTTTGTTCCTCACGTTTGGTTTTGTTCATCAAGATTTTTCAAATACTCATAAGCATCATTTGGAGCTTTGTTATTGAATGTTCCAATCAACATCATGCCAATAAAATGTTTGTTTCCCGGTCCTAACCCATCGAAGAAAATTCTCACTTATTATGGGATTAAGAAACCATGGTGTGGTACCATGTTTAAAGTGTCTTTGAACCTTTCTCATGTTTCATAGAATGTTTCTCTCTCTTTTTCAAAAAAAAATCATTGATCTTTTTAAATGCAATTGTTTTGTGATGGAGGAAGTATTTTTTGTATAATTGTCATTGAAGTTGGTCCCAAGAATGAATGGACGATGATCTCAAATTATTTAACCAGTTCTTTGCTCTATCCTTCAGAGAAAAAAGAAAGAGTCTTATTTTAGTTGATTCAATTTGATTTGGCGGGCACATGGTTTCAACAACATCATTGAATTTTTTAACATGAAGGTTATACATCTTAGACTTCATCCCATGAAAGGTTGGAAGGTAGTTCAATACATGGGGTTTGAAAAAATCTTGGACATCCTATGGTAGCATGCATAATTCATGAGAGTGAATTGGTCCTGGTAAGTGTGAGATAGTCATATCATTTTGGTTTCCATTTAGGTTCTTGATTTTGTGGAATATTATTCATTGTGTTGAACCCAATTTTAGAATTCAAGATCTTAGAAATAATAGGATCTAATTGAAGGATCCCCTAGATTCTCCGGACTCCTCAATGATATCAAGCTTGTTTTTACTTGCATTATAATTATCATACGATCAAACTTTATCAAGAAAATGATTCCAATTTTATCTGCCACGCATGGTTGAGAAGTGGGTCCACCACCGCGCGTGTGCGGATTAAAAAGCCCGCCATCATCCGCAGGGAAAGCTGAACGGAATACACCACTGGTGGGAGGCGAGAGCGAATCCCGGCAGAAGCGTGCGCCGGGCTCGAGGCCGAGCGTGCGAGTGCGCCGCCGTCGTGGGTGGTTTCTCTCTGCTTTCTTCCGGCGATGAAATACGAACTCCACGCCCCTGAATCCACTCCCGCCATTTCTTCTCCAACGTCGATTCCCTGCAGCGACGGCGCGCCTCGAACGGCCTCCACCCACCACCCCAACCCCGCCGCCTTCAACTTCACACCCCCCGCCGGAATCCCCCCTCTGCTCCCGGATGTTCTCTCCGACGGCCTCCCCCTCCCGTGGGACGAAAATTCCGACATCTGGGACCATTTGGTCACCAGTCTGGGTGCGCCGGCGACCACCGATGCAGCTCCGGTGCCCAGGGCCACCACTTCTCCGGAGCTGGATCTGGTTCTGTCCGACTATCAGGAATTCCCCCCTCATCCGCCAGAGTTCTCTCCGGCGTTCGGTGGGAGCAGGGCGGTGTTCGCCTCTCCGGACGCGGCCTCCCTGTCGGAGCGCAAGGATCTCAACGTTTTGGATCCCGCCGGCGACGGCGCCGCGAGGTTCGATTACGTGGACGACTTGATTCGCGGTCTTTGCTCTGTCGTTCGACGCCGTCAAGCTCATGGACAGAGCAAAGACCGCCGTGTATCTCTCACCGGCGAATTTCGCGCGCGGCGGCGCCCCGGGGTTCCTCGTCGATCTCCGGCGCCTTTCCCCTTGCGTCGCCGTGCTGGTGGACGACGGCGGTTGGATGGAGCAGGGAACGGCGTCGTTCCGGCGGATTATGGTCAGCGGGCTGGAGTTCTACTCGGTGGTGCTGGAGTCGCTGGGCACGAACTGCGGCGGCGGCGGCGGGTGGGACGAGTGGGGGGAGAGGATCGAGGCGCATGTGGTGCGGCCGAAGATCGCGGCGGCGGTTCAGGCCGCGGTGGAGGCTGCAGCCGCGGGGGGAGGCGGACGGCGGGTTGCGCCGTGGAAGGAGGCGGTGGCCGGGGCGGGCCTGCGGGCGGTGCCGCTGAGCCCGTTCGTGGTCTTCCAAGCCGAGGTGTTGGTGGGGAAGGCTCAGGTGGAGGGATTCCACGTGGCGAGACGCCAGGGGGAGATGGTGCTGTGTTGGCACAAGCGTCCGCTAGTTGCCACCTCAGCATGGAGGTGCTGAGGCGGGTCCACGCTCCCGGTCGCACGTGTGCGCAACGCAGTGGGTGGTCTAGGGATGCTATGCAATGTATATTTTCTTTTGGGGCCCATGTTAAAGTAGGCACGTGAAAAAAGCATGTAAATGTGGATGCTTGTTTTAAAGTAAATGAGAAAACTATTGACCCTTGCTTGAACGGTTATGCTGTTTTGGGGTTATTATTGTCTCAATTTCTCATGTAAACTACAATATCTATGATAAACAAATATTCAATGTCAAAATATCCAACCACAAAAAAATTGGTGATGAAAAATTAAAAAAAAAAGGCTCAACATTTTCCATTGTTGTGTTTTATCGGTGTCAATAATATGTTATTCTAACAATGTGGAATGATAAAATTTTTGTGAATACGAGGATCGACTTGGGTAAGTATCGCACACACATAAAAACTACAAAAAAGGAATTTATATATAGTCTCATGCATTTTACATTATTTGAGAAAGAATATTCTCATCAAATTTGGATGGAGTGTCGGTGTATGATTGATGCTTTCAAGAGTTCACAATTAATGAACATGTTTTGATCTTCTCCTCATTGTCCTATAACAATGCATGGATAAGATTGCATTATATGGGTGATTTTCATGATAGATTACCATTCAAAAATCATATACCCAAAAGCCTTGGCGCCCCCTCTATAAATAGAGTTCATGGTATATGGATTGAGATATTCTAGTAAGCTTTTTTCTCCTTGTTTTATCAAGTCAAATAAAATATCTCTGAGAGATCACTACTGTAGAACATGCTTTTAACATCGCTTGAAAAAGCTTTTATCATCGCTAAAAAAATGTTGCTAATCTAAGCGTCGTTAAAATGGGACTCTTTTTATCACCACTAGAAAAGCACTGATAAATAATGACATTTATCAACGTTAAAAAAAATGTCGATAAAGGTCATGCTACTGCAGTGTGCGATTAAAATTACAACACACTATAGCACCAAATACAGGCAAATACATGATATAGAAAAATCATAATTTAATTGAAATAAAAAATACATCACAAATACAAGAAAAAATACATTATATTATAGACATTTCTTACATTATTTTGTATAATTACATTAGCAGGTACAATTATCACAAACATTCAAAACAACCAATGGTTTCATTGTCTTTTACACCCGACTCCTCTCAAAAAAACTCGATCATGGTACTAGCTGTAGAACAAACCATCCAAACTCAACCAAAAGAATCCACATGTATGATAAAACAAATCTTATGTTAGTAATACTATAAAGAAATAAGTTAAACATAAATATGAAACAATACATTAATAAAATGTCATTTTTAAACAGAAACCACATAATTTGAGTAATACCGATCACACCGTATATCGGATTGAGGTGCGACTAATTCCTACAAGTCACAAATGGCTTCTAGATTGTTATATTAAAGTATCAAAACAATCCAAATGTGTTTGCTCAGTTATGAGTATGTCACTTTTTTTACTAAATGTCATTTTAAACTGAAAACACGCACTTTGTGTAATACCAATCACATCGTGTGTCGGTTTGACATGAGACTAATTCCTACATGTCAAAAATGACTTATGAATTGTTGTTTTAAATTATCACAGCAATCCGAACACGTTTGCCCGGTTTTAAGTGAGTGACACACGTTTTGAACGAAAATGTCAATTTGAAACCGATAACGGACACTTTGAGTCATATAGGGCACACCATGTATCAGATTGAGGTGCGGCTGATTCTTACGCATCATAAACGACTTATGGATTTTTTTTTTCTAAAGTATGAAAACAATCTGAATGTGTCTGCTCAGTTTTGAGTTCGTCGCTTGCCTTTTTTACTAAAATGTCAATTTTAAATAAAAAGACACAATTAGAGTCATATCAGTCACATCGTGCCTCAGATTGAGGTATAGTTGATTCCTATATGTCAAAAATGACTTATGGATCATTTTCCTACAGTATCAAAATAATCCGAATGTGTTTGCTCGGTTTTGAGTATGTCATTTGTGTTTTTTACTAAAATGTTAATTTAAACCAAAAACACGCACTTTGAGTCATACTGATCACATCATGTGTTGGTTTTATGTGAGACTGATTCCTACGTACCAAAAATAACTTCTGAATCATTTTACTAAAGTATCAAGACAATCCAAGCACATTTTCTTAGTTTTCAGTGAGTGACACATTTTGAACTAAATTGTCAGTTTTAAACTGATAACAGACACTTTGAGTCATACTAGACACATTGTGTATCGGATTGAGGTGTGTCCAACTCCTAAATATGAAAAATGACTTATAGATAATTGTCCTAAAGTATCAAAATAATCATAAAGTGTTAATTTTTTAGAATGTCACTTGTGTTTTTTTAGTAAAATGTCTATTTTAACTGAAAACATGCACTTGGAGTCATACTAGTAAGATCACGTGTTGGTTTGATATGTGACTTATTCCTACACAACACAAATGAATTATGAATATTTTTTCTAAATTATCAAAATAACCTGAGTGCGTTTTCTCAGTTTTGAGTGAGTGACACACATTTTGAACTAAATTGTCAATTTTAAACTGATAAGAGACACTTTGAGTCATACCGGACACACCGTGTATCAGATTGAGGTGTGTTTGATTCCTACACGTCAAAAACGACTTATGGATCATTTTCCTAAAGTATCAAAATAACCCGAATTCATTTTCTCAGTTTTGAGTATGTGACGTATGTCTTGAACTAAAATGCCAATTTTAAATATAATGATACACTTGGAGTCATATTGGACACACTGTGCATCAGATTGATGTGTGATTGATTCCTACACATAAAAAATAACTTAATGATCATTTTTCTGAAGTATCAATAAAATATGAGTGTGTTTTCTTAGTTTTGAGTATGTCACGTGTCATTTTTACAAAAATGTCAATTTTAACTGAAAACACACACATTGAGTTATACCAGTTACATCGCGTGTCAGTTTGATGTGAGTCGAATTTCTACATATTAAACACGACTTATGAATCGTTATCCTAAATTATCAAGACAATACGAAAGTGTTCTTGTTTTTTAGTGAGTGACACACGTTTTGAATGAAAATGTCAATTTTTAACTCATAACAAACACTTTGAGTCATACCGGGCACACTGAGTATCTGATTATGGTGTAGCTAATTCCTACATGTCAAAAATAACTTATAGATTGTTTTACTAAAGTATCAAAACAATATGAATGTTTTTTCTTAGTTTATATTATGGAACTTTCCCTTTTTACTAAAATGTCAATTTTAAATAAAAACACACACGTGGAGTCATACTGGCCACACTGTGCGTCAGATTGAGGTACAACTAATTCCTATATGCTACAAATGAATTATATATAATTTTTCTAAATTATTAAAATAATATGAATGTGTTTTATTGGTTTTGATTATGTCACTTGTATTTTTTACTAAATTGTCAATTTTAAATATAAACATACACTTCGCGTCATACCAGTCACATTGTACGTCATATTGAGGTATAATTGATTCTTACATATCAAAAATGACTTATGGATCATTTTCATAAAGTATTAAAACAATCCAAATTCTTTTTATCAGTTTTGAGAATGTCATTTTTTTTACTAAAATGTCAATTTAAAATGAAAACACGTACTTTGAGTCATACTGGTCACATCATGTGCTAGTTTTACATGAGAATTATTCAGATACATCAAAAATGACTTTTGAATAGTTTTCCTAAAGTATCAAGACAATCCAAGTGTGTTTACATAGTTTTCAGTAAGTGACACATGTATTGAACTAAATCGTCAATTTTAAACTGATAATAGACACTTTGAGTCATATCGAATACATCATGTATTAGATTGAGGTGTAGATTATTCCTAAACATAAAAAATGAATTATGTATTATTTTTCTAAAGTATCAAAATAATCCTAATGCGTTTTATCGATTTTGAGTATGCGACGCGTGTTTTGAACTAAATTGTTAATTTAAACTGAAAACACACACATTGAGTTATACCAGTCACATTGTGTGTCAGTTTGATGTGTGATTGATTCCAACATGTTACAAATAATTTATGAATCATTTTAATAAAGAATCAAGACAGTCTGAGCATTTTTTCTCGTTTTTTAGTGAGTGACACGTGTTTTGAACTAAATTGTCAATTTTAAACCGATAACGGACACTTTTGAGTCATATCGAGCACACCGTTTATCAGATTGAGGTGCAGCTGATTCCCACACGTCACAAAATATTTATGGATCATTTTCCTAAAATACCAACACAATAAAAATGTGTTTTCTCAGTTTTGAGTATGCGACATGTGTTTTGAACTAAAATGTCAATTTTAAACTAAAAACATGCACTTTGAGTCATACCAGACACACCGTGTATCAGACTGAGTTGTGGTTGATTCATACATGTCAAAAATAACTTATGGATCATTGTCCTAAATTATCAAAACAATCTAAATAAATTTTCTCAGTTTTGAGTGTGTGATGTGTTTTTTGAACTAAAATGTAAATTATAAATTAAAAACATACACTTAGAGTCATGTTAAGAACACCATGTATCAGATTGAGGTGAGGCTGATTGAGGTGTAGTTGATTTCTACATGAGCACGAGAAGCTTCAAACATTTTACTAGCTCTATCATACCAGGCACACCATATTTTTGATTGAGGCGTAGATGATTCCTACATGTCACAAATGACGATTTTGAGTATGTAACGCGTGTTTTGAAATAAAATTTAAATTTTAAACTAATAACATAAAATTCTTGTCATACTGGGTATAACATGTATCATATTGAGTTGTGTGTTTGATTCCAACACATTACACCGTGTCTTTTTATTCTTCAATGCATTCAACATTCAATGTTATCTAACAATATTGTTTTTTTGATAACCTGGAATATTGAATGCATTGAATAATAAAAATAAAAGTGCATCATCATGAGTGCATCATCCTCATTGAGTGCATAATCATAGTACACGAGTTCATTATGAGTGTATCATCCTTCTTCACGATCTCTATGAAAATTAACAAAATAAGTATCAGATAAAAATGATAATAAAATTAACTAAAAAATAGATAAAATGATTATAAAATTCACTAAATAAGTAGTATAAAGTCACTTATTTATGATGTATGATACAATTTATAACCATGTATTCTTCCTATTTGTTTCTAAAAAAATCTATTTCCTCTTGTGAATAAAAGTTTTGTCGACAACCCTGGTAGTAATGGAAAAATATAAATAAATAAAGGACAAGTGAATATTTTAAATGAAATTGTAATTATCATTGGAAATACCTCTTCAGGGATGCTAGTTTTTTGATGGAATATGATATCTTTCATAAATTTTCAAACATAATAACCACAATATTTTCCATTAGTTTGTTTTGGTTACTATAAAAACTTTGAGAAAAATAAGTAATTTATTTTTATATATGTATTGATAGCGGAATGTTTGTAGAATTATTTAGGATCTTTGTGCTCATGGACTATCCCCATGCCATTATTTAAAAAATATTTAAACGTCACCATATAATAATAGAATTTTCATTAAAACATAATATAAAATGTATAACTTGAAGTTTATTTTTAAAATGTTGCATGAAATGCATTAAAAATTGATACATGTCATCATGTACGGTCAGTTTGTTGGGTATCCATGCATTGAATCCAAAAAATAAATCTTTGGAGTATCCAAATTGACTATAATGATTAACCAATGTTCCCTAAAAAACAAAAAGTAATAAGTAATGAAATGAATGAAAATATATTTTATATAATTAAATTATAGAGTTTTACCCCCACATCATGGATATTAAGAAGACTCTATCATCTATAAGTTTTCATTCAAACATTACAGCCAGTTTTTCCACCATTATGTCAATTTTCTTTGATTCCAATGAGTATTTGGGTGTCGAAGTGATGTGAGTAATAATGAGTCCAAATTTCTACTCATTGGGTTTCCCTTCAAATAGTATTGATATATACACCTACAAAAAATATGAATAGTATTTAGTCATAATTAACATTGTAGTTAGGCTATTGGACAAACAAATCATGAAAACACACATCATGTATATATTTACAACTGAGACTTCTAACAATTCATGTTTGAGGATTTCATTTACATTCTCAAGAGAAAGATATTTGTAAGGACCTCTCTGTACATATATTCTTCAAAATAAATTTGGGTTATATCACCACTTGAAAATATTGTATACACATGAACCTTTAATGTTAGTAAATGAAGATGTCGAATGGGTGGGGTAAAGGTATTTTCTGAATAACTTTTAAATTGTTTGGTTGATCCTTTGGATCGTTTTTATTTGACCTTCCATTTCACCCCTTCCCTCTATCTGTCTGTAATAACATTCATCAATTCAAGCATATTTTCATTAATTGTTAAAGGTTTTGCATGAAAAATAAATTAGAAATGAATACCTCCTTGTCAACATGTATTTTTAAAAGATCTAAAGACCATGATATGAAAGTTATAATAGATTTCTTGACTGTATAAATATCTACATCATCAAGTGGAATAGGTAACTCGGTGCTCGAATCATGAGCTATATGAATCCCCACTCCCACATAACCTATTGGATTTTTTGAGGTGTAGAATATCTCCTTGGATATTGTACATAGTACACCTCATAGCAAGAAGATGTTTTGATTTTGATAGATATAAATCAAAACAATTTTCACCCTCTAGAATATCAATAAAGGAAAGGTAGAACTGTCTGCCTGATTCACATTTCAAAAAAAAAATATGAAAATATTGATTACCACTTCTAAGATAGATCCTTGAGGGGAATGCCTCACCTCAAAGTTGGTGGGTGGGTGGGGGATCTTCATGTTGTGGTTGTTCTTTTGTTGTTTATTCTCTTTGATTCCTTCCCATAAAATGTTCTAATTCTGACTTTTAATTAATTTTTTCTTCTAGATAATCTAATCATGCCTAAAACTCTTCCAGTTTCTCATCTTTATCCCCATGTTCATTTATTTTCTCAAAATATGTTCAGGGTGAAACCCCAAAACCTACACCTCTGACGTGGTCATACTTTTTTAGCTGATTTAAGGCCACCGATAGTAGTTCTTCATCAGGTACAACTGATGATGATTCTTGTGTCTAAGTCTGATAAAAAATATAGGAAAATAAGTAATAATTATTATGTAATACCAATTTAAATCAGAACAAATTTTTATTATGTCATTGTTTCTGATGCTTTCGTCGGGGCCAACTATACGTCCTCGCGTGATGGCTTTTATTTCCCCACATTCCCACTTTCCAAAGGCGGGTGACTTTTATCACTTTCATCAGTGATGTCTTCTCCTTGATCGAAATGGGATGATGGGATGTCAGTTCCTCCTTCCATGGATTTCTCCTTGGAGCTCATTGCCCAGTCCAAGTCTCCCTCATAGATTAATTCATGTTCATGGAACTCATTACTGGATCCATCTCTATGTGGAAGTCGATTAATTGCGCTGCTTCTATCTTGACATGACAACAACCTTCGATCAAGAGAGTAGTAATGTTGGGAATCTCTTGGCATATCTGGACATTGGGTATATTGGGTGCCTTTGAATATTCCTCTTTGGAGGGAATATCATACGATCCATATTATTCATGAATCCCAAGGCATCCCATGTGGATCATGAAATAATTATGCAAGGGGAATAAGTATTCCAAGGCTTTTTACCTCATCCATCCCATGTTTATAGCATGGGGTAGGTGTTATAGACCAGGGTGAGAGTTTAACGTCTTGCGATGACGGTCACATGGTTAATGTCTTGTGGGGATAGGTTGGGAACATGTTTAGAGTCTTGCAGGGATATAATGGGTGCAAGTTTATTATCTTGGTGGGATAGAATGGGCGTAGGTTTATTATCTTGTAGGGACAGAATGGGTGTAGGTTTATTGTCTTGTGGGGGAAAAAATGGGAGATCAGAACACCCTATGGAGGCATATCAAGGAGGTGGATCAAAATTACTTATTGATGTGGATATGGATGCGTGTCTTTAGGAGGGAAGATATCACACCTATTTTGATGGATTAGAAAATACCATGGAGGTGGATCCAAAGTGGAGAGATATGAACAACCTGTGGAGGTGGATCCAAGAGGTGCATCCCTTTAAGGAATGATGACACACCTGGGAACACCCAATGGAGGCAGATATAAAGTGGATAGATTATAATGCCATAGGGATAAGGATTTGAGATGTGTGTACCTAGGAGGGAATATGTCATACCTAGGTTGATGGATCATAATTCCCTATTGAGGTTGATCAGAAGTGGATAGATCAGAATGACCCTTAGAGGTAGATCCGGGAGGTGCATCCTTAAGAGGGAAGATGTCACACCTGAGTTGATGGATCAGTGCACCACATAGAGGAGGATTCGAAGTGGATAGATTAGAACCCCCCATGGAGGCAGATCCGAGAGGTTCATTCCTAGGAGGGAAGATGTCACACCTAGGTTGATGGATCAGAATGCCCCATAGAGGCGAATCCAAATTGGATAGATCATAGTGCCTCGTGGAGGAAGATCTAGGAGGTGCGTCACTAGGTTGAAAGATATCACACCTAGTTTTATGGATCAGAATACCCCATGGAGGTGGATCTGAAGTGGATAGATCAGAACGCCCCATGGAGGTAGATTTAGGAGGTATATCCCTGGGAGGGAAGATATCACACCTAGGTTTACCGATGTCAGGATTAAACTTTAGAGATGTATCCTAAATATCATATTTAAGAGACATGGATTAAAAACCCACATAGTTCGGTGCTGCAATTTAAGGTCATGTGACAGGATCGATCCATGAAATTTAACATCATGTAGTAAGGATGATCGTGTCATGAAAGGAACGTCAACAAGGGATGTTATGGGTCTTATGCATAAAAACTACCCAAGACGGAAGTTCATCCCATGTGAGTCATACACATGGAATCCTATATTTATTGCATAGGGTAGAAGATGTGGGTACATCCCATGTAAATCATACAATAGGTGTCCTATGTTTATCACACAGGGTATGGTTACATTTTTACATCATGTGATAAGGACATCATCATGCAGTATAATTCCATACGACTAGGACGTGGATCAAATTAGTTTTACATCATGAAACTAAGACATTTGAAGGGATCAATCCTCAAGTGGAACCACATCATGTTAAGAGGAAGATCCGATATAGGGACCTCCTACCAAGATAGGATCACATTTTCCCTCAAAGATGACACCTCTAGGGATTACGCGACCACCTCTCAAGTGACTTTGGGAAAGACATGGCATTGGCACTGCCATGGAGGAGTGTTCAATTAGGAGATTGGCATTAGGTTCTTAGAAGAAAAGGGGGTTAGGGTACCTATTATTTGAAATAACATATAGGATAGTGGATTAGGATGCACTCAGAGTAAAGTAAACAGACACAAGAGTGAGTAGTACTTGTCAAACATGGACTCAGGGTGTGGATGAACATGCCCTGGTTTGGTATGGGGGCCTTGGGCACTCGAACATCATGAAGGGGTGTTAGTTGAAAGAATGAACCCTAGAGAGGCCCAGGAGAGGTGTCTCATGAAGCTTGGGGCCTCATAGAAGGGAGTATTGTGAAGATCAGGTGCTTCACAGAGGTTAGGTGTCTTGCAAAGGGGAAGGTTTCATGAAACATGGTGACCCTGCCTCAGGGTAAAGTTCTGATTCCCATAGAATGGGATTTGAGAAGGGTAGGTTCATCGTGAAGCTTCAAGTTCTTCAGGTGGAATTTTTCTTCTTCGAAGGACATGGGCCTTTTCAAAAGGCATCTCCACTTTGGGTGGTGGCTCTAAAGAACCCAAGGGGGTAGGTTTCGAAATTCTTGGATACATTGGGTGATCCATTTCTTCTTTTATTTACGAATATCAAGAGGTTCACAAACTTAGAGAAATTTTCAAAATTCAAAAGTTTGTGCATGCCCTAAAAATTTGGACTGGAGGAGGTATTTATAGAATGCGGGTTTCACAATGACTGGAGGATTTCACGAAGCTTTATGAGCTTCATGAGTGGCTGCGGCTCCACGAGTCCAAATGACTTTGTATGGAGGTTACCCTCAACCCTCTATGTGGTATTGAAGAGATATGTGATTTGGTTTTGATGTTGTGTGAAGGTTAACATTAGGCCTCCACATGACCGGGAGCTTTACAACTTCACCCATTCACGAAGGTGGTGAGATTCAAAAAATAGACCCTTAGATTGATTTTTGGGCTACTTTGGCTCATGCTCACTTAAAACTGGTTGTGTCTTCTTTGACCTCTCTTGTGAAATTCATATTTTCGCATCAATAAATTCCCCCCATCATAATTGGAGTTGATGGGAAAAGGAGGGTTAAATTTTGTGGAAAAACTACTGAAAAATGGAAATCTTTTTTCGTTCATGAAGCCCGATCATGATGCTCCGGTCCTAAAGCCCGAGCATAGAGCTTGTTCATGAAGCCTTGATCCATACACCTATTAATAGCATAGGGGGCCCCTTAGAGGGACAAGAAGACTTTCACAAATAGAAAATCCAACACTATCTATTTTTGAATCTCACCTTCTTAGTAAGAACTTTGTGATTCTAATCCCCATCGCTTGTGACGCTCAGAATCTCCCTGATCCTAGTTCTATGAATAGTTCTTTGTGAACCATGCTCTATGAATCAAACCTTCATGAAACAAAATCTATAAACTCGAACTTCATGAATTAGACCCATAAAAATACTAAGTCTCAAATGAAACAACCCTTGAAGGATCCAACACTTCTACTGGTCGCCAAGAAGAAATGGCTTGGAACATAATGATCGGGGAGAGAATCTAGAGTGCCTCAAATCATGAATCACTCATTGTGCTACTAACTAAATCTCAAAGGGAGTACTTTCTATGCAAGAGGCTTTCAATTTATGGATTTGTGATAAGGATGAACTATTCATCCCTAAGACAAGTAGAGACGAGCCTACCTATTGGTTTAGAAGCATGTCGAGACAGTACCAGTGGTATAGGGATAACAGGGGCCACATTCGGAAGGACCACGCGTCACTCATGATACACAATATCTGGAACCACATCAAAAACATTGATGGGGAGAATCTAGAGGATGAGACATTCCCCTCTCAGTATGAGATTATCCTCAAGGTAGGTTTCACTCAAGGGATGGACGAACAACTGAGACCTATGCTGGGGCGACAATTTTACCGATGAATGGGCCTAAGATTATTGTGCATGCACATTGTTCCGTGAATTTGAGTCCAAGATAAATCAAGTAGGGATTTATGAGGCAACATGGGCCTCACAGTTTCACGATTACCACCATTTGGATATCACACCAGAGTTCATGAACATACAATACTAAAAAAATTGGTTTATCCAGCGTTAGAGCTTTAACAATGCTAGCTATTTTTTTTGTTAAAGACCCTCTTTGACAATGCTAAAAAAACAATGTTAAAGGGGGTCTTTAATAGTGATTTTTTTAGTGATGTTAAAGGGGGTCTTTAACAGTGCTAAAAAAGCACTGTTAAAGGAGGACCTTTATCATCAATTTTTTATAAGCACTAATAAATGAGGTCTTTTATCAGTGCTTGTACAAAAGCGCTGATGGGTGTGGGGTGTTTATCAACACTTTTTTAGAAGCGCTAATAAAGACCCCCTTTATCAATGCTTTTTTACAAGCACTGATAAAAGTATACTTCAAAAAAAAAATTCATTAAAAATAATATATTAATATATAAATATATTTATATTGATATAAATATGATATATATTTTTTGAAATATGTTTTAGATAAGGTAAATAGGCATTTACACTTAATATATAATATATTTAATAAAAATGGATTATAAAATAACTAAAAAATATTTTTAATTAATAATTTGATTATTATTATTGAGTAATAGTCATTTAATATCAATTTGAAGATAAAAAAAATCAAAAAATAATAAAATATTTAAAATAAGTTTAAAATGCAACTCAAACTTCAAACGGTCATAACTTTTGAACAAGGTGTCTGTTTTGGATCTACCACATATCAAATCGAAGCCTATAATGATCTCTACATGATTGAGACACAAGGGAACCGTATGTCACATTTTTCGAGAAATAAAAAATTCTTAGAAGGCCTCCAAAACTAAGTTTTTAGTTGGGGTACCCCATTTTTTTAAATTTTGATGGATTTTAAGCCTCATTTATGGGGTATTTTTTCTCTTTTTCAGTGGGTACTAAATTTATTCCCAGGGATTACATTCATATTGATATTATGGATTTTAAATTTTATCATTTTTCATAATGAAATTTTATTTATAATCAAATATATAACAATATAAACATATTTTTTATATATTCAAACATAAATATTTGATTTTATAAATAAATAATAAAACATATTTACATATAAAATATATTTATTAATATATAAACATATATATAAATACATGTATAAATATATGGAGGCAAGGGCGTGTGCGAGAGGCTGGGATTATCTAAAGAACCAATAAAAGGATGGGGGAAGTGCTGATAAAGGGGTGGAAGAAGCACTGATAAAGGGGTGGGGGAATCACTGATAAAGGGGTGGGGGTGGGAAGCTTTGATAAAGGGGTGTGGGTGGGTTGTGTGGAAAAAAATTTATATACCCTTTATCAGTGGGGCCTTTATCAATACTAAAAAAGTGCTGATAAAGAGGGCCTTTAACAACACTAAAAAAACTCTATTAAAGGAACCTTTTAACAGTTCTTTTTTAGCATTATTAAAGGGGGAATTTAATAGTATTTTTATAGAGTTGATACAAGTTTCAGTCTTTTAACCACGCTTCGATTATCAACATTTTTTAGCAGTGATAAAGTTCTTTTTAGTGCTATTAAAGGCCGATTTGTAGTAGTTGGGTGGTTGCCAGAGACAAACACTTTCCATATGCATCATGGGGAGGTTGGCATCAACCTGTGAGATATTTATTAGATCATTGGGATTCCAATTCAAGGGAAAATGTTTGATGAGTTCCTCCTCGCAAAGAATGTGCGGGAGGACCAGGAGCAGATTCCATCTCTTGCGAGGGTGTTACTGCATCTGGTATATGGGATGGACGATCACAATCCATGGATGAAGGAAATCCCATTCAAGCATTATTTTAGCTATTTATTGAATGATACAATGTATAGTCTACCTTTTAGGCCACATATATGCCCTGGTGCGTTCTATCTAGGTAAATAGAATTCCTACTAGTGGATCTTGGAGGTGAGCCGATTGAGACTGTGGGGTTATAGCATAATACCTGAAGCTCATATGGTCATGATGGATGGGTTTATTATTTCACCAATCTATTCCTGGATTATCCTAGTAAGGGATGAACACATGGGGGTGTGTCCTAACACCTTAATTATGGTTGCAATGCTAGCGATGGGATTTCACATCAATATGGATGTCCTTGTATTGGAGAAGCTATACAATGTGCTTCACCACATTAGCCAAGGTAAGACCCTACTCCATGTGTTGGTGTCCCTTCACTTCTTATATAGTTAGGTGGTAGCGCATATGGGGGGATATGAATACACAAAACCCATCTAACCTCCCACTAAAAATTTTCGGCCAGGGATTCTGAATATCGCTGGGAGTTTCCCGCTTAAGATAGGCCCTTTGGACACGCTGGAAAAGGTCGGGTTGGTAAAGCACTTCATGTTTCACCTGTCCCCCATTCCAATGAGTATGGTGGATAGGGATAACACAAGGACCCTCAAGAAATGTTCGTACCTCCTGGCCTTCAGAGGCGAGGTAGTAGTGGTGAGGGTTGACTGGGAGTCGATCTATGAACTGTACAAACCACACCAGTTTGTAAGGAAATTTAGATTCTTTCAGTAGCTAACCCCAAAGGTATACATAGAGGCACATCATGAGTTCCAACCTTCGGTCCTGTAGAAAATCTGGCACATGTTCACATGCAAGGATGGAAAATGGTGGAATGATCTGCCACCGCCCATTACTGTATATGGGCTCATCCATGAATATGTACTGATATGTGAGAGATAATATCCTAAGAAGATGATAAGAAACCAAACCACCCAGGATGATGAATGGAGGCCCCACAGCTATGGGTTTAAGGATGAGTGGTGGTTGGATTATGTCATGGAGGTAGGGTTGGACTGGTGGAAAAATCCATGGAAGTTGTAGAGGCGCTAGTCCTTGGTCCTACACAGGAAAAGGATTCAAGTAGAGGGGTAGAATTGGGATCAGATATCCTGGGAAAGTAGTCCCAGGAGGAAGGATAACCCTATAGGTTGGTTCTGAGGGCATTTTTTCAGGTCCTAAGGAAATGACTCTACTATTTGGATTTCCTTAGCGATGCGGTCTTTCCATATGCTTGGGAAAGATAAGGGATCTTTAAAAAACTCAACACTCTCCATGTGATCTGGTAGGATCTCAACATAGTGGGAATTCTCCTTACTGGGCTGGGTCTTTCCAGAACCATCTTCCACATGCCTCGGGAGGAGGCAGTGCAATATATAAGAGATTTGGAGGATTTGGTCCACTCTTGAGGCACTGCACGTTCTCCGACTACCTAGGTGAAGGTGCTTCTGGGGATAACCTCCTCTTTGGAGATCTCATCTAGATAGTTTGTTTCTCATGTACCTCTGCAAGGAGATTTAGACAAGCCCTTGGAGAGCGATGCCTACTGGGATTCTCCCATAGAAGGAGGACCTACTGTCGACCAGGTAAATACTCTGATCCCATGTGCTTTGGAAACCACCAAATGCCTAAGAGTGTCATATAACTCTTATTTTACTTGTGTAGAGATTGATGAGTACATAGGAGGGGGAGATTCATGATGAACCATAGGAATAGGGTGAGAGAACCTCAACCCTTGAAGGGATGAGCATGGGGGACCTTCCTGATGTTGTAGTCATGGGTAGCCAACAGTCAGCTGAAGCGATGCCTCTGACCAAGGCATCAACTATTGGGGGAATGTCTCTACTAGAGGGGTTGTTAGTAAACATATCTAATCTCCTCAATAGGATATATGATTAATGTATGAATTTTCCTAATTTTACATTTTCTTTCTCCCTTTGTCTTTTTGAATTTGTCTGAGTCATATTGAAATTGCAGTTCAAACTATGTCTAGGGATTAACTACCAACCTCAACATATGATTCGGTGGTGCCAGAGGCTGAGGTGGTGAAAACATGCATTATTCTTCTGAAGAAAATGGTCAGGGAGGATGTGACGATTAGACCGGCCATATAGGCGCCACTATAAGGTACTATTGAGACCATGAACTCAATAAAGGGGGTCGAAATGGTGCCCATGATGGAGTTGGTTAAATAAGATGTGGTGGAGGATCCTGTCATAGAGGTGCCACTGGAGGTGGCTGTTGGAGTTGAAGTCTCCACGAGGGAGGTGGAAATTATTCCAGAAGCTGGAGCAACTTTGGAGACTATGTTGGACATGCTTGCACTAAAATTTCCATTAGTGTAGATTATGAGAGATAAAGCTAATATCGTGCCACCGGTAGTGGCAGTTGAGGAGGTTGGGATGGTTGCCTCCACCTCAAAGATGCCACAAGGGGTATTGGAGGCTTCTTCTACTATAGGTGAAGGGGATGGTGAGGACCCATTTTGATAAAAGATTCAGTCCTTCCAGGAACATTCCTACGAATGACCTAGCCACTGACATGTTGGAGGTATTCCATCCATATGAGTTTGCACCACCTAAAGACTTTGAGGATTATTGATAGAGTTAATATTTTAATTATTATTTATATGTCTTTAAATGATTTAATCCCTCCCAATTATTCAATGTTAGTGTATTTGCATCATTTATGTGTTTTTGGTGTATTTTGGGCTTAAATGTGAAAATGGGGTAATTATGTAAAATTGGAAGTTTTATATAGATTCTGTTTTTAGGGAATAAATTTTATAATATGGGTCCAATTGAAGTGAATCCTTTTTTTTAGGATTCCTATTCTTGTGTTCTTCAAATGTTCCTTCTGGACCAAGACCCAAATCGAAACCCAATGGTACAGAAAATTCAATCAAGTGGAGAAATCAGTTTGGCAGGTAGAATGGAACCCACTTCATTAAATATGGAATATATCCTTCATACGATCTTATAATTAGGTGTTTCTAGCTGGTGTCGACATAGGACTTTCAAGGGACGGTTCATATTAAATTTCATAAAATATGAATCTCATTAAGGCATCGTTTGGGTGCGTCCAAGTGGAGTGGGTGAAACAGTGTTTGGCGTCCAGAAAAGTAATGGTCATTGATTCGGCCATATCTTTCTTTACACCTATCCAATGACTCTCAAATGTTTAGGGTCGATAGAAAACTTAATTTAAAACATTCTATAAGAAGGGACCTCAGTGAGTTTCGGCCGGATGGTAGGAAGAACAGAGGAAAAATTCTGGAGAAAAGATTCTGGAGGATCAAATTTCTGTTCTTTCTTTTCTTTGTTTAACACTTCTTAGTCTTGTAATGTGTTCTTCTTTACCCTTAGTCACAATTACCCTTACCATGGTGGGGTAAAATTCTGTGTTATTGGGGAAGGAGAGGTTTTCCATGTTGTATTTCATGAGTTCCTTCTATTAATGTTTTAAAATCCTCTTTTCTCTTCTGCGAATCTGTTTCAATTTCCTATAACAGTTTTTATTATCATATACGATTGTATCTGATTTTAGATTCTGTTGTTCATTTATATTTGGTCAATGATCAATATCTACCTCCACTAGGTTCTGGTTTATAAACAATGGAATAGACCAGGACTTAGTGGTGAAGCACTCGGTGATCACCGGTACGTGTGTGAGGAGTAGTGAATGTTCTTGATTACTTGGGATAAACAAGACCCGATTGGGAATTGCCTAAGATAATTGGGGGTATTTTCTACAACTCTATTACACATTGGAAGGAGAGTAGACCAACCTAATATTTTATTAAGGTTTATTCTCACATTTTTAATTGACCAAGGGAGTGATAAGAAACGATTGAGGATTCTCACTCTTAACGATTTAGCAGAGGAGAATTGGGTAAAATGAACAATGATAGAATTACAATTGGAAAACCGACCCTAACCTGATCACCATTTCATATCACTGATTTAAATCACATCATTTGTCAATTTTTTTCAAAACTTTCACTTAATTACTTTAATTTATTTAGTTTCTTTCTTGTATTTTCTAAATCAAACAATTTCTAAAAACAACCTCACTTCTTTCTATTTTAAGGTGACAACTTAATTGTTGTGCACTCCTCTCTGGAGACAACCTAGGTAATCCACTATAATACATTTTAACATAGGTTATATTTGTTTTTTCCACACCCCACGACAGGAACGTGTCAAAACTTGGTGCCGTTGCCGGGGAAGTAGCGCCAACATTTCTTTTCTTTTCTTTTCTCTCTTTTCATATTTTCTCTTCAAAATTGCATGACTCGAACCTCAAAAACTGAACCTTTACCCATAGATCCTGATATTGAAAGAAGCTTTTTGAATAGACTTAGAAACATTAATTTGGAATCTGATTTTGTGCAAGTTCCCCTAGAAGACTCAAGTGAAACTTCAAGTGTTCACTCTAAGCCTATCATCATGGCTGAAAATCAAAACCAAACACTTAGAGACCTTTGTGCACCACAATTCCTTAATCAAAACAATCAAATTTCCATGCCAGTGTTACAAAATGATTTTGAAATGAAACCTAACATGATTCCTTTGCTTCCAAAGTTTCATGGTTTGGCAGGAGAAGATCCAAACAAACACATTAAAGAGTTCACACATGTGTGCTCAACTTTCAGACCCCGTGGAATTACTGAGGAGCAGGTAAAGTGGAAGGCATTTCCGTTTTCATTAGATGGGGATGAAAAAGAATGGTTGTATGGCCTACAACCAGGATATGTGCATGACTGGAATGAACTGGTAATATGTTTTATGCAAAGATTCTTCCCCACCTCTAGAAGCACATCCATTCGGAAGGAAATATACGCCATACGACAATCATCTGGAGAAACCCTTTACGAGTACTGGGAGAGATTTAAGAAGCTATGTGCCAGCTGTCCGCATCAAGCCATTGAGGAACACCACTTTCTTGTCTTCTTCTATCAAGGACTACTGAAAAATGATAAAAGCCTTCTTGATGCATCATCTGGAGGTGCACTGATTGACAAGTCACCAGAAGAAGCCAAGGGCTTGATTGAGAATATTTCCCAAAACTCGCAGTAATTTGGAACAAGAGGTATTGGAACAAGATGTATTCATGAGGTGTGCACTTCTCATCCATCACCCTTATTAGAAACTAAGATTGAAGATCTTACTAGTTTGGTGAGACAGATGAACTTGAAGCAATTTAGTGACCAACAAGTGCCAGCTAAGGTATGCGGTTTATGCTCATCTCCTGATCATTTCACTGACCAGTGTGCTGAAATACAGGGAATGGAAAGTTGTGCAGCAGCCTTTTAACCAAGGAAGTTCTAGAAAAATCAAGGATGGAGAGAGCCTAACCAAGTCCAATATGGATTTGGAAATTAGCAGAATCAAGCTAGGCCCCTGTACCAAAATCAGTTTCAAAACCAACCCCCATTCGAGAATCAATTCCAGAACCCTCCACCATTTCAGCAAAAGCAATCTTATAACCAGCCTTCATACCAAAAACCAACCAATATCCAAAGACCCTATGAGCAACCATCCACTAGTCCCCAACCTCCAATTCAAAACCAACAAAAATCTGAGTTTGAAGGACTGAAAGACACTGTTAAAGATTTGTCCAACAAGTTTGAATGTCTCATGGACTTTCTAACAAAAAATCCAGGTAAACCCCCTTCCCAAACAGTCCCAAAACCAAAAGAGAATGTTAGTATTATAACTACAAGAAGTGTAAAATAACTCCAACCACCATCCACCATTGAACCTGAAACAAGAAAAACTGATCTGCGTGAGAATGAAGTTAGAAATGATGAGAGTTCTATGAAAATTCATTGGGAAGATGATAAGAAAGAGGATGATGATAATGATAGGCCAAGAAGGAAGAAACAAGAAACACCATTTCAAAGGCAACAAAGGGAGAAGAAAGATATACCACCACCATTTCCATCAAGGATGATTGAATCAAAGAGGTTACAAGAATAAGCACTGAAAAAAGAAATTCTGGACACCTTCCAGAAAGTGGAAATCAACATAACTCTTCTTGAATCACTCAAAAAAATTCCAAAGTATGCTAAATTTTTGAAGGATCTTTGCACTAAGAAGAGGAATCTTCAAGTTAATGAGAGGATCAATTTGGGAATAAGCGTCTCAGCCCTTATCACACCACAATTTCCAACCAAATGTCAAGATCCAGGGACGTTTTCTATTCCATGCACCATTGGTTCATTAAATTTCTCTAATGCTTTGTGCGATTTAGGTGCATCAATTAATGTATTGCCTCACTCAGTATATACTTATTTGCAGATGGGAGACTTGAATCCCACAAGAGTGGTGGTCCAGCTTGTAAACAGATCAACAGTTTTCCCAGCAGGAGTTCTGGAGGATGTCCTAGTTAAAGTCAAAGATATTTTATTCCCTGCTGACTTTTATGTGTCAAATATGGAAGATGATAGGATCCCATCACACTCACCCATCATTTTTGGGAGACCTTTCTTGAAGACAGCCAAAACCATTATCAATGTCTATGAAGGGACACTTACCATGGAGTTTGGAGACAGCACCGTCCACTTCAATATTTTTGAATCCATGAGGCACCCATCAGATGATCATTCACTCTTCGCACTCTCCCATGAAGATGACATAGAACCAATTGAATAATCAGGTATGTTAATTTTTATCATTAGGAGATAATTTTTCCATTAAAGATATCACTGAACATATGGATTCCCAAACTCTTGGAGGTTCTGATTTCCTGTTGGAAGAAAAGGTAAAATATGATTTCTTTGTTAATTTGTTAAATGATGATGAAGATGATATGATTTCTTGTGTACAAGATTTCAAACCATTGTAATTGGAGAACCTCAATTTAGTTTCATCTCTTGAGCATCCTCCTGATCTGGAATTAAAACCACTCCCCACTGATTTAAAATATGTTTACCTTATAGAGGGAGAGAAATTACCAGTAATAATTACTAATAATATATCTGAAACTCAAGAAAAATCATTGATTGAGATTTTGAGAGAGAATGTCCAAGAAATAGGGTGGAGCTTAGGTGATATACCTGAAATAAACCCAAAAATTTGCTCACATCGAATTTTTCTTGAGGGAGATTCCAAACCTATCAGAAAACCCCAAAGGAGGATGAACCCTACCTTGATGGAGGTTGTGAAAAAAGAGATTGAGAAGTTATTAGAAGTTGGGATCATCTATCCTATATCAGATTCACAATGGGTTAGCCCCATCCATGTAGTCCCAAATAAAACTGGCCTAACCATTGTGAGGAATGAAAAGAATGAATTAATCCCTGTGAGAATTCAGAATAGCTGGAGAGTATGCATAGATTTTAGGAAGTTGAATCAGGTCACTCGAAAAGATCATTTCCCTATCCCTTTCATTGACCAGATGCTAGAGAGGTTGGCAGGTAGAACTCATTATTGCTTTTTGGATGGATTTTCAGATTATTTTCAGGTACCCATTGCTCCCGAAGATCAAGAGAAGACTACCTTTACTTGTCCTTTCGGCACTTTTTCATACAAAAGGATTCCATTTGGATTGTGTAATTCTCCAGATCCATTTCATAGGTGTATGGTAAGTATATTTTCTGATCACATTGAAGATTGCTTGGAAGTTTTCTTGGATGATTTTAGAGTTTTTGGAAATTCTTTTGACCATTGTTTGAAAAATCTGGAAAAAGTTTTGAAAACTTGCATTGAAAAAAACCTTGTTTTGAATTTTCAAAAAGTGTAATTTTATGGTTGAGAGAGGAATTTTCCTTGGGCATGTCATTTCTCAGAAAGACATTGAAGTTGATAAATCAAAAATTGAAGTGATAAATTCTTTTCCTTACCCAACTTGTGTGAAACATGTTAGATCATTTTTAGGACATGCAGGATTCTACAGAAGGTTTATAAAAGATTTCAGTAAGATTTCTCTCCCTATCTCTAGATTAATTTTGAAAGATGCTGATTTTGATTTCAACGGTTCATGTAGGGAAGCATTTGATGAGTTTAAGAAGAGATTGATTACACCACTAGTGATGCATCCACCAAATTGGGAAGAACCATTTGAGCTACTTTGTGATGATTCAAACCAAGCAGTTGGAGTTGTCCTTTCTCAGTTAATTGAGGGCAGGCCACAAGTCATTGCATATGCCTCGAAAACCTTAGATGCGGCCCAATTAAACTACACAACAACAGAAAAAGTGTTTTTAGTAGTTTTTTTTGCTTTAGAAAGATTTAGATCGTATCTGCTTGGAACTAAAGTCATTGTGTTTTCTGATCATGCAGCTCTTAGGTACTTGATGAAGAAGGCTGAAGCAAAACCAAGGCTAGTGAGATGGATGATACTACTATAGGAGTTCAACATAGAAATCAAAGATAAGAAGGGATCTGAGAACCAAGTGGCTGATCACTTAAGTAGACTACCCAACACCGCTGAAGTTGAAATTCCAGACACTGAACCACTAAATGATCGCCTTCCAGGAGAGCAGTTGTACTTGATTGAAGGAGAAGTACCTTGGTATGCTGACATGGTCAATTATCTAGTAACATATCAGGTCCCATCTCATTTAAATTATCACCAAATTCACAAATTGAAAGCTGAATCTAGATATTACATCTAGGATGATCCATTTATTTGGAAGATTTGCAATGACCAAATGATAAGAAGATGTTTGCCTAAAAATGAAATTGAATCAGTCTTTAGGTTTTGTCACACATTAGCTTGTGGAGTCCACTTTGGACCTCAAAGGAAATCAAGGAAGGTTTTATAATCTGGACTTTATTGGCCAACACTTTTCAAAGATTCTCATGAATTTTGTAAACGGTGTGAAAAATGTCAGTTTATAGGAAATATTTCAAAGAGACAAGAAATGACCCAAAAGCCACTTAATTTTTGTGAAATATTTGAAGTTTGGGGGATAGATTTTATGGGCCCTTTCCCAATGTCATTTGGAAATTCTTATATTCTGCTTGCTGTTGATTATGTTTCCAAATGGGTGGAAGCAAAATCCACCAGGACTGACGATGCTAAAGTTGTTTGTGATTTTGTCAGGGCTAACATATTTTGTAGGTTTGGAGTTCCTAGAGCCATAATTAGTGATCAAGGGACTCACTTTTTCAATAGAATAATGGAGGCTTTGTTGAAAAGGTATGGGGTGCATCATAAAACATAAACTCCCTATCATCCACAGACTAATGGGAAAGCTGAAGTGTCCAATAGGGAAATCAAAGGAATTTTGGAAAAGACTGTTAATCCAAATAGGAAGGATTAGAGCCAAAGGTTAGAAGACACATTATGGGCTTGCAGGACAACCTACAAAACCCCAATTGGAATGAGTCCATATAGGCTGATTTATGGGAAAATCTGTCACCTACCTGTGGAATTGGAACACAAGTCATACTGGGCTGTGAGGAAGATGAATTTGGATCTTGAAAGTGCTGGGAAAGAGAGAAGATTACAGTTACAAGAGCTAGAAGAAATTAGAAGGGAAGCATTTGAAAATTCTAGGATTTACAAAGAGAGAACAAGAGTGGCTCATAACAAACTGATCCAACCAAAAGACTTTCATCCTAGAGACAAGGTGTTTTTATTCAATTCAAGACTCAAGCTGATGCCAGGTAAACTTCGTTCCAGGTGGGAAGGTCCATTTATAGTTACTAATGTATATCCTTTTGGTTCTGTGTAGATTGTGAAGGATGGAGCGAATGATCCATTCACTTTTAATGGGCACAGATTGAAGAAATTCCTTGGGACCATGCCATCAGAGCCAATGGAGGAGATCACACTCCTCCAACCTGTTTATCAATAAACTCCATCAGGTCATACCTCTCCTTTATATTTTCATGATTGTTGTGATTCAATTTCCAATATTCTTACATGTTAAATACATTTGAATGCATTGTGTACACTGTATCATTTAAGTGTGGGGGAGGGAACCTTTATAGTGTAGTATTTTTATGTGTTGTTTGTTTTCATAATTGTTTTAAAAAAACATGTGTGTTTAAAATTGTGTGTGTTTATTTTTCAATTTTTGTGTGTTTTTGAAACTTTTGAGCTGAAATTATTATCATTGATATTTTTGAAACCCATATCCATGAGTGAAATAATTTATTCCTTGAAACTGAGCTTAAATGAATACTGAAAATGACATTGTTTCAAGTACAATTCTTTGGGAATTTCATGAAAAAATACTCTGTTTTTTTGAATCCCATGCCACATATCACTGTCTTTATATTTTAAATCACATTCCCATGAGGCTTCTAAACCTATTATTTTTATATTATTTACATTCACCTCACTTTTTGAGAGAACCAAATCATGCTTGATTTAACCAGAATTTGATTTATTCCTATCAAAACTTGAGTGTTTGAGGTATTTGTGTTTTAAATGATTGAGGAATTTCTTTGGTTTGAAAGACCCCTTTTCAAGATAATACCTTTCATAATGGCCTACCTTGAACATTTAATCCTTGTAGCCCATATAATCCATGAACATCCTGTTAGGTTAGCCACATTACAAGCCAATATTCCCTATGCAACCCGCTCTTGAAGTGAAATTGCATGATCTATTTGAACATAAGTGTGGGGGGAAGATGTCTTGTATTGTACTACCTTTTTTTTGGGGATACTTTGGGTGAAAAAAAAATGTTGAAGAGATGTTATTGCTGAAAAAAAAATCATTCTTCTGAAATCTGTGCCCTTTCTAGAGCTTTCATGATGAGATAAGCTGTGCCTTTCTGGAGCTTCTAATGTAAAAAAAAGTTGTGCCTTTTCTGGAGCTTTCAAGAAATATTATATTTGAGAAGATTGAAATGTTTTCTTCTGAAATGATGAAATATGAGAACATTACTTGATATTCCATGGAGAAGGAGTTTATTTTCTACTAAGGGGAGTGAAGAGAAGACCATACTTTTGTGAAAATTATAGTAATGCAATTGTGCTTCAAAAAGATCCAATCCCTCTTCATTCAGCCTCAGAATTTTCACATATAAATACTACCAACCTAAAACCACAAAACAAACTTAACAAGTCCTCATGATAAACATATGTCTTTTACTCACATAGGGTGGAGATTTAAGAATTTATCAAGCCTATGGTGACCCTTGTATGAGTTTGGATGAGAAAGACATTGCTAAAAAATTGAGATTTGTGTAATGAGAGATAATGAAAGTTAGGTAAGTGTTTTGTGTGCATGGGAGGAGAAATTAAGAGTAAATTTATTGAATGATCCTAAATTAAGAACATGAAATAATATATTTTGAGGAGGCATGATATATTTTGTTTCTTGTTTTCAAATTGGTGGATCTCATGGATATGTGTTTTGAATTTACTTTGATTTTATTTTGATTCTGACTTGTCCAGGAGTCCAAGTGATAAGTGTGGGGGAATTGATAGATTTAATATTTTCATTATTATTTATATGTTTCTAAATGATTTAATCCCTCTAAATTATTCAATGTTAGTGTATTTTCATCATTTATGTGTTTTTGGTGTATTTTGGGCTTAAATGTGAAAATGGGGTAATTCTGTAAAATTGACATTTTTATATAGATTCTGTTTTTCGGGAATAACTTTTATAATATGGGTCCAATTGAAGTTAATCCTTTTTTTAGGATTCCTATGCTTGTGGGCTTCAAATGTGACTTCTGGACCAAGACCCAATTCGAAACCCAATGGTACAGAAAATTCAATCAAGTGGAGAAATCAGTTTGGCAGGCAGAATGGACCCCACTGTATTAAATATGGAATATCTCCTTCATCCGACCTTATAATGAGGGTTTTACAGCTTTTGTCGACAGAATAATTTCAAGGGACGGTTCATATTAAATTTAATAAAATATAAATCTCATTAAGGCATCTTTTGGGCGCGTCCAAGTGGAGTGGGTGAAACAGTTTTTGGAGTCCAGAAAAGTAATGGTCATTGATTCAGCCATATCTTTCTTTACACCTGTCCAATGACTCTCAAATTTTTAGGGTAGATAGAAAACTTCATTTCCAACATTCTATAAGAAGGTATCTCAGTGAGTTTCGGTCGGATGGTGGGCATAACAGAGGAAAACTTCTGGATAACAGATTCTGGAGGATCAAATTTCTGTTCTTTCTTTTCTTTGTTTTACACTTCTTAGTCTTGTAATGTGTTATTATTTCCCCTTAGTCACAATTACCCTTACCATGGTGGGGTAAAATTCTGTGTTATTTGGTAAGGAGAGGTTTTCCATGTTGTATTTCATGAGTTCTTTCTATTAATGTTTTAAAATCCTCTTTTCTCTTCTGCGAATCTATTTCAATTTCCTATAACAGTTTTTATTATCATATACGATTGTATCTGATTTTAGATTCTGTTGTTCATTTATATTTGGTCAATGATCAATATCTCCCTCCACTAGGTTCTGGTTTATAAATGATGGAATAGACCAGGACTTAGTGGTGAAGTACTTGGTGATCACCGGTACGTGTGTGAGGAGTAGTGAATGTTCTTGATTACTTGGGATAAACAAGAATCGATTGGGAATTGCCTAAGATAATTGGGGGTATTTTCTACAACTCTATTACACATTATAAGGAGATTAGACCAACCTAAGATTTTAGTAAGGTTTATTCTCACATTTTTAATTGAACAAGGGAGTGATAAGAAACGATTGAGGATTCTCACTCTTAACGATTTAGCAGAGGAGAATTGGGTAAAATGAACAATGATAGAATTTCAATTGGAAAACCGACCCTAACCTGATCACCATTTCATATCACTGATTTAAATCACATCATTTGTCAATTTGTTTCAAAACTTTCACTTAATTACTTTACTTTATTTAGTTTATTTCTTGTATTTTCTAAATCAAACAATTTCTAAAAACAACCTCACTTATTTCTATTTTAAGGTTACAACTTAATTGTTGTGCACTCTTCTCTGGAGAAAACCTAGGTAATCTACTATAATACATTTTAACATAGGTTATATTTGTTTTTTCCACACCCCACGACAGGCACATGTCAATTATAGATTGTATTATGCCAAGGAGAACCAGGTCGTTTGTCTCAAGGCATGGAGTTACATAAAAAATTTCATAAACCACACTTTGATGGATGACCTACCAATCTAGGTGGGATCTCTCCCCCACTATCTAGTCAACTTAGAGACTGGTGGGGTGGACTCAAGTATCCTTTATGAATTAGATTGAGACTTCCTCGTTGAGTGATAATGTGCTGAATGGAAGGTCTTTGACATCACTTGGAAGTAACATAAGGCTGAGGCCTATAAGTCACTTCAGGTGGCCGAAGGGGAGATCACCCACATAGAAAGGTTGGTGTAGGAGCACATAACTATGGCCACTTCTCAAGCCAAGATCATTGATAATATGAAGGCTCAGTTGGAAGCAGTCTAGGATTAGGTGGAAAAGGTGACATCCATGGTGGATGAATGTTGGGATGAGAAGAATAAAATGTGAATCAGGGTTGAAGAGGTTTTTCCTAAAGTCGATGAAGTGGAATCAGACCTGACAGAGTGATAATAAACTCTTGAGACTACTCAGGAGAGGCTGGATGAGCTCAAACTCCTGATTGTTGGGGGTCAAACCTTAGTGTAATTTTGTAAATGAGAGGCTACAATACATGGATGAACCTCTATAACTTTGGATGGTTTATTTTTAATTCCAACATGATCAAACATATTTCTTCTGTCACATTTTATTATTTCACTCCAATCATATTCATGTGATAATCAAAGATCACACCCTAAGCCCACATGAGCTATGCTTGGTGTGAGAAACAAGGGATGAACATGTGATTTCTCATTTATATAATATTGTCATACAATCATTGAACAATCGAGACCTGTATTTTTCAACTGACCACCATGAGTGTTTGGGATGAGAGAGGCTATGTTTGGAGAATGAGGCTATCTGAATAACTGACTTTATTTTACAATGTATGCTAGTGAATGAATGGGGAAATTATAAAGAAGTTGAATTATACCTAAACAAAGAGTAATGAAGAATGTGAATCACAATTCCCAAGATCTAGAACACAATGGGGGGGGGAGTGATGATGGAGGATGACTGCTGACCATGTTCGAAACACAGCATCCACCATAGTTTTGCTGAGGATGGGGACAAAAAAATGATGGTAAACTGCTAAAAAAGTTCAAAACATTGAACCTATCTCAACATTTCATCCAAATCCCTCTGAGGCATGTACCCAGGATGGTAGGTGAGCCATTGTGTCCAAGTACCAAGCCATCAAGGGGGGATCATTCATACATGGAGGAGGACGATGATCCAAATAAAGGGACACACAAAGCATGGAGATTAAGTGATGAAATGTTTTAATGGAATCCAAAACTTACAGAATTATTCCACCATGTATTTGAGCACATTGGTATGCATATCATTCAGAAAAAGGTCAAACTTTTCGTCTAGGGGGGGCATCATCTTAGATGCTGGGTGACGGTCAAAGAACATGAACGACATGGTAGGTGATCGACATTGAAGGAAAGGGCCTCTTGGTAAAGGTCCTAATATGTATCATAGTTTTACATCATGTAATGAGGATGATAAATGCACAATATAACTTTTTATAGTGAGGACATTAGGCACACAGTTTAGAATCATGCTGTGAGGATGGTGTATCACACAGTTTAATGTCATGTGATTAGGGCGTGGAGCTAGGCAGTTTTTCATCTTACAACTCAAACGTGTAAATGAACATGAATGAAACCTTCCCATCCAAAGTGTAAGGATATTTAGGAGGGTAGCACAATGGGGGTACTCCCTATAAGGGGCCTATAAGGTATAGGGAGTTTAGAATACCCTGCTTGGTGGAGTAACAACTTGACATGAATTGGGGGAAAAAGGGATCCAATGCCACACAACACACTCCCAAGAGGTCTGGAACATAGTTTAAAGACATGATGATTGGACTTGGGATTCTCATTTAAGGTCATGGATTTCGTACAATGGGAAACTCTTAGTTTAAGTTCATATATCTTGGATAGTGTGCACCATAAAGTGTTTGGTGTGGCACAAAAGAGTAGTAAACCAATGTGAATGGATCCAAGGGAGGCCCTATGCCACATGAAACATAAGGGGAATGTTTTGAACCATTTAGGGTCATGATTCTTGGAATATAACTCTTTTTGGAATATGGAAAATAGTTTAAGGTCACGATGCTTGGACTTTAGGGTGGACTATTTTGAAGGAATATGCATGACATCAAATGAAGGTTACTTGTCATGAATTGAGTGACCTATATGGGCACTTTATGCCACACAAAAAATCTCCAAGACAAATTCAAAAAGTTTAAGGTCATAATTCTTGGAACATGTAAATCTTAAATGGACATGTGTAGTGCGGTGGAGTGAAAAAACCAATGTGAATTGAGGGATAAGGAGGACCAACGACACACAACACACATTCCTCCTAGGATGAATTGAACACAGTTTAGAGTCATGATGCTTAGACTTAGGATCATAGTTTAAGGTCATAGAGTTCAGACCAATGGGGCACTCATGTGTCTCAAACTTTCTTGGGGAAACCCCCTCCCAAAACCTAATACGACATGATCCCTTATTAGTGTGATAAATAGGGAGTGGTATGGAGTCCCCATTACTTGTAGGGGAGAACACAACAAGAGGATAAAGTGACCGACCAATCCCATGACTGAGACTATGACTTTCAATACCTAGATAGTGATATAGGGGACTTTAAGGATGGGGAACAACTATTCACCATGTTCGAAACATAGGTTCAACACCCATGTCAGTTAGAGATGGGGATAAAAAATGATGGATCAACCATTGAACGAGTTCGAAACATAGGATACACTGTTTTTTTGTTGAAGATACTTTGAGGTGTGAGACCAAGACAATAGGTGAGTTGGTGTGTCATGAGACCATTCTATTAGGGAGCATGTTTGGATCGAGAGGATAATGGTTATCCAAATTAGAGAAAATGAAAAATGCTGAATTGGAGCTGGGGAATGTCCCAGAAATAATTCAATTGTAGGGTTAGGCTTGAGATGAAATATCCAAGAATCATTACATATCCCATGAGTATGGGAATTAATCCATACATAGTTTTGAGACACGACGTGGTAGGATACTGATTATGGTGGAGTGATTTCTTCTCTGGTGAGGATATCAAATAATATCATGTTATGAGGCATCCCAAATTTATATGGGGTAATGTATGGTTCATCTCATACTTATCATATGAGACATCATGATTCTGTATGGGGTATTTCCTAAAATCCCATACTTATCGTATGAGGCATACTTATTCCACATAGGGTAAGGTTGTAGTTTAACATTATATGTTGAGGACATTGGGCTTGGCAGTTTAATTTTTTATAACTCAGACTAGGGTTTCTACTAGTTTAAAGTTACAAATCTTGGACTGTAGGGGTAGTTTCTTGTTTAAGTTCACATAAATTTGACCAAAGGGGGGAACGAGTATCCAAAAACAAGCATGAATGACATAAAAGAGTGATAATATGATATGAATGGAGGGTCGAAGGGACCCTATACCACACAAAACTTGAAAAACCACAACCTAGGTTGGAATCATGATATTGGGGAAGAAAATACCCTAGAGTATGTCACCGAAGGGGCTAGGCCTAGGATGAGATATCCAGGCATAACTACATATCCCATAAGGATGGGAATCAAGACACACATAGTTATGGAACACAACATGGTAGGCAGCTGAAACCGGAAGGGGGATACCCTCTTGAATGTGGATATGGAATCTTCTCATATTAGGGTATGATACATCCTGAATTTATATGGGGTAAGGCTATAGTTTAACATAATGTGCTGAGGATATTGGTGTTTGTTCACCCCACATTCATTATATAGTGAATCCCACTTTATATGAGGTAAATTTTATTACATTAATAGGAATTTAAATTTTATATAGGGTAAAATCAAAGTTTAATGTCATTTGATAAGGACATTAGTGGGGATTACACATTGAGATACCCATTCTTTTTTTTCCTCATATCAGTATATGAGGGTATCTCGGCCTGCTGATGGGTCAAGGTAAGTGAATGGGGGTTATACCTAGAAAGGAGGTCTGTGGGAGCACTCTTGGGTGATAACACCGTATGTAATGGATGGGATTGCGGTGAATCTATGGCTGGGCCCGAAGACAGAAATTCTAGGTGTCACTATGTATCCCATGAGGTTGGGAATCAAGCCACACAAAGTTCTAGAGGATGGTGGAGGCATAATATTGTTGGAAAACTAGGGATGAGTAAATCCATGTGAATGAGGGGTGAATACACATATTTTAGTGTCATAGTGCTTAGACTAGTTGAAAATAGTTTAAAGTCATAATGATCAGAACATGGGTGGGGTAATTGAGGATGTTTGTGTGGTGAAAAAGGGTTAACATCCTATGTGAAGGATCCAGGGAGGTCCTATACCATAGAAATGATCCTAAAGATGGTTGAATATAGTTTAAGGTCATCTAAACTAGACCATTTAAAACAGTTTAAATTCATGATACTCAGACAATTGGTGAACAATTTAAAGTTTTGATGCTTATAATTTAGGAAATATTTTTCTTAAGGGTATTGGCATGGCACACAATAGGTAGAACCTGATGATAAGGTAGGGAATTCATGCCTAAGTATCATACAAATAACAAGAAACAAATGACACATAGTTTAAGATCATAATACTTAGACCGGGGTAAAGGTTTAAAATAGTTTATAAAGTTATAATGCTTGGAATAAGGGGATGATGTTGGTCTCAAGGGTATATGTTTGGTATGGAAGAGGTAAAACTGAACATATAAAGCTTCAAGGATGCTCACATATCACTTGCAAACCTTGAGATGAACTGTACATAGTTTAAAGTCATGATACTGAGACCATAAATGGGGAAAAGGGTCCAAATGGTTTATAAATTTGTAGATGGACCCAAATAAGGGATGTTTGGGCATTGATACATATCCCATGAGAATGGGAATCAAACCACATGCAACATTATGTGGTAGGAAGACGATGCTGTAAGTGGGGGAAATTCTCTCTGATGAGGGAACTGAGGAATCCTACAACTGTTTTGGGGCATCATATGCTTATTCTATAAGGTAATTCCATAGTTTAACACCGTGTGTTGAGAAACCTCATTTTTTTAGTCTCATATCATATGAGGCATCCTGATATTAATCAGGTTAAGGTTTTTGACCATCTCATACTTATCACATGAGGCATCCTGATTTTATACGGGGTAAAATCATATATCATTAAGAGGCATCCCGGTTTTATACTGGATAAGGCTATAGTTTAATTTCATGTTCTAAGGATGTTGGTATTTGTAGTTTAAAGTCACACAAATTGGACTATGGCTGCTGTTAGTTTAAATTCATCAAGTTCAGACTACAGGGGCTACAAATAGTTTAAGGTAATAATGCTTAGAATAATTACAAATAGTTTAAAGTCATACCTCCTAGACCCTTACAAACAGTTTAAGGTTATATCACATAGACCGTAAACAAAAGTTTAAGGTTTTACTGCCTAGACACTGGTACTTATTTTTAGTTTAAGGTCATAAATCATGGAACATGGGGCTGCTATTAGTTTAAGTTCATAAATCTTGGACCCTTGTAAACAATTTAAGGTCATGTTTCATGGACTGGTTGAAAATAGTTTATGGTCATACTGGATGGACTATAGGGATGTTGTTAGTTTAAGGTCTTAAATATCATACCATTAAAGGATCCCCATGTGAAGTATTTTTTGAGAAACTTGGCATTGGTGGGAGATTTGATATGATCCCCATCCATGGTGATTAATGAGTATGCTTCATTATAATAGACCTTATGAATGATGTAAGGTCACACCCACTTGGGTTCCAACTTTTATGGATTCTTGTAGGGTATCATTTTCATTCTGAGAGAAAATACCATGTCACTTTAGAGGAAGGAATGATTGTAAACCTTCTTGTTGAATGCTCTTGCTATGCTGTTTTGGTGCCTCTCTAGATTATAAAAGGCCTGGATCCTATTATCTTCATGGGCTTCCAACTCAGCTAGATGTACTTTTTTCATTCTACCTAGAATCTGCTGATCATAGAATACTATTTGGAGTGATGAAAATAGAACCTCGATGGTCAGGACTACCTCTGTTCCATACACTAGGAATTATGGGGTCACCCAAGTGGAATTTTAAGTCATCATACGATAGGCCCAATGGGTTTTGGGGAGCTTGTCCAGAAAAATATTTTTGTTCTAGCCCACCATCTTTTGTAATATGTAAGAGAGGGTCTTATTAAACACCTCGATCTTCCCATTTTACTATTCATGATAGTGAGAAGTATGGTTAGAATGGATATTGTACTTGGCATACACCTTCTTCTACTTGGCATCCTGAAATTTGGTGTTGTTATTAGTTAGAATAGCATGAGTAACTCCAAATCGATGGATGAAGTGGGAGCTCACAAACTCAATCACAGATCAGGATTTTAATTTCTTGAGGGGAATCTCTTCTTCCCACTTGGAGAGGAAGTCATTTACAGTCAAAATAAAGCTATACTGGCAAGCTGTCACTAGTGAATATGGCCCCATGACATCGATTCCCTATACGACAAAGGCGAAAAGTACTTGGTGGTGTAGAGAATATATGATGGTCAATGCACAGAATTTTCATGAATATGACAAGTGTGATGCTTCTTGGAGAACTAGATGTAGTCATGGACCAAGGTGGACCATAAGTATCCCAACCTATGAATTTGGTGGGAGAGATTTAGTCCTACTTGATGGGAACCACATGAACCAACATGGGCCTCTTGAAAAACCCAATGGATCTCATCTTCTTGGATATAGTGGAGGATAATTCCATCAAACTCACTTTTTTAGAAAGTTTTCTCAAGGTTAGGCCTAGTTTGGAGGGTAAAATGTGTTTTGCACTGGAAGATTCACTCATGCTCAGCTCAGTCTGATGAGATAATGTCATGATTTAGATACTTGACGAAAGGAGTTGTCCAATCAGGTGTTTCCTCTACTATGGGGAGACCTGAGGGTCATCACCCCTATTTCCTGTCATCACCATCTGAAGTGGCAGGGGAGATGACCCTCCGATGTGCCACATGAATGATCAGGTCATCTTGGTTGGGCTCTGTGAGGGACGCTGTAATGACCCATTGTTTTCAATGGAAATTAATTTCTTATAAATATGTCATATAATCACGTGAACTTACAACAAAATGAAAAACTAAGTGCTATGTGACCTTTAAACATAATTTTTACACTTCTGTGTTTTGAATTTCAAAAATCTGACATACACGGTTGCGATCAGTAAGATGTTTGAAGTCCGATAAGAAAAACTTAATTTCTGGTGAATAGTAACCTACCATTATAAATAGTAACCTACTCATTATGAATAGTAATATGAACCTTATGAATATAAAATCATCTAAAAGAATAGTATCTTCACCCATGAGTGTATAAATAAAATTTAGGCATCTTATAAGTGATAATATGACCATAGTAAAAATTTTGGTATTTTTGTAAGTAAAAAATAATTAATTACAATTAATTAATTAATTTTTAAAAAAATATATTTCTAAAAGGTGTTCATAAATTAATAATTTTATTTTTTTGGTTTTAAGATAATTTTATAATACCTTATGTAATTTTTGCATGCATTATAAAATCAGTTATAGTTTTAAAATCTGTATTTTTTCAAGTAAAATATGATTTTAATTAAAAACTAAATTAGTAATATATAGAAAAATATTTTTGAAAAATTTAGTTAATTTTTGGATTCCACACATATAAAAATGGTTAGGGTGAATGTTTTGGGATTTTTCTAAAATACTTGAATTTTTTATGAATAGTAAAACATGATAATTCACAATAAATGCTAAAAATTGAATTTTCTGCATCATGATTGAGTCATGGATGATGTAAATAGACATTGGTTCGAACTCACATGAACATATTACTATTTTTGGTCACAATAATCATCACTATTTCTTGTCTTATGAAAAAAATAATAAACTAATGATTATAATATATTGAAAACCCTCCTCTCCTCCACTATAAAAACCACCCACACACCCCTCTTCTCTTCACTCCTCTCAAGCCTTGTAACTTACATAAATTATACCCAAATCTCCCCCAAAAATCCTTCTCCACATCCATAATCCTTTGTTCTACTCAAAAGACCAAAACCACTACCCTTAATAGGTTCTCAAAGGAGATAAACTCAAGAGGTAAATTCATCTTTCCAATTATTTTATTTCCTTTCAAGTTCTATTCTTTTCTTTTCTTTCTTTCCTCACCTCACTTCACCCAAATGGTATGATGAATATAGTAACATAAATTTACTGGAATTTTTTTATTCTAATGGTATAATTCATTATCATCTCTCCTTTACCCTTCTTTTATACGAAAGAAACAAAAACACCATCCGAGATGAGTTAATTTATCACATTAAAGGACAACGGTTTATCAATTTCTATTACCATATTCTATTCTAGTCATGAAACAATTTTTATGGTTTAACTAGACTATTAAATATTTATTTTATCTTATTTGTTTTTCTATAATCCTCTTTTACACTTGATGTAAAATAATAATTCAAAACAAGTTAATTATGAGAAAAATCGCCAAATTAATTCAAGCGTTTATCATTAATGTTTTATATAATGATTCAACTTAACTCCAAGTAACCAAATTAAATTTTCAACCATGTAACATTTTGGATGTTCAATAATAAAATATTACTTCAATTATGGATAACCAAATTCATCATACATGTTCATCTGAACATGAATATAAGTGAACCAATCATTAAAACCAAGTAAGCAAATGGACCCGAACAATGAAATTGAACCTCATAACCAATAAAAATGGTTATAAATGAACTTAAAAAGATTATAATAAATATAATACATATATAATAGGTTCTTTAATCATTAATTAATAAACCTAATTTGATTATTCAAGTCATTAATATCAAGTGGAGAACACTATCAGACTTAAGGTAAGGGATCCTCTCTATTTCACTTTTATTCAAGATTGTCCTCTATGTTATGCCATTTTTATGTGTAATTACTAGTGACGGGGTATGATTATACACCTACCCCATACTTTCCTCATGTTTTTTAAATTATTATAAACCCCTTTCTCTCTAATTAATCCCTCTTAAGTACACACAATACCATGCCGATATTCTGTGAGGGATTCAACCCAAACATCCTTTATTACTTTAGGTTTCTTTATCTTTATTTTTACCTAAATGAGGTTATATATTATTCTTATGTTAAAATTATAAATTATATTTTAATATTACAAACTCATGTAACAAGTTCCATTCATCATTCTCTTTCAGGGATACACACGTTTTTAAGTGATTCCCTCCTCAATACTTCCCGATAAGCAAACCTGTTTTGAGGGAGCTTCCTAAATTCTTACCCAATTTCAAGTGCACTATATATTATATTTTAAGATACCACTGTATTTATAAAATAAGTCTTTTTATTTTGAAAACCTTTCTGTTTCACTTCTGGTTTTGTATAAAGGATTGTTCCCTTTTCTATTTTAAAGGCTTTATAGTATTTTCTTTAAAACTGCTCAAAAATGTTTTTATGACAAAATTTATTGAATAATTTTCTTACATGTTTTCAATTATAATTTACATAACTCACCATGATACATATATATTTTTTCCTTATGAATTTCCATGTATAATTTAGTTCCATTATTTCATGGACACTTTTGTGTTATGCCCATTTGTTATGCTTTGTGTCATGATTATGGTACCCAATTATTTCCATGGGAAATCCTTATGTTTATGTAAGATTGATTATGTAAGATTATTTATGTGGAAAAAATATTCATGAAAATTTAATATGGGTGCGCCCAAATAGATATCCAATGCATTGGGTAATGTAAAGTCTCATGAGATGTTATGTGCGACAGTCTTGGCGGTTAGCCTTGGCTTTTACTACTATGCGAAATGATCTTGGTGGTTATCCTTGACTCATACTAAATTAATGTTTTATGTTTATATGAAATTTCCATGAATCTATGTTTATATGATTCTATGTTTATATATTAAGGTTCCATATGTTAAATTTCTTTTTATATCATCATGTCATGCCTTTTATTCCTTGTGCTAATGCTTTTTTCTTATGGTTATTCTCCTACTGTGATTTTTAGCTCATTAAATTGTTAATGTTATCCCCAAGTTATCCTATTAAGATGTATGAACACAATGGAATTTAGGGTCTATTTATGAATACTAAATAAAGAAATGTTATATTTAGTTCCATGTTTTTAGTTTTATGTACCCAGTCTTCCAAGACACTATACTTCATGATCCTTGGCTTGTAATATGATGTATAATTATGCTTAAAATCATGTAATGTTATATGTAAAAGTATAGGGTCACTATAGTTGGTATAATAGGATGGTCTAGTTATTTTTGGATATTAGGAATAGAGAACTTTAGTAAGAACCTTAATGATGATATGAAGTATAAGAAAACATCCCTAATTTTTGGTAAGTACAAAGTAAGTGGTTTATCAAGAAAATACATCCTTGTTTGGATACAAATAGGTAGAGGCAGATTTGTCACAAATGTAACTAGGAGTAAAAAATCCAATAAGGAGTTTCAAGCTTGACCTGGGGTATCCTTGTACACAACAACGGGCCTTTATACACTCTTGTCTTGACACTCCCGGGGGATATGCTTTAGTAAATTCATGAGCTTAGTACAAACCATTATTAAAGGAATAAAAAAAATCCCATTAGAATATAAGTTAAGAAATAGATCAAGGATAACCAAGATTTAAACCTAAGGAATCACAAGTTATGATATACTTGTCCTTTAAAAGTTTATCCTTTTATGTTCAAAGTTTCATTTTTATGCTCAATAGCTAAGTATTTAAGCCCTCTAATTGTACATTCTTTTTCTTAGTTAATTGAGGGAAATAGAAGAACATGTTCCAAAAATCAATGTGATAGGTAATGTGATGATTTTCCTAATGATATGCCTGATATTATGGGAATAATTGCTCAAAACTTCATGACAGTACTTTCTAAACTTGCTAAAGTTATGAATAATAACTTTAATCATGTGCAACACCCTCCTCCTCTAAGGAAAGATCAAGTTTTTGTAGAATACTTCATGAGGAAAAGGCCTCCCAGGTTTAGATGATCTTCTGATCCCCTCCTTGAGGAACGGTGGATTAACTCCATTGAGAAGATATTCTCTATCCTCCATTGCTCGAAATAAGAGAAAGTTGTAATAGAAGTATATCGTTTTGATGGGGAAGCTGATCAGTGGTGGACACTAATCAAGAATACAAAGTCCCAAGAGGAAATTTATTACATGGATTAGGATGAATTCAAGAGGATGTTTTTCAATAAATATTTTCCTTGAACCCTCCATCTCAAGATGGAAAGAGAGTTCATTGGACTCAATCATAAGGAAGATGAGTCCTTCAGGGCATATGAATAAAATTTACAAGGATTTCAAGGTACGCCTCTAGCTTTGTCTTGAACACCGAAAGTAAGTTGGATCGCTTATTTAGTTGACTAAAGCCAAGTCTACAAAAAGCATGGGCGATTCACGAATTAGATAGTTATGAAGAGATTGTCTGTTGTGCCATTAAGGATGAAATGGAGATTGGAGAGTTTCAGTGGTCTTGTGGGACAAATGAAAAGAAGTAGAAAATGGATAACAACATGAGTGGTTCAACAAACAAATACCATGATGGAAAGAATCCTGAATATCCCACTTGTAAAATTTATGGGAAGAAGCATCTTGAGAAATGTCTAAAGGGAACCAAGAATTTCTTTAAATGTGGAAAGTTGGGACATATGGATAAAAAATGATGATGAGATATGAAGAATCCTGTTAATGTGGAAGAAGAAAGGAAGGTTCAGATCAACACTTAGCCTGTAGTGCAGTGTTACAACTACAAGAAGCATGGGAATTATAATAATAATTTCCCTAAGCCAAGGGTTGTTAGAGGAAATCAATAACAACCTCCAAGGCAACAAGGAAGAGCTTATGCTATCACTACTGCTAGGATGGAGTAGGAAAATGATATGGTGATAGGTACCCTAGTTATTCATTCAAGAATAGAGAACGTACTATTTGATTCTAGTTCTATGCATTCTTTAATATCTTGCAAGTTTAGTAGTACTATTTAAACACCACCTCAAAATTTGGAGGATAAGTTATCTATGAGAACAATGAAAGGAGAAATTATTGCATCCAAGGTTTATAACACCTCCCCAGTAAATTTTTGTGGACTAAACCTCCCAGAAAATCTTGTCATACTTCATTAAGTGAAGTTCGATGTTATTTTGGGCATGGATTGGATATATTTATACAAATACAACATCAACTTTCGAGAAAGGGAGATCACTCTTCACATCCCAAAGCATCCTCAAATTATTTACAAGTGTAATGAGAAATATGAATATCCTTTAGAATCAGTGTCTCATGTGTGGATATTAATTCCTTATAAGCAAGCATTTCTAGCACAAATGATTGAGAAAAAGGAGAGAGTCATGCTTGAAGACATGCCCATTGTGAGGGATTACACTAATATATTCCCTAAAGAGTTTCTCAGTCTTCCTCCTAATCGATAGGTTGAGTTCTCAATTGAACTTATTCTTGGATATATACCTATATCAAAGAAACCTTATAGAATGGACACCGTAGAGCTAGAAGAGCTGAAGAAGCAGCTACAAGAGAATCTAGAGAAGGGTTTTATATGCCTGAGTGATTCACCATGGGAAGTTCCAGTCCTCTTTATCAAGAAGAAGTATGGTTCAATGCACCTCTACATTTATTATCGTGAGCTCAATAAAATCATGATAAAGAACAAGTATCCACTACCTCAGATAGATGACTTGTTTGATCAACTTCATGGGGCCAGTTATTTCTCTAAGGCTTTTCTTCAGTCGGGATATCACCAATTAAATTTGAGGAAGGAAGATATTCCCAAGACTTCCTTTAAAATGAGGTATGTGCACTATGAGTTCATAGTGATTACATTTGGACTCACTGATGCTTTAGAAATTTTCATGGATTTAATGAATAGAGTATTTAGAGATTACCTCAAAAAATTTGTGGTAGTCTTTATCGATGATATTCTGATATGCTCCAAGAGCAAGGAGGAACACGAGGAGCATTTCAATACTATGCTAAAGATTTTGAGAAGGGAGAAGCTGTATGCAAAGTATAGTAAATGTGAGTTCAGGATGGAGGAAGTATCATTCTTGGGGCATGTTATAACCGATAAAGGGATATATGTGGAACCTTCCAAGGCAAAGGCAATTGAAGAGTGGCCCAGACCAACATCTGTAATAGAGATCCATAGATTTCTGGTTCTAGTCAGGTATTACTGATGATTTGTGAAGAAATTTTCACGATTGTCAAACCAAATGACCAATATAACATGGAAAAAAGTAAAATTTGTCTGGACTCAGGAATGTGAAGATTGTTTTAAGGAGTTAAAAAAGAGGCTTATCACTACACTAGTACTCACACTCCCAACCAGTGGATAACTCTTTGTGGTGTATAGTGATTCTTAAAAGAAGGTTTTAGGCTGTGTGATAATGAAAAATGATAAAGTGATATCCTATGCCACAAGGCAGTTGAAAATACACAAGAAAAACTATCCTACGCATGATCTAGAGTTGGCAGCAATGATCTTTGCGTTAAAAATCTGGCGACATTATCTCTATGGGAGAAGAGTGAGATTTATACTAACCACAAGAGTCTCAAATATATATTCACACAAAAGATCTAAAATTTCACTAGTGAATATGGATAGAGCTCATCAAGGATTATGACTGCTTAATGCACTACCATCTCGGTAAGGAAAATAAAGTGGTGGGTGCTCTAAGTAAAAAGGATCCTGCATCTTTATCAATGATGAAAATTGAAAAGGATATGATCTTATTAGTTTTGAAGAGGATGGTCATAGGAATCATTAAGGTAGGAACATCATCAATACTTTCTCAAATTATTTCTCAACCATCCCTCATGGATAAAATAAAGGATTCTTAAAGAAAAGATGTGGAAATTCAGAAAAGGGTGGAAGCTATCAGAAATGGTAAATATTCTGATTTCAAAATCAACAAGGATAGGGTTGTAATATTTGGGTCATGATTATTTGTACCATCTAATCTAGAGATAAAGAAATATATTTTGAATGATGCACATATATATACCTTCTCTGTTCACCCAAGAAGCACAAAGATGTATCGAGATCTTTGAGAGATATTTTTGTGGGAAAATATGAAGAAGGAGATTTCTGAGTATACATCAAAGTGCCTGGTTTGTCAACAAGTGAAGGATAAAATACAGAAGTCTAAGGGGATGATACAACCACTAACCATACCAACATGGAAGTGGGATAACATTACCATAGACTTTGTCACTGGAATTCAAAGGGAATCTAGAGGAAACAATGCTATATGGGTCATTGTGGATTGTCTTACGAAGACAACTCACTTTATCATAATTCTAGAGGAATTATTATTGGATCAAATTGCACAGATTTACATCAAAGAAGTGGTAAGGCTGTATGGAGTACCACAATCTATTGTATCCAATTGTGATCCAAGATTCACCTCGAAGTTTTGGAAAAGTATTTAACATGCTCTAAGCACTGAACTGAACTTTAGTACGACCTATCATCCTCAAAATGATGGCCAATCTTAGAGAAATATTTAGGCAGTGGAAGATATGTTGAGATCATGTTCTATGGACTCCAAAGGAGGATGGGACCAAAAAATTCCACTCATTGAATTCTCTTACAATAATAGTTTCCACTCGAGCATCTGAATGGCACCATATGAATCCCTTTATGGGAAAAGGTGTAGAATGCTAGCGTGTTAGGATGAAGTTGGTGAGCGTAAGCTACTAGGACTTAAAATGGTCGAAGAAATGGTGAAGAAGGTGAAAAACATTCATCAGTATATCAAGGAAAACTAAAGTCGACAGAAGAGTTATGCAGAAAATTGTTGATGAGACCTTGAATTCAAATTTGGATACATGGTATTTCTACTCATATCTCCATGGAATAAGGTCATGAGGTTTGGGAAGAAAGGAAAGTAAAGTCCCAAGTACATCGGCCCCTTTGAGATCCTTGATTGAATCAGATATGTGTCCTATCAACTAACACTTCCACCTACCATGTCCAAAGTACCCGATGTCTTTCATGTATCCCTCTTAAGAAAGTACATACTAGAACCTTCATATGTTCTCTATTTAGAGGTGGTATAGTTGGAGGATGATCTTTCTTATGAGGAGTAGCCAGTGAAGATCTTAGATCATAGAGATAAAGTTCTACATAACAAGACTACTCACCTGGTCAAGGTACTATGGCGGAATCATAAGTACGAAGAGGCAACATGGGAACTAGAGGAGGTAATGAAAGAAAAGTACCTGCACCTATTTATGGCTTAGAATGTAAAACGAAATTTCGAGGGTGAAATAACATAAGGGGGGGAAGAATGTAACAACCCAATGTTTTTAAATGTAAATTCCTTTCTTATAAATATGTCATATAATCATGTGAAATTACAAAATAATGAACTACTAAGTGCTATGTGACCTTTAAACATAATTTTGACACTTCTGTGTTTTGAATTTCGAAAATATGACATACACGGTTGCGATTAGTAAGATGTTTGGAGTCCAATAAGAAAAAATTAATTTTTAGTGAATAATAACCTACCCTTATGAATATTAATTTGACCCCTATGAATAGTAAATCGTCTAAAATAATAGTATCCTCACCCATGAGTGTATAAATAAAATTTAGGCAACTTACAAGTGATAATATGGCCATAGTAAAATTATTGGTATTTTTGTAAGTCATAAATAATTAATTGCAATTAATTAATTAATTTTAAAAAATATATATTCCTAAAAGGTTTTCATAAATAAATAATTTTATGTCTTCTGGTTTTATGATAATTTTATAATTCCTTATGTAATTTTTGAAAGTATTATAAAATCAGTTATAGTTTTTAAATCTGTATTTTTTCAAATATATTATGATTTTATTTAAAAATTAAATTAATCATATTTATAAAATTATTTCTGAAAAATGGAGTCCATTTTTGGATTCTAGATGTCGAAAAATGGTTAGGGTGATTTTTTGGGATTTTTCTAAAATACTTGAATTTTTTATGAATAGTAAAATACGATAATTCACAATAAATGCTAAAACTTGAATTTATGCATCATGCTTGAGTCATGGATGATGTAAATGTCCATTGGTTCAAACTCACATGCACATATTACTATTTTTTGTCACAATAATCACCACTATTTCTTGTATTATTGAAAAATAATAAACTAATGATTATAATATCATGAAAACCCTCCTCTCCTCCACTATAAAAACCACCCACACTCCCCTTTTCTCTTCACTCCTCTCAAGCCTCGTGCCTTACTTAAATTCTGCCCAAATATCTCTCCGACATCCTTCCCCACATCCAACAGTCTTTTTTCTCCTTAAAAGACCAAAACCTCTCCCCTTAAGAGGTTCTCAAAGGAGATAAACTCAAGAGATAAATTCCTCTTTCCAGTTCTTTTATTTCCTTTCAAGTTCTTTTATTTCCTCACCTACCTTCACCCAAATAGTATGATGAATCCAGTAACATAAATTTACTAGAATTTTTTTATTCTAATGGGATAATTCATTATCATCTCTTCTTTCCCCTTATTTTATACAAAATAAATGAAAACACTGTCCGAGATGTGTTAATTTATCACATTTAAGGATGACTGTTTATCAACTTACATTACCATATTCTATTATGGTCATGAAACCATTTTCATGGTTGAAAAAACTATTAAATATGTATTTTATCTTATGTGTTTCTCTAGAATCCTCTTTCACACTTGATGTAAAATAATAATTCAAAACAAGTTAATTATGAGGAAAATTTCCAAATTAATTCAAGCATTTATCATTAATGTTTTATATAATGATTCAACTTAAATACAAGTAACCAAATTAAATTTTAAACCATCTAAACTTATGTATGTTCAATAATAAAATATAACTTAAATTCTGGACAACCACTTTCATCATACATTTTTATCCGAACATGAATATAAGTGAACCGATCATTAAAACCAAGTAAGCAAACATACTCGAACAATGAAATTGAACCTCATAACCAATCAAAATGGTTATAAATGAACTTGAAAATATTATAATAAATATTATACATATATAATAGGTTATTTAATTATTAATTAATGAACTTAATTTTATTATTCAGGTCATTAATATCAAGTGTATATCACTATCATATTTAAGGTAAGGGATCCTCTGTATTTCACTTTTATTCAAGATTTTCCTCTATGTTATGCCCTTATTATGTGTAATTACTAGTGACGGGGGTATGATTACACACCTTCCTCATACTTTCCTAATGATTTTTAAATGATGATAAACCCCTTTATCTCTCATTAACCCCTCTAAAGTACACACGATACCATGCCAATATTCCATGAGGGATTCAACCCGAACCTCCTTTATTCCTTCAGGTTTATTTATCTTTATTTTTATCTAAATGAGGTTATTTATTATTCTTATTTTCACCTTATAAATTCTATGTGAATGTTCCAAAATCATGTAAAAAGTTCCATTCATTATTCTCTTTCGGTGATATACATGTTTTTAAGTGATTCCCTCCTCATTACTTTCCGATAAAAAACCTATTTCTGAGAGAGCTTCCAAATTCTTACCCGATTCCAAGTGCACTATATATTAGGTTTTAAGACACCATTGTATTTATAAAATAAGTCTTTTTTATTATAAAACCTTCCTGGTTCACTTCTAGTTTTTTATAAAGTATTGTTCCCTTTTCTATTTTAAAGCCTCTATAATATTTTCCTTAAAACTGTTCAAAGATGTTTTTATACCAAAATTTATTGAATAATTTTCTTACATATTGTCACTTATACTTGAAATCACTCACCATGATACATATATATTTTTCCCTTATGAATTTCCATGTATACTTTAGTTTCCTTCTTTCATGGAAACTTTTGTGTTAGGCCGATCTGTTATGCTTTGTGTCATGATTATGGTACCCAATTCTTTCCATTGGTAATCCTTATGTTTATGTAAGATTGATTATGTATGATTATTTATGCATCAAAAATATTCAGGAAAAGTTAATATGTGTGTGCCCAGATATCACTCCAATGCATTGGGTAAAGTTAAGTCTCATGAGATGTTATGTGCGACGGTCTTGGCAGTTAGCCTTGGCTTGTGCTACTATGTGAAACGATCTTTGGGGTTAGCCTGGACTCATACTAAAGTCATGTTTTATGTTACTACCACATTTATATTACTCCATTTCTATATGATTATATTTTTATATGTTAGGGTTCTATATGTTAAATTCCTTTTTATATCATCATGTCATGCCTTTTATTCCTAGTGCTAATGCTTTGTTCTTATGGTTATTACCTTACTAGGATTTTTAGCTCATACCTTTGTTCATGTTATCCCCAGGTTATCCTATGAAGATATATTAGCACAATGAAATTTAGGGGATCTTTATGAAGACTAAATAAATAAATTTCATATTTAGTTCTATATTTTTAGTTTTATGTACCTGGTCTTACAAGACACTAAAATTCACGATCCTTGGCTCGTACTCTGATGTATCATTGTGCTTAAAATCATGTAATGTTATATGTAAAAGGATAGGGTCACTATAGATGTGAATAAGTTTTCTAATTCATCGTCTCAACTATTTTGTGACCGAGGGATGTGAGTGACTTATGGATAAGAATGAAACGAGTCCATCAGTTGAAGAGTACACTCCAGTAGGGGAACGAGCTCTTGATTTTTAATGATATAGTCACCATTGATATGTTTGATAAATAAATTAGAGTCTCCCTTCACATGAAAGTAGTGGAAATAAATCTTGAGGTCATGATCAAGACCATTAATGATAGCTTGATAATCTACCTCATTATTGGTGTAGCATTCTGACAACAAGAATCGGTATGGAAGGACAGATTGTGTTGGGGCGATGAAGAAAACCCCCATGCCTACCCTATTGAGTTTGGTATCATTGATACTTCTACTGGATAGGCTATGGAAGGAACCATAAAAATACATCTTCCAACATAGAATATCCTAATCTACTAAGAGGATATAATCATCTGGGAAGTCAATATTTATGGGTAGTTCTTTAGGGGTCAGATGGGCGGCCAGAAAATATGCCAATTCCTATCCATTGATAGTCTTTTGTGGAATAAACTAGATGTCGAAATACTAGAGGATCATTTCCTAGAATTACAATACTCCCATCAACATGGGGTGGTGGGGGATATAATTTAGCGATCCCACACATGACAAAAATTGTATCTCACGATGCTATAGATAATTCCACAACTTCTGCACTGAAAAAATTATCATGAGGCAACTCTTCTCAATAGGGGAGTATTTGGTCTCTATGTAGATTAATATTCGACTAGGATAGTATAAAGTATTTTCTCTACCCTCATTATTTTTTTGGGCTAGAAGGGTTTTGAGGGATCATTATAGGGTAGTCACATAAAGGACTAGGGGATTTCCTAAAATGGGTGACATCAGAATTGGAGGCTATAGAAGATACTGTTTTATATCCTCAAATATGGTCTAGAACTCCTCATCCCACTAGTAAATGATGCCTTTATTCATGAGACTCAAAAATGGATTGTAATTTCCATCTATATTTTCAATAAACCAGTGTATGTAATCTAAGTGGACTTAGAGGCATCACAACTCCCGAAGGTTACTTAGGGGAGACTGATGACTGATGGCCTTGATTTTATCTAGGCCGATATCAATGCATTAGTATATTACAAAAAATCTAATAAATTTACCATAGTTAAACCTGAATGCACACTTCAAAGGGTTTATCTTCAAGTGTCGGGTGTAGAGGAAGATTAACACTTTCTCAAGATCTTTGAGATGGTCTTGACACTTGAGATTTGACCACAAAGTCATCCATTTAGAATTCCACTAATGTACCAAGAATTGACTTGACCATGTGATGCATATCCCATTGATATGTGGATCTTGCATTCTTTAGGTTGAAGGGAATCACCTCATAGAAAAAAGTTCCTTAAAACACCCTGAAGGTAGTGGAATTCTCATCCTCAAGGTCCGTCCATATCTGATTGTACCCAGAGTATCCATCCATGAAGGAGAGGGCCTGGAACCTCGTTGTGGAATCGATTAATAACTATTTCACTGGAAGGGGAAAATAATCATTTAAATAGTGGTGGTTGGGGTCCCAGAATTTGATACAGACTCTAATTTTCCATTCTTATTTTTATCTGGGATGATGTTGTCTATCCATTTTGGGTACTAGAATTCCTTGAAAAAGTTGGTTTCGATAATATTTTCAATTTCTAATCGGCCATAGCACCATGAAAGGGGTGAATATTTATCAGAGGATGATTGAATCCATGATGATTCACTGGGAGGTGAGGATGATGAATGGAAAACTGAGGGTTTAGTCCTAAAATCTCATCATAGTTCCAAGAGAAAACATCACGATGCCACTTTAGGAAGGCCACGTACTTCTAATACTTTTTTGGAGACATGGATGAATTGATTTTCATCAGCTTTAGATCTTCCTCAGTTTCAAGGTTCACCTAAGTTATCTCATAAATGGTGGTGGAGAAACCCTCTTAAAATTTAGGAGGTGTGTCTACCAAATTCTCTTTGTTTTTTGAAATAAGAGAATAAATGGGAAGAGGTGGGTCTTTCAGGCCACTCAAATAATGGGGATCATTGGTGCCTACTTGGGAGGACATAGATCTTCACTGAAGAGTTCCTACTATACTGAAACTATGGTGACAGAATATTTCAATCCAATATCATCTGACCTGCATCCAGGGGGTCCACTCTTGATGATGAAGCAATGGAAACAAGTCAGATTTTATTGATTTAGTCTTGATCTATGAAACATGTAGGCATACTATGAACTTGTGGTCATAGGGAGAACTTATCAGTACCTCATAGGAGTAGAGGATTATGGTATCACCTAGGCCTATCTAATATAGGAGTATGATGTGATTTATGGGTACTCCTTATTAGGGATGAAAAAACCCTTTTTCTTAGAGACAACAAAACAACCCCACTGGTTGGGTATTATGGCCTCTAAATAATGAATTGGGATAATGAAGATATCATCTAATTCTACCCATAGAGTGACCATGGTGGATGCTAGATCATTGAAAACATTGATGCGTTCAACCCCATTGGTATAAACCTACTTTACCTATCTCTTACAGTATCCTACGTCCAAATAACGGGAATCACAAGAGTCAAAGGGGAACACATCACCCTAGAGTACCCCTGCTAAACCATCAAGGGAGTATTTTAGGCACTGATGATATAAGGAGGGGACCACTATGTGAAAATGAAACTAGGGTCTACCCAGTAGCACATTGTAGGCAGTGTCCGATAAGACTACCATGAATTCAACGCTTGATATCAATCCACCAAACTGGGTCTTCAACTAAACCTTTCCACGTGGTTTCTTATCGCTCTTTTCATAACCTTGAATCATCAGGTCGGAGGGAGTCATATATGCTTCTGTCAGTCTCATCTTGTAGAGTGTGTGGGTCGGGTTGAGGTTGATCCTAGAACCAGTGTCCACCAGGAATCAGTGAATTTCCATGCCATTGAAATAGCCTGTAATGTACAGTGGTCATATGTTCCCCTATATGATGAGGCCCTCATATTACCTAGAAAACAATATAATGGTTTGGAATTCCTCTCGATCGACCTCCTCCGTATAGTAGACCTCAGTGGAGGCTACCCCAGCTTCGAATTAGAGGGGGTTTTTCAAATCTTCAGTAAGGGAATCACACATTTCCTTTGATAATAAAAGATCCTCAATGATCTAAATCCTCACAAGAATACTAAAAATGTGCTTCAAAAAATCATAGTTTCATGCTAATAACATATTCTTTTCTACAGGGGGTCGCTCCATGGTAGGGGGTGCGAAGAGTGATACTGGTTGAACCACTAGGGTCTGGATAGTTCTGGAAATATTATACATCTAACTAAATATACTATTATGAACTTATGGTTGACTATCTATTGCCTGAGGACTGGATCTGGCTAGACATGGCTGATCACGGTGCGGTCACGGCTGAGCTTCTCGTTCAACCAACATGGTCTGCTGCGGTGGTGTACTTGGAAGAGCAGGCTAGGAGGAAAGTTCCTGCTGAGATATAAAAAAAACCTACTACCTAGTCTTGGTAGCATGAATGATCCTATTTGAGATATTTTCCTAAGAATTTTGGTAGCTCATGTGTCCTATACCTTTCCTTTGATGACATTGGTCGGAGGCACCTGAGGGATTTTGTGGAATTCCTCATTGTCAGGTGTCATCAATAGGTCTATCAGATCAATGACATTCATAGAGGCTTAATAATACTAATCATTAGTGAGAACATCTAGTGCTGGATGGATCCTGGGAGTATCTCCCAATATAGGGTTATAAACTCACCAAGAATATGAGATGGCTTCGGTACCAGTGTGGGAATTTGGTTTCCCTTGTGTTGTTGGAACATTATCTTATAAGACTTATAAGGATAGAATATAGATGTAGAAACAACATATAGAGGTGAAACAATAATAATATGAGGTTTGAGATTACCTAAGCATGCATGGATGACATCATAGGTGCGGTATACTACCTTGTGAGCCAACTAGTCATTATATTTCTGTGTTCTATGACTAGAAGCCTACTTCCATTCAATAGAGCTTATACTATCACTATTGGGATTAATGGAAACATGGTTCACCTACACCAGTACATCAAAAAACTTGACTAGTATATGATCTACTTGGTCCTGGAGCCAATCTTTTAACTTGTATCATTATTTAATGATGTGTCCAAGGATTCTATGTTACGGGAAATGGTCAGTAAAACCAGTGAGTCTGGCCTTTTGGGGCCTTCTACACTCTGAAAGTTTTAGAATTCCCTTCTCTAGGGCATAGATGAAATAGACAAGGACTTATGAATCCATGAAAGAATAGGTCCATTTTCCTCTATCACAAAAATGTGCTCTTGGGGCCTAAACTTGATGATAGGATGGAGCTACATTTTTCATCAATGTGACTATGCTTGGAAAGGTAGCACCTAATGGGGCTGTTCTAGGTGAGGTTGTTCTTAATAAGTCTACACTTGGAAAGGCTCATCCATAAAAGGATCCAATAGCTCTACTGGGTTGGGGACGTCTATATGCATGGAAGTGATAGTCTCTACTTTAATAGGTCTTCTCGTGGGATCTAGAAGAGGCAATGGGCTTGAATATTGTCTAGTATGCTGAAAGGATTCCTCTAAACACTAATCCTTTTCAGATAAGTCCTAGAGTCCACTTGGTAAGTTTAGGGTGATGAGGGTAGGGACCAGATCACTCTTAACGTTCCTTGCGCACATCGTTAACAGCTTTTCTTGGGACAGTGACATGCCGAGTGAATACATAAGGCCCTTTCACCAGGAAACAATGTATGCAACTCAATAATTGGACCTCTGCTTGTACTTTAATAGGCCATCAACACCTTTCTTGCACATGGTGGAGTTGAACTAATAGAGGAACTGTCAACAAAGGTCCTTCCAACCAATAATGAACCCTATGGTTAGCTGGCTATACCAAATGAATGTAGGTCCTTCTAGTGTTTTGGACAAAAACTAAATCTTGTTAGACTCCTACTACTCTGGGGTTCCCCACATAGGACCAAACCTTGAAATAAAGCGGTCCATGTGTTTCAGTGTGTCTCCCACCCATTGAACGAGGTAAAACTATGATTTAAAAACTCTAAGGGTGCTTGAATACTATCCACCCATGCTAGGTATGATTTTCCATTAGGTGATATTTCCACCTATCATATTTACAAGGCCTATAAGTGAGTGGTGAGAGTGGATATCAAGTCATATTGGAGAGGATATCTAGACACTAATTCATTTAAATACTAATAAATTTGGGGATTAGGCTCATCAACTCCAAGAGAAACACATTCTGGATCTCGAGGAGGATAATCGTAATGATCGGGTGGGTTTAGCGACTCATACCACAATTGCTTGCCATATCCCATGAATTCTTCCATGATCAGATGTGAGGGTCCACCATGATTGAATGAAGGTATCTATCCAAGTTGGAATTTTTACCCTACTAGGGGAGATATGGGTTTCCATAAGGCATTTCTATAACTGGGGAGATGCTCATAAATATGGTTTGTTATGATCCGTTTATATTCCTAAAGCTTTTAGAGAAGGGGGACCACCATGGGATCTATCTATACTTTCATTATATCCTCGAATGAGTAAAAATTACCCTTTACCTTTTCGATGTTTCGATGGGAAGATAATAATGCTTCATCAAGGTGATCTACAAGGTCGAGTTCCTACCTCTGATGACGAGTGAGGACACTTGTCGGAGGGCATGTCTGGTGCTACATCACCGCTTGAAGTGAATATTTCTTTTTATGCCCAATGTTGGTGCCCCGTCCCTCTAGTCCTCTAGAAGGTTGGGTATGGCCATGTTTACTATAATGGTAGATGTTGGAGTTGGTTCCCTAGAACCAACCTTTGTGTACTTTATGACAACCTTTATTCATAGTTTTGAATATTAATAAACTACTTATCACATCATGATTATTCTCTTGTGTAACATAGTATGTGATAATGTCCTAAAAGTAACTATCGCACTAAAATGTTATAGCAGTTCCCCACTATGATGAGAAACCAAAATTGCTACGATGTTATTCTTAAAGATATGTTCTATAGCCAGATGATATCATTTTAGGGACAAAAATTATACATGCTATTAGGGGTGGAGACTCATAGGACTTTTAGACACCATCTCATAGTGTACGCCCTTTATAATATCCAATATAGGGTATTATGAGAATGATACCTACCAGTATAAAATCCACATTTATATGTGTCAATAGATTTTTCTATCCATGGACATGCATATTGATCCTTATACTTTAAGATTATTATTAATGATTATTATGAGTCATGCACTTTGATGTATTGATGAAAAATGTGATAAAATACGTTCAAGTGAGGTAAGATACATTGGGATGTCACGAGTAATATTGCATTAATGAGTAATGTGAGAAAATATTTGTACCATCTATTCTTTAATGGAAGTAGATATCTTAGGCCCTTTGATGGAAATGATGTAGCCTAAATAAATTAATGGCCACAATGTTCTATAGGAAAGTTCAATTTCCGGGACGTCAAAGAATGAGAGATCGAGCCTATATGTTGATGGCACCGACATGTAATCTACTTGATTTGAGATATCATGATAAAGATATTATACTACATAATAAGAGTCTGTATGAGGTATTATGTCATTTTGATATTAACTTCTTTCTCTATGGGTGCCTTAGCATATTGCTAGATGCTAACCTTGTACTTTAGGATGCTTCGCCTAATGCCACTCAGAAAGAGGCCTATAGGGTCACACACTAAGTGTAACTAGAATATTAGTTAAATAATATACTATTATTTATTATTTAACAAGTTGAATAACTATTATTCCCATATATGGTTTAATAATTATTCATGTTTTCTTGATCGCATATATTCTGTCACTAGTTTTTTGAGAGAATATAATGTGAGAAGAATATTTAATAAATATTTATTTTGTTATTTAGTGAATATAATATTTATTTATTTATTGGTGAATAATTCAATGATATTTATTTAATAAATAAATATTCATTATTTAAGGGACAATAAATATCATGGAGGAATGGGGAACCAAGTTTAATGGTCCGGTGAGAAATAATAAGTATTGATTTTTTTTGATTTAATAATATTTAATTTAATTCACAAGTTAAGTGCATGTCGAGAAATAATAATAATAATATTATTATTTGACATGGGGTTCTATAGGGATTAAATAAATAATAAAGGGCACTTGTGCAATTATTTCATTTTAACCATAGCAGTATATAAACCTAAGTACATTATTTTCTCTGAGAGCCAATTTATTTGTTTGGTTGTGTACAACGAATTCATAGAATCATATCAAGACCTAGAGAGATCCCTTCTCAAAGAATGCTCTCAAGAACGGAAAGATATCTTCCCCTACCTCCCACTATTAAGTCTAGAGAGATCAAGGAGAATGCTTTGGAATCGGTTCTCATGGTGATCAAAGGCGGGCGACAAAAGTGATATGATATATCATGCTAACACCTTGAGATTCCTACGAAGAAGTTCAGAGATTTGTAGAACATTTGTGGATCACCGCTAGAGGGAAATTTCTCTTAATTACTAAAACACAATGATGGTACAATGAAGAACTGTTTTTATATCTATCAACAAAAGATGAATTCCAACAAGGTAATTATTTAATTAATTAAAATTCATTATAAATAATATGTGATGATCATATCTATAGTTTTGGAATTATATCCCCTGTCTGTATTATTTGATTTAATTATGTTGATCATGATGTTTAACATTTTTAAAATATTGGATTAATTATCGATCATGGATAAAAGAAAAGTTGGGCATGACCCATCGCATGCTTCCGCTACACCCGGAATCTACAAGTGGTATCAAAGGGTTCAAATAATTATTTATAATTATTTAAAGATCATTGATTGATTTATGCATTTTCCATTTAGTTTTCAATTCAAGTATAATCTTTCTTTTAATATGAATTTTAAGATTTCCTTATTCCTCCTTTATTACTTGTTTATATAATCAAAACAATTAATTTTATGAACAAAATAAAATTGAGGAACTCATCTGGAGGTGCTGAGGATTCTGGCCAGATAACATAGGAGTACACGCCATGTACTTGTGTTCAATGCATCCAGAATTAATTCAAAAATTAATTCAAACCATGTGCATTAAGGACATGCGATGCATTTATTTCTTACATCATGTGTTAACTGGGCCATCCTAGCACACATTCAGTCAGAGTACATTCTGTGTAGCCCACATACACAACGTGTAATCCCTTTGAGTCATAGATGGTCTGTGTATTACCATACATAGCCTACCTAACTGGTGACTATGTAATTCGGAGACCACATACTGTGTATCCCATTGCACGCACTGTTTACTTAATTTTTTCTAAGGCACAATTTACACGCCAAATTTCTAGGCGTGTGCCTTGAATAGATAGTGATAGATGTACACATTGTGTAGATCATCTGTACACACTGTGTACTTATACCAAATTACACATATTTAAAATTTATTTATTATACTGTGTAAAACATATCGACATGTGCTTGCATGTGGTCATTAAGTTGATAGGACACACCATGTGATAGGTTTTAATACACACACACACACATAAATGTTTAATTAATATCTATATAATATTTAGATCTACATATCATGTATGAGTCGTATTATAGTTGTTACTCTATGGGCATTGAAACATAACACATGACCAAAAAATCATGTAATTTGTGTAATCATTAAGTTGATAGTATGTATCATAAAAGTACATAATAATTCATGTATGCCATATGTCACAAGAGTAAACATTATATGAGTACAATACATACTGGGTATAATCGGAAGGGTATTAACCGTGTTACCTCTAAGGTACATTTATGTACATAATTGTTTTGAAATAAATTTATTTTATTTGTTTAAATTTATGATGGAAGATAATCTTAAAGAAATTATGACGAGAATTAAGATAAAATTATTGATTAATTAAAGAATATAATTAATTGATTGGAGCACAATTTATCTTAAATAATAATGATTAATAATTGAATTATTGTTTTATTAAATAAATAATTCATTTCATGCATGTGGATGATCATGATCATATACCATACCTTTTTATGTGATTTGTTTCATTTAATTTTTTATTAAATTAAATTGTTGGCCTACGTGCCTTCCCTCATCTTATTATATAATAGTCTACATACTCATGGTTTCTTTTATGTAAACCCCTTATTTCCATCACTTGCATGTGATTAAAAGCATATGTAATGGATGGAGATCCCAAGCTAGTGGAGGCTGTTCAACTTTAGAGCTAAGGTGAAAACAATCCAAGAGAGATATATAAGTGGATAGGTGGAAAGCTGTAACACGAACCTTAATTGGTTCAAGGTGTTTTTCCCCTAGGTCAATGATTAGTTTATCAACCACAAGATAAACTAAACATTAGTAAAATCTCATGATCATACCACTTTATTATTTTAATTTTTTCAAGTTTCATGGTTATTTCATTATGGATATTTTTTCATGATCACATGAATTAATGAAATTAACAAGCATGAAAGATAGAACTAAAATAAATTGTCTTATCAGTAAATATTATTTAAGACTTGGTTAATCACTTAAGTAAATTCACTTAATATTAAAAATAATGTAATAAAGATAATAATTGGAAATTTACACATAAAAGGATAAAATCCCTCAATTTTATATTAAGTCGATATAGCCCTCCACTACAAAAGTTAAAATCAAACCATAGTTCAAAGTGCTTGACCAGACAAAGTTAGGGTGATTTCAATTATCATGGAATTATAACTTGAGGTTTTGGATTGAATTAACTTAGTTCATATCAAGGTTTGACTACCAAATAAGTACTTGGTGTAATTGAGAGTCATAGGTTGAGAAAATCCAATTTAAGGATTTCAAGATCAGGGAGTCCACTTATTAAATCAAGGAACTGTGAGTTAATGAATTTGGAATTTGGAATGCCTACCTAAAACCATTTAAATTTATTGACCAACCAAATTTGGGGTAATTATAAGGGGAATGCATATCCTTTCCACTATAATGTCCAAACAATAAGATATTCCGAATCCAATGGTGAGGGCTATTGGGTTTCGATAAAATAATGGGAGATTAATAAATATAATATTTATTTATTTGTCAAAATTTTATCAAATAAAGTACTAAAATTCTTCTTATCATATTTTTTGTAGAAAAAATATTAAAATGACTTCAAACATCTCACTACGATCCATACTTGAGAAGGATAACCTTCTCACCGACACAAATTTCCAAGAGTGGCAAAGGCGCTTGCACATTATCCTTCACCGTGAAATGAAATTTTATGTGCTGGAAGAACCTATTTATGATGCACCTAGTAATGAGGCAAGTGATGAATAGTTGTCACTCTATGGGAAATATTTGAACGATTCCACATATGTTCAATGTTTCATGATACCATCCATTTCCAATGATCTTTTAAAGTAATATGAGGACATGGACACATATAGAATGATGTCTCACCTTCATGATATCTATTAAGAGAAGGTGAGATAAGAGATGTGGGAGATCTCCAATTATTTTTTTTACAACTAATATTAGAGAGTCTATTCTAGATGGTCCTCATGTTGTTAAGACTATTGAATACATTGAACGACTAAACATCTTAGAGATTAAAGTACTAGATGATTTACATATAAATCTCATACTTTCATCACTTCCCAACACCTTCTCTAGTTTTATTGTTAATTACAATATGAAAAATAATGAGAATAGTCTTTAAAAACTTCTAAATTTGATTCTCCAAGTGTATAAAGACTTGGGGCATGATAAACCCACAGTCCTTATGGTGAATAAGAAAAGGAAGAACAAAGAAAAGGGTCCCAAGACTCACAACAAGTATAAATCCCTAGAGAACCATCCTTCCAATAAGAAAAAGATACATAGGTAGGGAAAGGAAAAGGAGGTAATATGTTTTTCATGTGTCAAGCCATTCCACTGAAAGAGAAACTATACCCAAAAGAAAGGGGAAGCTAAATGTGTGTTCGTTATCGAGTGTAATATTTCAATATCTACACATTGGGTATTAGATATAGCTTTTGGTTCTTGAATATGTATCCAAATATAAGAACCAAGTAGATTTGAAAATATTTCTAGAGGAGAGGTGGATTTTCAACCTACCAATGGTGCAAGGCTAGCTTCTCTAGACATTGGTTTCTACCACCATTCATTACCAAAAAAAATGTTTTTTGGTTTTAAAATATTGTTATTATGTACCAAAAGTTACCAAGAACATAATTTATGTATCATTCCTAGATATAGATTAGTTTATTTCCAAGTTTGGAAATAAAAGTTGTTTCTTTTATAAATACAACATATTTTATGATATGACACATTTAAATAACGGTCTTTATGTATTAAATTACGAAAACCAAGTATTAGAAATTGATAATGAATAATTTTAACATGACTCATATAACACCAAGCTATAGTATCACCATTTTGGTCATGTAAATGAGAAGAATTTGACAAAGCTCTTTCAAGATTCTTATTTAGACTTTTCTTAGTTAAAACCCCTTGAAATATGTCATGCTTGTTTACAAGGAAAAATGACCAAACCACCATTTGGTGGATAGGGTGAAAGATCCACAAATATTCTAGGATTGGTACACACTAATGTGTGTAGAACATTTCCAGTATAAGCTAGAGGTGGATATTCTTACTTCATAACTTTTACTAATGAATTGAGTTGATATGAATATGTTTACTTAATGAGGTATAAGTATGAGTCATTTGAGAAACTCAAAGCATTAAATAATGAATAATAGAATCAACTTGGAAAGAAGATAAAGAAACTTTGATCATATCAAGGTGGTGAATATATTAACCAAGAGTTTATTGAATTTTATGGGATTTTGATATTCTATGTCAACTCACTCCACCTTACACACTATAGTGGAATGGTGTTAGTGAAAGGAATAAATCTACATTGTTAGACATGGTAGGGTCAATAATGATTCATGAATATCTTACATTATCCTTTTGGGGATATACATTACAAACAAAGACATACACATTAAAACGAGTTCCAAATAAAGTGGAAAATGGAATTCCCTTCGAGTTATGTAGTGGAAATAAAACCATTTCGTTGCATACACGTGTATAGGGTTGCAAGAAATTTTTAAGGCCTTTTAAGGCAACACATTATCACCCAGGGAAAAAATTGTATCTTTATAGGGTATCCCAAGGAAAAAAGGAATACTACCTATACAAACCCTCAAACAAGAAAGTGATAGTCACCAGACAATCCATCTTCCTTGAGAGAGAGAACATCCTCAAAAACTATAGTGGGAGAAATATTGACTTCAATGAAGTTGATGCTCAAGAGACACATGATTTAGTAAAAGAATAGATTCCATAGGTCCCTAAGGAAGAATTAGTTCCTGAAACACAAGTACTATATAAAATCACAAGATAGGTAAGATAATCAGATAGATATGATTTTCTAGTCACTAAATATGGTGACTCATTATTGGTTGAAAATGATAAACCTATCTCTTAAAAAGTGGCAGTAGAGAGCTCAGAAGATGAAAGATAGAAAGAATCCATGAATTCTCAAATGGATTCCATGTATTCAAACCATTTTTGGGTTCTGGTTAATGCAACGGTTGATGTAAAGACCATTGGATGCAAATGGGTATTCAAGAGGAAACTGGAAATGGAAGGTAAATTAAATACCTATAAAGAAAGGTTAGCGACCAAAGGGTTTAAATAGCATCAAGGAATTGATTATGATGAAAAATTTTCACCAGTTTCTATATTTAAAATCATCCAAATTCTAATTTCAATAGCATCTTATCATGAATATGATATTTGGAAGATGGATATAAAAAATTCATTCCTTAATGGGAACCTTGAGGAAGATGTCTATATGACACAACCAGAAGGGTTTGTGACTCCGGGTGATGCCAACAAGATTTGAAAGTTTCAAAAATCCATTTATAGATTGAAGTAAGAATCTAGGTCATAGAAAATTAAATTAGATGAATCTATAAAAGAATTTGGTTTCATTAAAAACATACCTGAGCCATGTATTTACAAGAGGTTTAGTGGGAATGCAGTCATTATTCTAGTAGTATTTTTTGATGACATATTACTTATTGGAAACAACATACCTGTCTTACATTCTATTAAGTACTAGTTAGACAAGTGTTTCTCCTTGAATGACTTACATGAAGAAGCCTATATTCTAGGGATTAATATCATTCATGATATATCCAAGAGGATTCTTGGACTAATTCAAAGTATATATGTCAACTAGATACTAAATAGATTTAGTATGGAAAAATCCAAGAGGGTATTAGTTCTAGTTTCACATGGTTTATATATTTCTAAGAAAATGTGTCCTTATACACAATAGGATAAAGAGTAATGAGTAAGATACCATATGCATTATTGATGGGATCAATCATGTATGCCATATTATATACTAGACTTGATGTTGCCTATGAATTGAGCATGGCAGGAAGATTTCAGGATGATCTAGGAGAAAAAAATTGGTTTGCTGTTAAGGTTATCCTTAAATATCTGAGAAGAAGTAAGGATATGTTTTTGGTGTATAGAGTAGATGGGGATCTGGTCATTATGGGTTATACTGATGCTAGTTTTTAGACAGATCAGAATGATCTAAAGTCATAGTCAGGATATGTTTTCTAATCTCAATAGAGGATCTGTGAGCTGCACTATAAAAAAACAGTACATTAGAGGGGGTTATTTAGAGGGGGTTATGCACAACCCCCTCTAAATTCATTTTCTGTGACATTAGAGGGGGTTTTGCACAACCCAATATAATCATCAAATTTAGTGGGGGTTATGAACCCCCTCTAAATTCATTTTTCATAAAAATTAGAGAGGGATCATGTACAACTCTTGATAATCATCGAATTTAGAGGGGGTTATGGAGCCCCTTAATTACTTAAATTAGAGGAGGTTTTGAACCCCCTCTAAATTTTTTAACATTATTTTTTTAATATCTCGTTGGATTTTAGAGGGGTTAAAACCCCCCTCTAATATCTTAAATTAGAGGGGGTTGATAACCCCCTATAATGTCTTAAATTAGAAGAGGTTCAACCCCCTCTAATTTCTTAAATTAGAGGGGGTTCAAAACCCCCTCTAATGTCTTTAAATTAGAGGGGGTTCAAAACCCCCTCTAATTTCATTAATTTGGAGGGGGTTCAAAACCCCCCTCTAATGACTTTAATTTAGAGGGGGTTCGAACCCCCCCTAATTTAAGAGATTGAAGGGGTTGTGAACCCCCACCATTTAAAAAAAGAAACTTCCATAATATATATATATATATATATAATTAAAACACAATATAGAAATGTATTTAAATACATTATATAAACATATTATAAAAAATATTTATATGATTGTATTTAATTGTATTTATATGTATACATAAATATAATTGTATAATATTATGTAAATTAATATGTATTTATTTGTATAAATTGTATTTTATGTAATATTAATTGTTTATAATATAAAATCATAAACATATTATATAAATATATACATAAATATAATTTATCTAAAAAATATATCATATGAAAACTCAAGCTTGTAGTTTTTATAAATTATATAATAATAATAATAAATATATTTTATATAACAGTTTTATGCCTTTATGTTATATATAATTAATATTGAATGAAATTGAATTTATAAAAATAAATTTATATTAATGTATATTTATTGAAATACTAATATATATATATATATCAATGTACATAATAATAAATATATGTATTGAAATACATTATATAAATATTTTTATAAATTGTATTTTATATAATATTAATTGTATATAATATAAAATTGTATTTCATATAATATTAAGTATATTTTTCTTTAAATTTTATTTCATATAATATTGATTATATATAATATACATACTAATTATATATAATATAAAATTGTATTTCATATAATATTGATTATATATAATATACATATTAATTAGATATTATATAATATTAATTAAATATAATATAATATTAAATACATAAAATATTAATATTTGTATAAATTGTAGTTCATATAATAATAATATATTAATTTTATATAATATTATATAGTTCATATAAATATATATATTTTAAATAAATTATATAAATATATTAGGTAAATAATTATATATATATATTCTTTAAATAAATAAATAAATAAATAAAATTTAAATATGTATTTAAGTATATAAATAATTTACTTTAATAAAAATGTATTTAATATAATATATATTTGATATAAGTCATAAAATAAATGTGTAGTATTTATAAAACCAACATATAATTTTTATAGATTAAAAAATAGATGTAACAACAACAATAATAATTAATAATATTATTGTTATCACACACACACACATATATTAGTACAATATATACATATATACTTGTGTAATATATTTTGGTGATATATAAATATATAATATATAATATATATATAATTGCATATACATATAAATATAGTAAATAATATATATAATTATTATTTAAATGTATGTAAATATATTATGCTAATAATATTTATTATAATCAATAGGATAACATATATAAATACAATAATGTGCAACATATATATCAAAAAAACAACTGCCTTAGTGGTTGGTTGTAGATTTTCTGACAACGGTCCTTTGATGAGGTAGAGGTTCGAATCTCGGCATCTACTTTTTACTGTGTGGGTGTGGGAATTATAGAGGTTGTAGAGGCTGGGGTCTTGGGGCGGGAGGCAGGAACTAGAGGCGGGATGGGGAAACTGGAGGGACGAGATGGGAACGAGAGGGAAGGAGTGAACCAAGATGGGGTGGGATGGGGAGGGAGCGAATCGGGATGGGGTGGGAACTGGGATGGGGTGGGAACCCACATCGGGGATGGGATGGGGTGGAACGGGGTAGGATGGGGTGAAAACCGGCGCTGGGGACGGGATGGGAACAGGAGGGGGAGGGAGCGAACCAGGATGGGGTGGGAATGGGAGGGAGCGAACTGGGGGGCTCTGGGTGGAAACTAAGAGGAAGGGAGGAGGCGATTTGGGGCTTGGGGCTGTTCATAAAAAAATTAAAATGATTTAGGGGCGGTTGTGAAAACCGCCTCTAAAGTAATACCTTATTTAGGGGTGGTTCAAACTGCCCCTAAAGCCTTCTATCTAGTGGCAGTTGTAGGACCACTGGTGTATTTATGTTAAAATTAGATGGGGTTTAAACCCCCTCTAATGTAACCACTGCTAAAGTCCCTATGACTTTAGCAGCGCTTACTCAAAACCTCTACTAAATAAAGTAGGTGTCCACATTAGTGGCGGTTCCTCATAACTGCCGCTAATGTCTTTAGAAGGGGTTATAACCCCTTCTAATGTCAAAAATAACCCCCTCTACTGTACCCATTTTTTTGTAGTACTGAAAGAGTTCAAAGCAGCAAGTTTTCACTGATTCTACAGTATAGTCCTAGTGTATAACAGCTTCTGATGATGCCAAGAAATCTATTTGGATTTGGAACTTTTTCTAGGATCTTGATGTGGTACCTAGCAGTAAAGACCCTATCACATTGTATTGTGATAATACTGTAGCGATGGTTCTTGTAAAAGATCCAAGGCCACACCAATGGAAAAATAATATACTCAATAAGTATCACCTCTTGAGTGATTTTCATCATAGGGGTGAAGTTGTAGTAAGCAGAGTACCCACATAAGATAACATGGTAGACCCCTTGACTAAAGGCCTATCTCAGTAGAAGCATGAGTATCATGAAAGATCTAGAGGACTGAAGGTCGTTAGCAGTTGGATCTAGTGAAAGTGGGAGTTTTTTGGAGTTGGTGACCTAGAACCAAATTCTATGTACTTTATGAGAACCTTTATTCATAGTTTTGAATATTAATAAACTTATTATTACATCATGATTTCTCTTATATGTAACATAGTATGTGATAATGTCCTAAAAGTAGCTGTTTCACTAAAAGGTCATAATAGTTCTATGATATGATTAAAACCTAGAAGTGATATGAAACTATTCTTAAATATATGTTATATAGTTAGATGATATAATTTCCATGAAAAAATGATATAGGATATCTGGGGTGGAGACTCATAGGACTTTGAGGCACCTTCTCATGGTGTATGCCCTTGGTAATATCCAGTGTAGGATATTATGAGAACAAGACCCGTTAGTAAGAAATCCACATTAATATGTGTCATTGGATGTTCCTATCTGTGGAAATGTGTATTGATCTTTATACTTTAATATTATTATTAATTATTATTATGAGTTTCATACTTTGATATATTGATGAAAACCATGACGACATATGTTCGTGGTGAGATATGATATTTTGGGTATGTCATGAGTAATATTACATTAATGAATAACACATGAAAGGATTTGTCCCTTTTATTATTTAATGGAAGTATATATCTCATGAACTTTAAAGGAACTAATATATCCTAAATAAATCCATGTCCATGGTGTTCTATAGTCAAGTTCAATTTCCGAGAAGTCAAATAAAGAGACATAGAGCACATAAGTTGATGGCACCGACATGCAACCTGCTTGATTTGAGATATCATGATAAAAGGATTATATTACATAGTAAAAATCCATATGAGGTATTATGACATTGCGACATTAAATTCTTTCTCTATGGGTGCCTTGGCATGTTTCTAGATGCTAACCATGGACTTTAGGCTACTTTTCCTAATGCCAGTGAGAAAGAGTCCTAGAGAGTCACACACTAAGTGTAACCAGAATCTTAGTTAAATAATATAACATTATTTATTATTTAATAAGTTGAATAAATATTATTATCATATGTGGTTTAATAATTATTCATGTTTTCTCGATCACATATATTTCCTCACTAGTTATTCGAGATAATATAATGTGATCAGAATATTTAATAAATATTTATTTTCTATTTAGTTAATATAATATTTATTTATTTATTAGAAAATAATGCAGTGATATTTATTTAATAAATAAATAGTCATTATTCAAGGCCCAATAAATTTTGTGGAGAAATGGTGGATTGAGTTTAATGGTCCGATGAGAAATAATAAATATTGAATATTATTTGATTAAATACTATTTAATTTAATTCACAAGTTAATCACATTTTAAGAAATATTAATAATAATAATATTATTTGACATGGGGTTCCCCAGGGATTAAATAAATAATAAAGGGAACTTGTGAAATTATTTTATTTTAACCCTATCTATATATAAACCCAATTATATTATTTTCTCTGAGATCTATTTCATTTGTTTGGTTGTACACAACGGATTTGGAGAAACCCCTCAATCCCTAGAGAGATCCCTTCTCCAATAAAACTCCCAAGAGTGAAGAGCAATCTTCCTCCACCACCCACTCTCAAGTCTATAGAGATCAAGGAGAATACTTTGAAAGTGGTTCTCATGACGATCAATGGAGGATGATGCAAGTGATATGATCTGTCGTGCTAGAACCTGAATATTCTTACGGTGATGTTTGGAGATTTTTGGAACACATGTGGATCACCGCTAGAGGGAATATACTCTTGATTCCTATAATGAAACAACTGTACAACATATATCTATTTACAGATCCATCAATGAAGAATGAATTCTAACAAGATAATTCTTTAATTAATTATATTAATTATAAATAATATGTGATGATCCTCTCTCTAGTCCAGGTGTTCTATCCCTTATCTATATTCTTTGATTTAATTTCGTTGATCATGATGTTTAATGTTGTGTAAAATCGCAGATTAATCATCGATCATGGTAAAATGAAAATTTGGGCAAGAACCATCACACACTTCTACTATGCTCGAAACCTATAGTAGTCAAAGGGGAACTATCATCTTCACTGGAAAGGATGGACTGTTGTAAGATAGGGCTAAAATGGAGAGAAACATACTGTCCCCAGCCTATGATATTTATGTGTGAAGATACTTATCCTATAACCCAATAAGGAATTGTGAGGCTCTTGATGCATTTTTTTAAGGGTTTGGTGATATCCATACGACTCAGGGTGTTTTTTCTATCGTGAGCGCTGCAATCTCGACCATTTTTCACTGTTGGTTGATATCATTGAGGTCCTATTGACTCCTTGGATGGGCCAAATGATGATTGTGGAGGTAGTGATACGTTTCCTAGATAATCTTACAGAAACACATTGCTTGTTACTCTATGAGGGACTCCTAGATGTCAAAGTTTAGAGTTTAAAGCAACCAAAACACCACAGAAAACTGGTCAGTAGCTAAAGCCTCCCACATACCCTCTTACTTAGAGGAAGGGTCCTTCTCTTGATTATCCTAGGCCACCATTAGAGAGGGTCGAGATGTGGGTGGTGGAACCATTGTATACCAGTTCTAATACTGATTTTTTGGTAGAGGAGTCACTATACATGTCAAACTTCTTTTACATTATGTGACTTTTCTCGGGGGAGATTCCAACCTCATCATCACATCCCTGTAAGATGGGTGTTCACCACAACCTTGTGTGTGAGGGAAAAAATGTCCATCTATTTATCAGATGAGTTCTCAACATATAAAGGCATTATACCATACCCATACATATCCCCAAATTCACATGTTTAGTTATATAGGAGGGTAACCGATGGTGATGAAGACAACCACACCATGATCCCTTAGAAAGGGATCCAGAACATCCTCCACCCGCATGTACCAATAGAGGGATCTGGGGATCCTATGGACCTCAAATTATGGGATTATGAATATCAATTATTGGGATCCTTACCCAAACTATAGAATTTGTGGTGAAGTATACATTATCTAGTTATCCATCACCTCAAAATATGAGAGTTCAATGAGGTCAATGATGACTTGGTGCTTCCCAGGGTTCCACCTCTAATAGTAGGTATTCTCTCTTCTTTATTGGAAAAATTCTTTAGGGCAGGGTGTATCTTTGTCATGGGGAGGACCTTCACGCTATCTAGTGGTAACACAGGGAGGACCCTTTCTTTGGTTGTTATATTCATGGGGAGGAACTTCGTGATGGTTGGTTGGAATATTGTGAGGACCTTCATATTGGTTATTGATGGCACAAGGAGGAACTTTGTGCTTACTGGTGAAGGATTTGAGAGGAACTCCACTCTTTTTATTGGTGGAATGGGGTGGACCTCCATGTTGACCTATGGTGGTGTGTTGAGGACCTACACTCTGATTATCCTCATCACATGTTATCTTGTAATGGTTGTCGGTGGTGCCAGTGATTGAAAGAGTCAACTCGACTTGCCTATGAGGCGACCATGGTATCAATCAAAATCAAGAAAAGATAGATCCCTATTCACCTATTTTAGAGATTTGGTGGGATATTCTAGAGGTGGAAGGGGCCACATGATCCATAGAATATTCCCCTTATCGAGTGATGTATTGGGCCTTTCCCTGACATTGGAATCAGGTGATTTGGATCAGGGATGGTGGAGCAGAGGTGAATTCCACTCACTCTTCATCCCAAGGGACCATTCATTACTGGTGTTGATGAGGCTTGGTAGAATCCCTGTTGGGTGGATCCCAAGTAGTAATTATGGTCAGAATAACTCGAACATCCCCTACCTCTACAACATAGGTTAGTGAGTCATCAAATCACTACATAGAGATACTCTTGAAGTGGGTTATCATCAAAACTGTGGGATTTTTCCCCCTGTATGGCCCTCGTGGGTAGTGGTGTCGATGAATCACTAATGTATCTAGGTGATGGAGGGACATATATCTTATGGGAATGATCTACTCCCACTCATACCAATATACAAGTGCATAAATTTCCCTCATATGAATGATTTCAGAGGTTTATATAAGGTGTGGGAACCTAACAATCGAAGGTGATGCAAAATTTGTGGTAGAGTTATAGTTGTAAGGGGTTTCCACATCAAATTTTCTCCTACTTTGTTAATTATGAGTGCCAAGTTTCTAACTTCCCATAGCTTGAGTCCTATAAGGCATGTGGATTTATCCATCAGTATTGGTACAAAAAAAGTGATGTCCAATGAACCAATTTCTTCCAATATTATGAATTAGAGAAGGGTCCCCATGGAAAATGTCATAGACTGATGATTCCCAATTCTGACTACCCCAAATCGTAGGTGAGTTCCATGTTGGGACCACCATTTTCTCAGTGGGACCTTGTGTCAGATGTTTGAATATGGTGGCAGGAAAATCTATTGATGTCCCAAAAATTACTAGTCCCCATGGTTGAAGGAGAAAAGATTCACATTAGGTTCACCATTTTTGTTTACGATGCTTTTATTGAGGATTCTTGTGTGCCCTTGCATGCTGGATTCTATTTCCCCATATTCCTACTTTCCAAAGGCAGTTAGATTTCATCACTTTCATTGGAAATGTCTACTCCTTGATCAAAATAGGATGATTTAATATCAATTCCTCCTTCCATGAATTCCTCCTTAGAGCTCATTTCCTAGTCTGGGTATCCCTCATAGATTAAGTCAAGTTTTTATAACTCATTACTAGATCTATCTCTATGTGGATGCTGATTAATTATACTGCTTCTATCTTGAGAAGGAAGCAACCTTCAGTCATGAGAGTAGTCATATTGGACATCTCTAGCCATGTTTGTACATTGGTTATATTGGGCACCTTTAAATATTCCTATTTGGAGGGAATCTCATATGAGGCATATTAGGCATGTAACCCTAGGTATATCATGTTTATCATGAGGTAATGACACTAGGGGTGTAAGTCTTCCAAGTCTTTTTACCCCAGGTATCCCATGTTTATAGTATGGGGTAGGTTTTACAGACTAGGACCTGATTTTAATCTCTTGTGAAGATAGGCACATGGCTAATTTCCTATGGGGATAGGTTGGGAGTAGGTTTAGAGTCTTACGGGGACAAAATGGGAATATGTTTACTGTCTTTTAAGGATAAAATGGGTACAAGTTTGTTATATTGCGAGGAAAGAATTAAAAAAGGTTTATTGTCTTGTGAGGATAGAATGGGAGATTATAATTCCCTATGGAGATGGATCAAGGAGGTGGATCAGGGAGATGGATTATAATTCACTATTGAGGTAGATCCAAAGGTGTTTCACTATGATGGAAGATTTAACACCTGGGATGATAGATCAAAATGCCTCGTGGAGGAAGATCTTAAGTGGATAGATCAGAACGCCCCATGGAGGTGGATTCAGGAGGTGCATGCCTATGTGGGAATATGTCACACCTATGTTGATGGATAAGGACACCTTGTGGAGGAATATTAAAAGTAGATAGATCATAATTCTCTATAGAGGTAGATCCAGGAGGTGTGTCCCCAGGAGGGAATATTTCACACATAGGTTGATGGATCAGAACACCCCATGGAGGTGGATATGAATTGGATAGATCAAAACTCCTCATGGTGGTGGATCCGGTAGGTGTGTCCCTAAGAGGGAAGATTTCACACCTAGTTTGATGGATTAGAATTCCCCATGGAGGTGAATATGAAGTGGATAGATTATAATTACCTATGGAGGTGGATTTAGGAGGCATGTCCATAGGAGGAAGATGTCACACCTTGGTTGATGGATCAAAATGGCATGTGGAGATGGATTTGAAGTAGATAGATTAAACACCCCATGGATGTGGATCCATATGGTGTATCCCTATGAGGGAAGATGTCGCACCTAGGTTGATGGATCAGAATTCTATATGGAGGTGGATTTGAAGTATATAGATTAGAACACACCCACGGAGGAGGATTTGGGAGGTGTGTCCCTATGAGAGTAGATTTCACACCTGGGTTTATGAATTAGAATTCCCTATGGAGGAGAATGAATAGTGGATAGATCAGAATTATCTATGGAGGTGGATTCTAGATGTTCATCCCTAGGAGAGAATATGTCACACTAGGGTTTATTGATGTTTAGATTGAATGTCAGGGGGCATCCTTTGTACCTTGTTTAAGATATAGGGGTAAAAACCCATGTAGTTCAATGCCGCAGTTTTAGGTCGTGTGACAGGACTAATCCATGAATTTTATCATCATGTGTTAAAGATAATCTTGTCGCAAAAGGAGCATTGATGAGGGATGGTGTAGTAATTTTTCATAGAAGCTACCTGAGGTGGAATTTCATCCCATGCGAGTCATACACATGGAATCCTATATTTATTGCATAGGGTAGGATATGTGGGGTCATACCTTGTTAATCATACATGGGGAATCCTATGTTTATCACATAGGGTAATTCTATAGTTTTATGTCATGCACTGAGGATGTTTTCATGCAATTTAACATCATATAACTAGGATATGGAGCTATGCAGTTTTAAATCATACAACTCGAATTTTGGAAGGGATCACTCCACAATGGGGATTGCATCACAACGAGAGGAAGATCTATAATAGGGATCTCCTATCAATATAGGTGTTGATTTTCCCTTAAATATTCCACCTCTAGGGATTATGTGAACACTGATCATGTGCCTCTGGGCAGGACATGGCATTGGAACTACCGTGGATGAGTGGTTAATTAGGAGACCAATATTAGGGTCCCTATTCTTAGAAGCAAAAGGGGTTAGAGTACCTATGATTAGAAGCAACAGGTAGGATAGGGGATTAGTACTCACTCTGAGTGAAGTAGGTGGACACAGGAGTGGGTAGAACTGGTCACACAGGGACTCAGGGTGCACTTGAACAAGTCCTGGTTTGGTATGGGGGCCTCAAGCACTCGACCTTCTTTAAGGAGTGTCAGCAAAATAGACGCACCATGGAGAGGTCTTGGAGAGGTGAATCATGAAGCTTGGGGACTCACAGAGGGTGTCTCATAAATATTAGGTTCTTTACAAAGGTTAGGGGTCTCATAAATGGGTAGGATTCTTGAAATAGGGTGACCCTTCCTCAAGGTAAATTCCTAATTCCCATAAGGTGGTCTTTGTAAAGGGTAAGTTCCTCTCAAAGTTTCAAGTACCTCAGGGGGAATTCTTCTTCCATAAAGGGTATGGTAATTCATTAAAGGCGTATCCACTTTGGGTAGAGGCTATTAAGAACCCAAAGGGGGAGGTTTCTAAAATATTGGATACCTTGTATTATCCATTTCTTATTTCATTCATGGAGCTCAGGAGGTTTGACAACTCAGTGATTTTTGGAAGTTGAAAGGTTACATATCCTCTAAAAAGTTGCACTGAAGGGGGTATTTATAGAATGTGGGTTTTGTGATGACTTGAATATTTTTCAAAGATTTATGGACTTTGTGAGTGGGTGGGGGCTCCATGAGTTTGAATGATGCTGCATGGAGGTTACCTTTAACCATCCACATTGTTGTAAAGAGCTCTACAACTCAATTTCATGTTGCACGAAGGTTAATATCAGGTCTCTACATGGACAAGACCTTCATAAGTGTCACCCATTTGTGAAGGTGGAGAGATTTTCAAGACATACCCTCATATGGATTTTTGAGTCATTTTGGCTTGGGTTCACTTCAAACCGGTCATTACTCCCTCAACCTCTCCCATTCGACTTCAACAGTCATACTTACACACACTTCCCACACTTTTTTTTGTTTTTTCATCTATTAGTATCCATTTTTTATTTACACATGCCTCCTTCCATAAAACATGACATGGCATGGAAGTGGATTTGGATTTCTATCCAGATATATATATATATATAAACAGAGGAACATAATTATATTATTGTCTTATATCACATAAAATTATTAATGTTGATTTAAAATACATACCATTTTTTTCAAGTGAAGTTTACCCCATCCTTGATTTAAGGTAAGGGTATGTTAGTTTTACTTCCAGTTGCTTATTTTAATCACTCAATTATTGTTTCATAAATTAACAATTCTTAATCAAAGTGATTAATACACATATTTTCAAGCAGTTTAGTACCATTCACAATGTACCTGAAAAGATGTCTCCTCACGATGACCAATAAACACATCCCATGATTATTGGTTTATTAGGTGTGCATACATCTATGGTGGGTTCATGTTTATTTTCCCTTCAGTATCTTTGAGATGACACTTCATAATAATTATGTTAAATCCTCTTCAAGAATTTCTAGATATAATTAATACAAATTTAATTTAGGATTCATCTACTATAAATGCACTATACATGGGATAATGATGAGTAAGTCAATGTTTCATTATTTTTTTAGTAAAATAAATAAATTATATCATAATGTTACCCTGATACCTTCCCAAATTAGTGTCTTAAGAAAAAAACAACATTATGCCATGAATCTACATCAATTTTCATGAACATGCGAGTGGTGAAGCTAATGTAACTACTAAACATGGATTTATTGTGGTTAATAATCTAGTCATGTGATTTCCATACAACCTTGAATTTGATGCATTCATTTCTTGCCTTAATAATTTTTTCTAACATCATCATTCTATGATGACCCTATTTTTTATAAAACACAGGTTGTTCATTATCTTCCATTTCCTTATTTTCAAAATCATCAATATGTTGTTTATCTGGATTGGTAACATCGACATGTGTATAAGGTTGTTTCTCCTCTGTATTAGGAGCACAAACATGTTGAAAAACCTATTATTCCTCAAAATTAAAAGTATCATCATGTGTAGAAGTAATTATCTGTAGAAGTGGTTGAACATTTAATTTAGATTATATAAATGAAAAAGTGAACAAATAATAATATGAGGTAACACAATGTATATTATAAAAAAATATAACCTCATTACTGAACTCTCTTTTTTAAAGGTTAAAGGGATATAAAACCTTTATCGAGTATCTAAGTCCCTTCATTGTGGTCTCCAATGACATAAAATACCCCATATACATTGGAACCACTTTGAAATTATTGTGACATCCTAATGAAAGTGTCATTCTCAGTTGAATTGACATTTTACCCTTCAGTGGTTTTGGTTGATAATAGAACAATTAACTAATTTTGGTTTGTGGGATTTGGAACATAAAATAATTTTACTTCTTGTGATTCCATTATAAATGGTTTTTATTTTTACCCTTCCTTACCAAAATACATTTTTATGAATCCAGATCATATATTTTAACAACACTCCTGTTATCAACCCACTTGCATTGAAAAACCTGCACTTGAAATGTTGCATAATCCTAGTCCCATATTTGTTTGATGATGACAAAGTATGACATATTCACATAAATTATATTTCTATCCTTAGTACCAGATACATGAATCACTTCAGTCACAAGTGTAACTCTACTATTTTTCATAGTACTACATTCATCATGTTTATTTGTATGGAATATATAACCATTAATTACATAATACACACTTGGTCTTATGGCTAGCCATCGAAGTCTTTCTAAAACTGAATTTGTATTTTCATTTGACTCCTTAAAAATATGGTCTCAAAACTATCCTATAAAATATATATTATGTGTATTTGATATCCATCTTTCAACCCTTGACAGATTCAAATTTCTAATAATTACTTTTTGGGATTCAATATATGGGGAAACCTATAAAATATTATGAAAAATGTAAAGGTGAGACTACTCCTGATCTATAATAGTAATTATGACAACATCTATTCGAAAAATTATTTCACCCACAAGTAGCCTGGTGTGGTGATATTTTGGTAGCCCAATTATTTCCGAATCAGATAGATAGTCGATTCAGAATTCAATGATTCATCAACAACATATAGCTCCATAATACAACCTTCTGGATGACTTAAAATTTTGACATACCCTTTCAAAATATTTATATACCATTCAATGGGGTACATCCATCTATAATGAACATGACTACATAGTCAAATCTATATTACTGTGTGAACCATCAAGTGAACCATCATATCAAATAATTTCGATGGAAATAACATCTCCAATTCACATAATATGACAAAAAGTTCCTTTTATATAGTTGGAAATTTCATTAGGTCTATTAATTTTCTGCATGTAACTTTAAAAATGAAAAAAATATTGGTTAAGGTATGATGGTCATTCTAGAGAAAAATGTAGCATAAAGATATAAGCATTAAATTTGGCATCAAAACATAAAATTAATGCAATTTTAGGCCCTTTAACTTTAAATCAGTCATTGACATGATATTATTGATATTTGATGAATACCCATCTGAAATATTTACACCATTCAAGAAGTTAAAAAACTGATATCTCTCTTTCTTAGAAATAGTGTAAGCAGCTGGAGGAAGAAAATTCCATTTTTCACTCTTCATTGGTGCAAACTCTTCCTGTATTCCCATTTCAACCATGTTCAACCTTGCCTTAATTCCATCATTTTTTGTAGGTGAATTTAGTAATGTTCCAATGACACTATCACATATATTTTTTTCAACATGCATAACATCAGGAAAATTCTTGATGTACAAACAATTCTAGTATGGTAATTCTATAAAAACGATCTCTTTTTCCAACTGGGTTTTGCAAGGTTTTTCAAAAAAGGTTTACCAAAAGCAATGCCCATATCTTTTACTTTCACAAAAATTTGATCACTTATTAGTGGATATGGTATGGTAAATTCTTCTAAACTTCCATTGAATGATGTCTTCCAAGATCAGTACTTATGTCACCGAGGTAGAAATCTATGATGTCCTAAAAACATAGTCTTTGATGAATGTATCAACCTAATTTACTGGGTACCTTATTCACAAATGGTACACCCTTGAGTTCCTTTAATACTATATCTAGAAAAATTTATAAAAGAAGAAAATTCATTTATCATCCCATACAATATGGATCTTGATGTTAAATATTCATTTCTATAAGAATCATACAATTTAACACCTAAATCTCTCATTAATTTCAAATCTTTGATCAACAGAGCCAAACAAACATTAATATCATTACCCAGTTGTTTTGGTACTGATATAAGTAGAGAGAACATAATTTATTTTTGTTTCATGCATAACCACTGTGGAAAGTTATAATTTACCAACATAATCATCGATGTATTGTGAGTGTTTAACTAAAAAAAATTCACTCCATCTGTAGATAGATCATGACAAAGGTTTCTCATCTTGTTTCCAAATTCAAGATACTCATGATAAATTTTCTTCCATTGAGGAGAGTCTATTGGGTGAAAAAGTTTCCCTTATTCATTTCTTGTATCTTTATGCCACATCAATTTTCATGCAGTATCCTCACTTCCATATAGGCACCCAAACCTTGGAATGATTGGAAGGTACCATAAAAATTTTATATGACCTGATTCATCTTTCTTATATTAAGAAGAACCACACTTTTTTACATTTTTAAGTGATTTTTGGTCCTTGTGAAACAATATACTGTCATTTGGATAGGCATGTATTCTTTCAGAGATCACACAAATTGAACATAACATTCATTTAGTGTCATATGTTCGAAAAGGAAGATTATTATCTTCTAGGAGAATATCATTCAAGAGAGAAAGTAGTTCAGTAAAACTAGTATCACTCCATTTATTCCCACTTTTTAGAATATACAGATTCAGTATGGTTGACAATGCTATATATTTAGTACAACTATTCTACAATGGAGCCTTTACGAAACTCTTTAACTTCACAAAAAATTTTATACATTCATAAATTTTATCTTAAATTGTCATTGTCATTTCCTAAATATGATCTTCATCATATTTCACACCCATAATCACATACTTTATATCGTCTTCATCATTTTCCAAACTTATAATCATATCAGATGACCCATAAAAAGTATTCTTATCCCAATCACTATCTACATTCAGTTTTTCCTCATGTTTAGTCTAAAATTTATTACTTCGATCTATTCCATGATAGATCAAGTGTTATTCCAACTCCTTTGGACGAATTAGTCCTGAATAAAAATAGTGTAAACACAGGAAAAAGATTTGAGAAGGGTTATATGCACGATCTTTTAAAAAATTGATGAACTCTTTCACCCCATCCTCATACTCATTTGTCATATGATTGGAATCCATCCATTTTCAATTCATATCCATCCTATTTGATTCAGTAACATTAATATTTAACAAAATAAATAAATACACAAAATGTATAAGCCTGGAATCCATAAAAGGTCATTCTTAAAGAATTATTTAAGATACACGAATAAGAAAATATCTTCTATATTTACCCCTTTTTATTACTTATTTTCATTTATTATCATTTTCTTTTCAATTATTATTATTATCAATAAGAAAATTCTTATATATTATAATTTTATTTACTAATTATATATACGAATTAGACATCAATCTAAAGAACAAAACATTTTTTAAACTTTTCCATATTTAAGTATAATCCTCAAATCATATATATATATATATATATCTATATATATGTATTGATATATATACGTATATATTTATATACACATATTTATAGGTACATACATTAATTTACTAATAAGTTACTTCTATTTAATTTAATTATCTTATTATTGTTATTATAAATTTATCTCAAACAAATTATAATATTTATTTACCTAAATAAATAATATTTTATTATTCAACTCTATAACTATCATTATTTAAATTTTGTTTTCTATTATCATTACCTTACATATATATTCATTAATACTTTTAAGTTGTATTACTATTAACATTTATATATCTATTTCAATTAATAATTTTACTTAACATAATACAATAAATACACTATTATTCATTGGTATTTGTTAAATAGTTTTAGTTTATTAATAATGAAAATTTAACTGATATGTTATTATCTCATAAAGTATAATATTATTAAAATATAAATTTGTAATATGTAAACTAGCTTTAAGTATAACATTTATATTATTTTTTCAATGGAAGGAAAATAAATAAATAAATATATAGTTATATATTAAAATCATGGGTCGCATAAGATATTCCTAATAATGATATAGAAGGAGTGGAAAAATCTGGGTAACTAACAATTATCAGTGATGAAATGTCGCGTATGACAAGTATTGGTCACCCAAACTTCCACTCTCATTCCAAATGTACGAAGGAGGTGAAACGATGTTCAAATACTTTTGTAAAATTAAAATCCCCCAAATAAAAACTAAAAATGTTAAAAAATTTAATGAAGGATTCCAATTCTTCTGAGAGAGAGTAAGGGGGAGTATGCAGTGATGTGTGAAGCAGCAGTGTGGGAGAGTGGTGGTGATTATAGTGGGGAGGGAGAGAAATGATGACGGTGATAGGGGGAGTGAAGGAGATGACGCATGATAGAAATGAAGGAAATGAGGTAGATCGACAGTGAGGGAGAGAAGTAATGAGGGAGGGAGAGTGGCGGTAGGGTTTCAATTCTGTGAGAGATTTAAAGGCATGAATGAATCAGTCAGTTAAGTTTAAATTTATATAGCGGCAAAGGGGTTTTATCAGTGCTTCTAAAAATACACTAATAAAATACCTCTTTATCAGAGGAAATATGGTGTATAACACTGCTGTTGGCAATAAGGCTCACAATGTGTCTGTTGCTTGACCAACTGGGGGGGAGGTGGTGTCATGGTGGCAGATCCAAAGGCATCATGGGCCAAAATTACAACTGATGTAGTGGAGTACCAGTATGACCATGAGTCTTATATTCAAGAAGGATTTAACCTTGATATTAGGCATGGATTATGTGTGTCTACTAAAATAAATAGAAAGGCCATGGTTATTGATGATGATGGATTCCAGTTGGTCATGCCTAGAAAGACCAAGGCACCCATAATTGTGCATTCAAATGTTCATCTTGATGAGCATGAGTAGGAAATGGAGATCATTGAGGATGCAAAAAAAGTCCAAATGGAGATGATTCTAAAGGATTATGTGGGATCTCCTTTGGGTGGGGACCTAATTACCTTGAAAACAAGGAAAGGGTTGAGGAAGCTGAGCAGGCATCCCGCTTGCATCCTTCATGTAGAAGTGATGATTGTTCAGAGAATGCGGTGTGGTCTTATCCACCCCAATTTACTGATTTAATGAAAAATGAATATGTCACCTTTGTCAAGGCCTCTGATGAAGAGTTTACTACTACATGGGTAAAAAATTCCAGCATCATCATTCTAGAGGATTAGGAAGGTGAAAGGCCCATTGTAGGCCTCGACAAGGATGCAACAGAATAGTACTTTTCACAACTTGAAGTTATTTTTTCATTAATGGAGTGAGAGGTATTTGGTTTGAATGCCTATGCAGCAGTGAAAAAGTTATTATATATTAGCTTTGAAAATGGACTCTGATCCAATCCTAAAATGGATTTTCGAAACTTATACTAGAAATTAAGTATATGCTCTCCTCTGAAGGGATTATCTAAACCATCATCGAATGGAGAATGTGTGGCCCCTCAAAGGGTCAAGACATAACGGTGATGTCAACACCCAAAAGGAAAAGGATTATATCCTAGGAATCTAGGATGTAGAATGACTTGAATGAATTGCCTTTTTTTCTTTCTATTGTGGACATTATATGCCTTATTGAATTTCTTATCCTCTGCTTTGTATGTTTTCATTTTATTATTATATTTTGGGGACATGGATTTGGTTTTCCAAAATATGTGGTTGAGTTGTTTGAGTATTTATAAATATAATTATAAATAAATATAAATATAAATAAATATAAATAAATATAAATAAATATATTCATAAATAAATAATTATTTAATATATAAGGTATGGGGTCAAGCCCCTTTATTTAGAAAAGTAAAAAAATGAAAACGATACATTATAATAGAGATAGATAAATAAATAATTATTTATATAATTATAAATATATTAAAAGAATTGTAAATATGTATTTATAAATATAATTATAGATAAATATTTATAATTATAATTATAAATAAATATTTGTATATAATTATACGAAGAAGGTCTATCCAAAAGACAAAGCTCATGACCTTTTATTAAAGGTTTTATATAATTATATATATTTATATAATTATAAATATAGAAAATATATTTATTATAATTTTATAATTATTTAAATAAATATAATTATTTATAATCATAATTATAAATAAATATATTTATAAATATTTGTATAAAATTATATATATATATATATATATTTATTAATATATAAATATATATAATTATAAAATTATAAAAAATATATTTATTAGTTAAATATATTTATTATTTAAATATATTTATTATAATTTTATAATTATTTAAATAAATAAATAAATAATTATTTATAATTATAATTATAAATAAATATATTTAAAAATACTTGTGTGTATATATATATATATTAGGTGCTTGAGGGTACAATTACATTAAACACACACAAACACACACCACACACACAGATTGAAAAGGTAGGTCATAGCCCCCCCAAGGGATAACCCACCAATCAAACCATATTTATTCAGTACATGGCCCGACGACCCAGTGGGAATGAAGCCCATTATATAGCCCAAAGGTGTAAAGACCGGAAAATTCCATGTAATATTTTTTAATTATATGGAAATTTTACGAGTCCGTGAAAATTGACGACACGTGATTCCGAGGCCCGGAGTGCCTGAAATGAATTTCTGAATTTTTTTTTCGGGTACGTTCAGTAAATGTACGAGTGGGTTTTTCTAAATTTTGAACCGGTGCTCGGAATTGAAATCCGAGGGCACCGTTGAACTCGCAGCGCCAGTATTCGCTTAAGGGGACCTTCACCTCGACTGCAGTAGGTCACGAGTGAAAGATATAATTTGGGTTTTTCGTGAAAGAATAAAATAAAATAAAATTTTGTAACATTTTATTTTATTTAGAACTACCATGTGGATGTTCAGAGGTGGGGACCACTAGAACTAAACCTCCCATGTGAGGTTATGGAGGTGGGGACCACCAGAATTAACCTCCCATGTGGGTTATGGTGGTGGGGACCACCTGAGGCTAAAATCCCATTAAACACCCATCTTTATGGGAGAAAAACCTCTTGAACTCGCCCACTTTATTTGTGCCACCCCTTAATTAATTATACCAACTCATCAATTAATTAATTAATATAATTTGAAATTATGCCAACAAATATAATGGATAACTTGTTCTATTATGTGGGCTACTTTTCATTTTGGTGGAATTGAGAGGAAAGGGTTGGCATGAGGAGAACTTGGAAGAACACATCCTCCAACGAAGAGCTCCTCCAACGAAGAACGTTGATGCATGACTTTGACTTCTTCCTCGAGACATCCTACAACGGTGGACATATTCAAAAATGAAGAACCACCTCCATCGAAGAGTGTTTATCCGATGAATGAGCTTAGGATCGGAGGCGTGTGGAAGGTGTGACAAACGTCGACAACTTAGACTTCTCTCATCAACTCCAAAAATCAAACAAGGTAGGGGTGTGTTTTAATTTGATCAATGTTAAATTCCATCTCACATTGAATTATCTTCCTTGAGCTGTATGCTACCTCCCTAACACGAAGGGTACGGGCCAAACAAACATGGCCCGACCCCTCCAAAAATCTTGTGGATATTTTGTGTGATCTTCGTGATGGTGTCGGTGATCAGTGCCAGCGGTTGGAACCAGTGGGAACTCAAGAACTGCGACGAAGGTGACGAATGAAGGGCGGCCTGTCAAGCTAGCCACCGGTGAAGGCACGACTCCACGCCGCCATGCGGTTTCGCCGTCCGTAGCCCTGCCGCGCCGCCCCGCGGCCCTGACATCCACGGCCCTACCATCTGCGGCCCCGACACACCGCCTGTGGCCCCACCACTCCACCCTGCGGCGCCACCATCTGCGGTGCCGCCGTGCCATCCCGTAGTGCCGCCGCGCTGTCCCGCAGCTCCCCCGTCTACGGCCCCGCCGTGCCGCCCCATGGCTCCACCGTCCGCGGCCTTACCACACCGCCCCACGAATTTTCCACCCCTCTTAGCTCCATGACCTCCACACCACCCAGCATGGGATGGGCCAAAACATGGGCCGGTCCAGGTCGGACCATACTCGGACCCACTACGACCCATTTACACTCTTTTAGACATAACTTTGGCACAAGATGTCCGTTTGACGAACCGTCAGCGATGATAGAATCCTTGGAGTGAGACTTTCCATTGATTATATCCCACTAGATATTTGGGTAAAGTTGGAGTAAAATCTGGTTGGATCGAGCACAAATCTAACCAGGCCCTTGGGACAAAAAGGATAATAACTTACAGATCTGGAGTCCGATTGACGCGCCGTCAGTTATGTTGAGACCCATATGTCGTGGCATTCCTTTGAGATACTTCTTCATGGGAATTAATGGTAGTTAGAGTATCAACCAATGGCTTGATGAGTGGACCATCCTAGAGATGAGCAACCCTAGTGCGGAAACCCAGTAGCTAGCTGTGACGTTAATAATGAACAACGATCCTGTGTGGGTCAGCACCAAGCGATCCTGTGTGGGTCAGCACCTAGAGATCCTATGTGGGTCAGCAGCTAGCGCTCCTGTGTGGGTCAGCACCGAGCGATCCTGTGTGGGTCAGCACCTAGTGATCCTCTGTGGGTCAGCACCTAGCGATCCTGCGTGGGTCAGCAGCTAGCGATCCTGTGTGGGTTAGCACTAAGCGATCCTGTGTGGGTTAAAACCGAGCGATCCTATGTGGGTCCACCTCTTAATAGATTAAGATGATTTTTTAGTTACATATAATCATCTCTACTACTTTACCTAAGTTATACTTGGTGTGAGCTGAGTCTATACCTTGTGGTACTTTCCTTCATGGTAATACCTTGGTGGTATTCTTCTGTGTGGTGTACCTGTGTGGTACTTACCTTCGTGGTATTTTCTTCCTTTGTGGAATAGTTGAGCTTGGGGCTTTGGAGTTGAACTCTATGTTTTCCTCATGATTGAGATGGGTTTATTTGATAACTTAGGTATATGTATGGGCATATACCAAAGTAGGGTTGTGAGTTGATTTCATGCCTTTTGGTTAATCCTTGGTGGATTTTTGTGAGACCTTGAGGGTCTCGGGGTCCCTACAGAGTATCATTTTACTCACCCCTGCATGGGCTATGCCTGCACCTTGTTGTGTTTGGTGCAGATGATGGACATTGCTGATCGAGGCTAAGGGTAACAGGGCTCAACGGGGCCCGGAGGTGGACCTTATGGCGTGTCGGTACACAAAGGATACGGGTGAACGTGGAGTGCTGAGGAGGTGATCTATACCTTCCCTTCAGGTAGGAACCTCGGAGGACGATCCAGTAGCTTCCTTTCTTTTTCTTTAGTTGTATTGTATTTCAGTTGTACTTGTACTATTACTATTAGGCTTGTATTCCGACTCCTTTTTACTTTCAACACTCTTTTTTCTATACAGTTGACTTGTGTTCATATCTTACTGTGTGCTTGGTTACGTGTGTTTACAGGTTATAAAGGCATTGCCTTCCCAGTTATAGGGAATATGCATTTCAGTGCTAGTCTCCAGCCCCTGGCCTATGGAAGGCGGGATTGGGGTAGTCACGACACGGGCCTTGGGGGACGGGTTTGACAAAAGGCCCACAAACTGGCCCAAAGGCCCAATGAAACATCATGCTTGCATCATACAAACAGTTTCACCAGGTCTGCATCATGTCTGCATCACCACCTACCTACGAAAATTCGCTACCACCTGGATTTGAACTCGGGTCTGATGCAGGATTAGAGGGAGCCTTTATCACCTGGGTAAGCTCTTAACTGCAAATGTGTTATTTATTAATATATAAATATATACAATTATAAATATAATAAATATGTTTATTATTATTATTTTATAATTATTTTAATATATCTTAATTTAATTGTAATTATAAAAAATATATCTTAAAAGTATTTATATATAATTTTAAATGTATTTTTATAATTATATATATTTATATATTTATTACTACTCAAAATGGGATGAACCATGAGTTTTAACCTAAGATCCCAAAATTTATTTAAAATAAAATGAGCACAAAGGACAATACCTCACTGCCCAATATCCTTTTCTCCATTTTGAATAATTACTTGAGGATGGGGTCTGCGCTTGGGAGCTCTCCTCACGAGAAATTTGATGGTGATTGAGGATTTTAGATCTAAACCATGGAATTTTTGAAGGACTATTCAGCTAAGATAGAGAGACTTATTACTGGTGGTTGCAAGTTCATTGGTAGGGTTACACGCAATGAAGAAAACAAGACATCAAATCATGATCAAACTCGGAATGAAGGCAAAACCCTAAATCACATGCTTTTTTCTTCTCTTTAGTGTTCTGAATCTGGTAGATTCATTAAAAAGGGAAGTGTTGTGTGAGTATTTGCAAGAAAATAAGTGACCACTGATCATATGGAGTCCTGTATACACTCCATCATCATGAAAATCAACCTCGTTAAGGTGGATAATGTCTGGAAAACTTTAGATTTGACTTGAAGGCTTTCATCAATCTGGGGTTTTTTCTGATTAGAGGTGTATACAAATAGGCATGGGATACTTTCATATTTCATTTCCGAATAAATAATTGAAGAGGAGGGAATGGGTCTTCCGAATGGTTATGCTCAAGCCAAATTCATTGATCATTTATGAATGAAATTTTAATTTCAATCCATTTGAAGTCAGGAATTCTTTTGCATAATTTTGGGTCAGGATATATAGAATCAACTTGATATATATATAATTATAAATATAATAAATATAATAAATATATTTATTATAATTTTATAATTATTTAAATATTTATTTATTTATTTATAATTATAATTAAAAATAAATCTTTTTATAAATATTTTTATATAATTATATATAATTATATAATTATATATATATTTATATAATTATATATATATTTATTAATATATAAATATATAAATAAATAAATAAATAAATATATATATATTTATAAATATATATATATATATAAATATAATAAATATATTTATTATAATTTTATAGTTATTTAAATATATATTTATTTATTTATAATTTGATAAATACTTTAAAAAAAATATATTTATAATTTTAGAATTAAATATTTAAAATTTAAAATTATTTAAAAATTCATTTAAATATATTAATTACTTAAATTTCAAAGATATTTTAAACGTTAAAACTTAATAAACAAAAAATAATAAACATTATTCATATAAATTAAAAACATATTAAAAATATCACATGTATAATAAATGAATATATGTATAAATAACTATTAAAATACCATTAAATATATTTTTATCATTATTAATGAATATATAATAATAAATGAATAAATAAAATTAAATAAATTACAAAAAAATTAAAAAGTGAATTTGTAACATTTATTCATACATATACACATGAAAAACTTACATATGTACACATACACATCTATACACACACAAACACATATATATACATACATACATATAGTTATACAAGTTCAAATATTTTAAATTTTTTAATATCAGTATAAATATATATATATATATATATTTAAATAAATATATTCATTTATATATTATATAATTTTTTCAATAAAATATTAATATATTATATTTATTTTAATTATATACATATTTTGTAATTAATGTATATAAATAAACTATAAAACATTTTGACCAATATAAATTTGATTATTTTTTACATATAAAATTATGAAAATAAGATTCAATTTTTATTAGAAGCTATATATATCATATTTATATAACATATTTACATATATATACTTATTTTAATATAAATATTATTTAAAAACATATAAATATTTATATATAAATTAAATTACTCACTATGACCTTTATTAGTGTTACAAAAAAGCACTGATAATGGTATCACTTTTATCTATGCCAAAAAAAAGAAATGATAAATGGGGGACTTTTATCAGCCTTAGAAAATAGCATTGATAAAGGGCACCCTTTTATGACTGGTTTTGTTAGTGTTAATAAAAGGAAAAATTATCAGCACTCTTTGTGAGTTCTAATAAAAGTCCCACTTTAATAAGTGTTTTTTATAGCACTGTTAAAGGTCAATGTTGAATAAAGCATGATCTATGTTAGTGGATCGTGGGTGAGGTGAAAGAGTTTCCCAAGTTAGTGGTTTGGAAAGTGGTGAAGAATAATATCTATGACTTGTCTAGTGAAGGAGACATCAATATTAACTTGGATTCCCTCCCCGATTTCTGAAAAAGTGCTAGAATCTTCATTCATTGACTTTTTGTTGCGGCCAATGACATTTGCAAGGAATCGAAGAGGAAACCAATCAATGTCAATGATGTGTCGAAAGAACATAAATAAATGGTATATCATGAGTTTTTAGCCTTATCAAATCCTCTCTTGATAGTTTTAAGAGTAAGAATACTGAGAGGAGAGTTGTTGTACCTGTGGAAAAAGGATTTGAAAAAAAATAAAATGGAAGAACATGTGGGAAAAATGGGGGTGGTAAAGGAGAAAATAATGATAGTAACAATTATCATTAAAGTGGTGATGGGATGCTTAATTTAATGATTTATTTTATATATGGAATAAAAAAATATTATTTATTTGTTAGGATATGTTCATTCTTATCAACTGAATTGATCGCGTGCTTAATCATTTCAAACATGAAGAATAATGAAATATCACAATATTTCTTTATTTACTTGATAATAATGTCTTCTTCAATAAAACTTTACAGGTGTTCTATATCATTGGAAGTTAGGGTTTTTAGGCATTTGATTAATTTTGAAATAAATAGGGAGTGACTTTCATCAGATGATTATTATAGTTGTTTATACCAATAAATTTAAGATATTTTCTAAATAAAATAAAATAAAATATCTCTACTAATTTATTTTGTAGTGTCATCTCAAGTTTGAATGAATCAAAGATGAGAAAACATATAGAACTATTCCATGTAATTATAGAGGCATATGTGACATTCTCCTTCCACCATAATTATTTAAATCACATTTAAATAAATCTCATTATTTAATAGATCAAATGTATTTAAATAATATAATTTCATAGTTAATTTATTTAATTTAACATTTTATTTTTTTGGATCAATCCAACAATTCCTTATTTTAATGATCCTAAATCATGTTTCTTATGATTATAATGAATTATGTGTTTGTGGAAATAAAGTTTTTCTCTAGAAAAATTGTGAAAATTGGATAAGCATGGAAGATACTATTGGATTTGATTTCCTAGAACCAACTACATTGTATATTAGATTATATGAATATTCAAAGAAGTTAATATTAATATAAATAACTTATAACATATTTATTGTTATTCTACATAAAATTAATGTGATAATGTTTTAGAGTATTTGTCTCATTGATAGGGTCAAATAGTTCCCCACTATAATCAGAAACTTGAAATAACATGAAGATATTCTTAAAATAGTTTTACAGTTAGATAACATACTTTGATTGGGAACCCAGTATATAGATCATGAGGTTTGAGTCCTTGTAAATAGATGAGGCTTCTTCTCATGAAGTTTTCACTAGGTAATATCTAAGATGAAAGATTATGAGAACAATCCCACCAGTCGTAATTCTATATTTTTTTTATGTTATCGGATATTTCTATCTATGAGCACATGTAATGGTCCTTATAATTTACAATTTTCATTAACAAATTTTAAGACTTGTGCACTTATATTTACTGACAAAAACCATCACACCATATGTTGGTAAGAAGTAGGGTACATTGGGTGTGTCATGAATTACATGTCATTAGTGGATAAATTGATAAAGGATTTTCCCTTCCATCTTAATGAAAGTTGATATCCTAGACCTTTGAATGAAATATAACCATCACATTAAATTACATGGTCATGGTGTAACATTTTTTATTTCATATAGTCAAATAAATACATATTGAGTGTATAGGTTGATGACATAGACGTGCAACCTACTTTATGAGATATTGTGACAAATAGATTATATTTCATAGTGAATGTTCGTATGTGGTTTTCGATGTTGTGACATTAAGTTATTTCTCTTGGGTTCCTTGACCCATTGCTAGATAGCAATCTTGGACTTTTGTCATACCTACCTAATTCAAATGTGAAAAAATCCTAGAGATTCACACCCTAAGTGTTTCTGTTGATCTCAATTAAATTCTATTTGAATTTAATTAATGGAATAAATATTATTCTCAGGACCAAGGAATAATTTTATTTAAATTATATTGATTTCATAAATTAAATAAATATTTATTCACTGTATTGTGAATAAAATATATATATTTATTTTATTTAATATTTAATAAATATTTATTCCCTATTTTATGGATAAAACAAAATATTTATTTTTGAATAAAATATTTATTTGTATATTCAGTAAATGTTGAGGAGTTAGAACGTACCAAGACCATGTTCAGTGATAAAAATTAATTTAAAAGTTGATAAAATAATATTTATTATTGCAAAAGTTAACACATTCACCATAAAATAATAATAATAACGATATTATTATATGGAATGAGGTTTAATAAAGATTATAATATTACTAAAGGATGAAAAATAATTAAATAATATTTTATCCTAAACTCTAGCTCTATAAATAGACAATTTTTTCTATTGTGTAGGGTTAATAAAAAATTGAGAATTGAGAATATTTTCACACAATAGACTTATCTCTCACTCACTCTCTCTATTTCCTCCGCTTTTCCTCTCAAGAATGAGAAGAACTCCTTCAATACTGAAGGATCTTAGAGTGATCAAGACGAAAAATGCAAGACAATTGATTCACCACGCTTGCACCGAGAAATCAATTGGTGTTGTTTGGAGATCAAAGGAGCACATGTGGATCACTGCTTGAGGGATTCTACACTTTAATCCTTGTAACGTAATGAAGGTAATCCAAAAGGGTTTTTTTGTAAGATCAATAATTTTATTGAAGAAAGGATCCTAATATGAGGTAATAATTTCTTTAGATCTAAATAAATTAAATATAAATTTAACATGCAAGATCCTTAATTTGAGGTTTTAGGAAACTATAAATTAAAATAAATTTTAATTTAAGGCCCGCCGAAGGTGCTTACACTATTCCCAAAACCTTTAAGTGGTATCAGAGTGGCCCCGTTTCAATTTTATAATTATTTATTTGATTGTTGATCTCTATGAGAAATAATGGATAGATATTTCATTTCATATTATTCATTATTTAATCCATTTTCATTAACATGGTTTTTACACATTAATTATCATCATTCATGTTTTATTTTTATTAAAGTATTAAAAACAGATGAAGAACAAATAAAGATTCCCTTGAGATGTGCTGATAATTCAAGATGGATAACATGATATTACATGGCGTATAGCCGGAATACATGTTGTCTACTCAAGTTCACTGTACCTAACCATGTTTCTGGATACATAGTGTGTTAAGAAGTAAATTACACATGGTACATTTATTTCAAACCACTTGTTTACTTGGCTAACCGACACATGGATTTTCAGATTAAATGGCACGTAGCTGGAGTACATGGTGCGTAGTCAACACAGTTTAGTAGAAAAATTTGTGCTAAACATGTAGTTAAATACATGGTAAAAACCATGTGAGACTGATATCCTTGAACATTAATGGATTACACGACATGTAGCCAATGTATACAGTGTGTAGTATTAATTATTCTGTCTAAATTACACATCGATCCATTCAGTGAGTCAAGAAGAAACACAACAAGAAGAACACATGATGTGTGGCTAGCGTACATATTATATAGTCCTGCATTTGAAGAAAACATTGAGTATTTTAGTGGGTTGTGTGGACACATGAAAAGAATAACACATGGCATGTAGTTTCCTTATACACACTGTGTAGTCCTAGTAAGGTACACGTCAAATCCCCAGACACATATCCTGGGTACATGGAAATCAAGGTACACGATGTTTAGATTGTAAGTACAGGACATTTAGTGTCCCAATAAATTATATAATTAAGTTACATTAAATTGTTAAATTGAAGCATTAAAACATTATTTTATTGATTGGAATACATGGTGTGCTTAATAATTTAATAAAGTTTTAAAAGAATTATCAAATTATTAATTAATTTATTGAAATAATCTATGATTATTGGTTACATAGTTAATTTGGAATGAATTTCTTTAATGATGGGTATCTCCAAGTGAACTCATATGGTTATAAAGATGAAACCAAGATGCTTCCAACTTAGGTGATACAAAAGAAGACATATAGAATGCTCGAACTCATTCTATGACTTGGAAAAGGAGTTCTTCCCTTATGTTAAAGATTGATTTATTATCCTATAAATAAATAAACCGCTAGATAATCTCATGATTGGGCCATTTATTTATTTATGCGTTATATATTATTTATTTTATGGATGAAAGATAGAGTCCATATAATTAAATTAATTAATTGAAAAAGATAGAATTTAAATAAATATATTATGTAAAAATGTTTTATAAAACATGGTTAATAAATTAAGTAATATACACATAATATTAATAAGGAATATAAAAGATAAAACAAGATAAAATTTACGCATAATAAATAAAATCCATCAAATATATATTAATTCCAACTTGGACTTCCATTACTTGATTAGGAATGAAACTAATAGAACTAAGTGTTTGAAAAACCCTTGTTGAGACACTTAATTTTATAATGAGAGTTCTTATGAATGTTTGGGGTTAACTTAACCATTTTACATCAAGAGGAGTAAAATTTTATATAATTGGTGTAATTTGGAGGAAAGTATTAAGGAAATACCAATTAGGATTTTAGGATTTGGGAATTTTCTCAATGGATCAAGGAGCTACAAGCTTGCAGTTAGAAAATACTCACCCTTCTAAATATTTTCATACAGCTTGACCAACCCTTAGTAGGGTTATGTTAAGGGGAATATGGATCCTTACCACTAGAATTTCCTAGAAATTATATATTTTGAGTTCAATTTTGAGGGTTGTTGAGACTTGATAAAATATTGGAATAATTAATCAAATTAATTATTATTATTTCTCACATAATTTGTAATCAAGTGAAGTTCTAATCATCTGTTTTAATTATTATAGAAAATGGAAAGAAAAAACACATACTAAAAATAGTACGAACATTTCTTAAATCAAGGTATGTACTTACAGATACAAATTTCCAAATTTTGTACAATATTTTATGCATTGAATTATTATCAGAAAGTTTTTATTATGTGCTTTAATCCCCCACTCTTGTCCTTCCACCCCAAAAAGGTGAGAGAAAGTGAAATGGATGCTTACTAGATATATATTAAGGATGATTCTTATGTCTATTGTATTATATTATCAACTATGACTAGAGAGTTGATAATACAATATAAAGACATAGATTCTTACACCAAAATATCTCATATTCTTTCTCTTGATAAAGATAAATAAAGGCCTGAAATAAATAAGATTGTTAATTCACTATATCTGTGTAAACTGGAAAAAATAAATCTATATACTGACCATTATTTCAAAATTATGGGGTTTATTTATTATTTAGAAAAAATTTCCTTAACTTATATAATAAATTATCTATTAATCTTATATTATCATCCTTTCCACCAAGTTTATCCTTATTTGTCCAATCCTAGATAAAAAAATAGATAAATTGTTTAGGAATCCTTTTTCCATACTTCACCAAGTAGATAAGGATTGGTTTAAATATTTTCCTCCACCCCTTATAGTGAAAATTTTAAATTACAATGCTGAATATCCCATGGTTAATCTAAATCCAAAAAATCCTTTATGATATCCTTCAAAGAGACAAAATATTCAAAGATGGAAGAATGAACTAGAGGTTATTTGCTTCTTATGTAGAAAGAATGGACACTTGAAAAGAAATTGCAATGAATTGAATAAGAAAGTAGTTTCATCCACTTTAGTTATATTCGTTAAGTTTTTATTCACTAATTTTATATTAAATACAATATTCTTACAACATAAATATATTTAAATATAGGAAATGAGCAAGAATAAAAAGGTTATAAAGTGAGATTAAAAGGAGTTGAGAAAGGGTGATTCCTATATTATCCAAGGCGAGATCACTATTTCTCATTGAAATATTAGATTGATTAAAGTTTGTAAAAGTGTGACAAAAACATTTATCTTAGTTTCCAACATGACACAACGAGACATTATTTCATTTTCAGAATAACTGTTGCTATGGTACATAAATACTAAACTAATAGTTCAGTAAATATTGAGTCACAAATATAAAGTGAAATTAATTATGAATATAAAATATAATACTCTTACCTAATCATGGAAATATAATTCATTTTAAAACAAAACTGAAAGTAGTTTACCTATTTATACCCATCAAAGTGCTTTAGTCTCAATTGAGCTAAGATATTGGATACTCAAACAAACTACTTATCATGTTTTGGATAAATAAACCTTTATAAATAAAGTTACATCACAAAAAATTTAGAGTTAGTTCAACATGTCCATGAAAACTATTCTAAAATAAAGGTAACTTCATATACTTCATGAGATTCCTTTAAGAAATTTTATAAATTATTAGTGAAGTAAATGAGTACACTTGGTAAAGATTAAGGAATATCTGAGATGTATTATCAAATAATATCTTATCCAAGTAATAATTTATCATATATATAGAGTAAAGGTTATCCCTAAATCTCATTTCCTTATATACATCAATGTCATGATAGTAGTAAAAGGAAGATCAATGACAAGTCATATATATATTTCAAATCTTCCATTATTCCCTTCAAGAGATATTTTATAAATATAAGTAAAACAACTAACCATATGAAAACTATATTTTATAATGGATTTTATATCAATTTTGATATGATAATAATCTATTAGGACACTATCAAATGTGTTTGTTGAAAATCATTTGTTAAAATCTAAACTTAGCTACAAAAAAACATTAAGGTTCATTTGAGTTAATGACAATATAACCACTAAGGATATTAACATATATCCAGGATAAAATATATTTTCATAAATTAAGTATATCTCTTTTAAGATACTGGTAGTAGACTTAAATTCTATGGGTTAGGGCTCCAGGTGCACATGGGTTAGCATACCAATACTATACTCCATTAATCTTAGTGAGAGGAGTAGTTACAGAGACACATACAACATATGAACTTGTAATCTAAGAGGTGTTTTATATTCACCATGGTGGTTGATACATATATTTTCTTCTTCTAGAATAAATATTCTTACAATAAAGCAATAAATGGTAATATGATTTAGTTTGAATTATTTATAAATTCAAGTAATGGATTCCATGTATCAAAATTCAGGGATTCCATATTCTGAATTTTTCTAATACTTGATACTTCTGTTGAGTATTCAAGATAAACTTAACATGTATGGTACAAGATGGTACCAATAAAAATGATTGATTATTGAAAGCTTACTATTTAACAAGACCTATACTCCAATCATCATGAGTAAAATCCTTTTGAATTTTACCTTTTCAAATCATATTTCTATGATCATTATATTGGGATATTTATTTTCAAGGCCACCTCATTTAGAGGAAACCTTAGAGTATATGTCTATATGACATGACCAAATTATACCCTATGGTATATTTCTAAAAAGAATAAAAAAAGGGTTGGTGAAATTTATAAATATTAGTAAGATATACAGATTATATAAATTCATTTATGAACAAATCATGCATAGTGATAATAAAATATTCATTTGGAAACAAATAAGTTATAGGTGTCTCTAACTAGTTAGTGGGAGTACTATAAGTTTTTAAGATAAATATGTTGATAACATATGAAAAAAATTGATATGTATTATCAGTTTGTTAATACTATGGAATGAAATTTCTTCAAGTTTGACTTAAATTAGAAATAGTGTTCTGGGGAACAATATCTATAATATTGATCTATGAGTTTTCTAAATATAGTAGCAATACATATATTAACATAGTGTTAAAAAAATACAAGTTGAAACAATTAAAGAATGAATTATTGTTGCTGTAGTAGAACATGTATAGGCATTGGAAGAGATTATAGAGATTAAAATAATTTCACAAGCTTAAGTGCGGGGAATTAATATCATGTTTCATGATTTGTATTGATGTTTGATATTACTGATGCAAAAATCACAATAGGTGAATATAAAATAGATCCACAATAATTTTATAAATCTGTAGTTAGAACTATCCAATAGTACTTGTAAAAGTAGAAATGGCTGAGTTCATGTTTTCTCGAGAAGAGGGAATACTAGAAATCAAGGTAATTCAAAACTTGTATTCACTTAGTTCAATTAGATCTAGTATCTAAGAAAAGGATAAGTTAATATGAAATAAAAACTTATTACAACCAGTGGTTTCCATATCTATAATATCCATGTACATTACAACCTCTGATATAGCTTAAGAAGTGGTTTTTGCAACATCCTATTATAATTTTGGGTTACAACAAAAGAAATAGATTTATCATTTTATTATAATTTTTGAATATGGATTTAGTCAGGATGTCTGAATTTTGACATGGTAACAAGAGGTGTATACTCAGTTATATGAAAACTTTAGGGATTTTCTCAAGAAATTAATGTTACTGTAATCAGATTCACCATAGACACACATGAGTTTACCTACCTTAGCCATTGAAACATGGTAGGACTAGTAGTTGTATCCATAATCAGTAGAAGCATGTTTTTCATGTGAGGAATAATCGGTCATTAATATTTAGATCTAGTGAAAGTGAGAGTTTTTTGGAGTTGGTTCCATAGAAACAAATTCACTATACTTTATATTACATGGATATTTAAAGGAAAGTATATTAATATAAATATATTATCACATATTGATTGTTCTTATATATAAAAATTATGTGATAATTTCCTAGAGTATATGATGCATTGATAAGGTCATAATAGTTCCCTGATATGATGTGAATCTTGAAATTCCATGATGATATTATTAGAATAGTTATACATTCAGATAATATTCTATGATAGGGAACACAATATATAGATGGTTAGGTGAAAGTACTCATAAGCGGATGAGGATTTTTTTCATGAAGTTTTTCACTTGTTAATCTCTAAGATGAGAGATTATGAGAATAGACCTGAAAGTAGGAATTTGAAATTTTTTGGTGTCATTGTAAATTTCTAACTACGAGCATGTGTGATGGTCCTTAAACCTTAATATTATAATTAATTCATGTCATGAATCACACACTTAGATTTACTGATAAAAATCATCATGCCATATGTTGGCGGGTAGTAGAGTATGTTGGGTGCATCATGAATGATGTGTCATTAATGGATAAGTCAATAAATGATTTTACCTTATATATTCATGGAAGTTAATATATTGTCCCTTTGATTGAAATAAAACTATCACATTAAATTCCATGTCCATGGTGTAACATCATTTATTTCAAACAGTAAAATAAATACATATCTAGAATTTAGATTGATGACACACATGTGAAAAATTCTTCATGAAATACTGTGACAAAGGGATCATATTACATTGTGATCATTCATATATGGTTTTTGATGTTGCAACATTAAGTTCTTTCTCTTGGGTGACTTGACCCTTTGTTAGATAGTACTCTTGGACTTTAGGAGTACCCACCAGATGCCAATGAGAAATAATCATAGAGGGTCACACACTAAGTGTTTCTATTGATCTCAATTAAAATTTATTTGAATTTAATTAATGGAATAAATATTATTCTGAATACTAAGGAATAATTTTATTCAAGTTTTATTGATCGAATAAATTAAATTAATATTTATTCACCAAATTGTGAATAAAATATACATATTTATTTTATTGACTATTTAATAAATACTTATTCACTGGTTTGTGAATAAAAATATATTTATTTATGAATTAAATGTTTATTAGGGTATTCAAGAAATATAGAGGAGTTTGAATGGACCAATAATGCATCTGGTGATAAATATTAATTCACAAGCCAGTAAAATAATATATTTTTTATTGTGCAATTAATCACACACGCCATAAAATAATAATAATAATATTATTATATAGAATAAGGTTTAATAATAATTATAATATTATTTAAGGTTTTGTACAGAATTAAATAATATTTTAACATAAACCCCAACTCTATAAATAGATGATTATGTCTATTGTATAGGGTTAATTGAAAATTGTGAATAAAGAATCCTTTTACACAATAGACTTCTCTTTCTCACTCTTTCACTCTCTATTTCAGCATCTCTTCCTCTCAAGAACAAGAAGAAATACTTCAATCATGAATAATCTTAAAGTTATGAAGATAAATAATGTGAGACAATTGATTCTCCGCTCTAGAACATGAAAATCAATTGGTGTTTCTCGGATATCAATGGAGCACATGTGGATCACCATTAGAGGGATTATACACTTGAATCCTTACATCACCACAAAGGTAACCCAAAAGGGTTTTTTTAGAAGATCAAAAATTTCATCAAAGAAAATATCATAAGATGAGGTAATCATTTCTTTCGATCTAAATAAATTAATTATAAATTTAATATAAAAGATCCTCAATTGGGGTTTTAGGAAACTCTAAATTATAATAAATTTTAATTTAACACCCACTAAATGGGCTTCTGATGTTCTTGGAACCCTTAGCTACTATATGTCATGTGAAGTGACCACATGAATATAGGTTACCTACCACATGAGACAACTATGATAGAAAGAAAAAAATTTCTATGAGTTGGAGCTACCGTATGAAATTTTTTCTCAACTACAAGTTATGTTAAATAACAGTATGATCATTGAAGCTATCGTGAAGAAATTTCTCAATTTCATAGTGACCATATGATTAATTGGATTGAACACATGATGAAGTAGGTTGAATTCATGAAAAGTTGAAATGATTTTAAGAAGGATTTCAACTGACCGCTTGAAATATTTCAAAGTGTTGAAGCGACCCCACATTAAAGAATTTAATAAACTGCATGATGAACTTTAAAGAGACCACAAGTTGAACTTTCAAGAGATTAAACATTAATTTTACAAGTTAGGACATGGTGGAAATCAATTTACCACATGTTAAAGGATGAAGCTATCTCAAAGTGATTTTACACCGACCGTGATTGATAAAGTTACCATGAATAAAGTTTAAATTATTAATGGATAGTATTGGTATTTAACGAGACTTTTTTGAGAGGATAATATCTATCAGTATAAGAAGTTAATTTAAAATTCTCAATGAATACTTTTTGGAGATGGATCTTCAAAAACAAGGAAGTATCTCTCATGAAAGATAGAGGCATGGTAGCAGTTCTTTACTCTAAATTTTTTCACTCACCAATGATACTCTATTTTATATAATAAATTAAAAAAAACTATAAGAAGGTTAAAATAATTGCAACAATCATTCCAAATACCACCAAATAATTGGACAAGTAGGAGAACCTTTTTGATCAACCAAAATTCGATCAAAGATTGAGTTTCATCAAACTTCCACAATTTATTCACTCTCATTGTTTTCTTTATATATTGAATTGTGCTTGTATATTCTATATATTTATTCATACCTTATCTTGATTTACATTTAAGAGTACTCTGATACTCCATTATCTTGTTTCTTCACATTTGATTATCCCACATATAACTATGGAAGAGACTTTGTATTTCCTAGATTTCATTATGAGTAGTTATTTTGTAAAAAAAATATCTAGGTTAGAGAAATGTTTATTAGGTTTTACTAAATGTTCTTGGAATTAAATTAATATCAAGTGGAGAGTATTAATCTCCCACTTGTAGCTAACCTCTAATTGAATTCCACTATGTGTGTTATTTTTCTTTAACTAATTATTTTCTTAAATTCATTCTAAAATAATTTTATGACTATTTATTTATACTAAGTAATTTTTAAATTGAGTTTTGAAAAATATTCTCTAATTTTTTACACTTATAAGTGACATATATTATGTTTTATATAAGTAGATAATTTCTAAAGATAAAATAATTCTTTTCATTTTAACTTGGATTTGATCAATCCTTTGAGAAAATATTTTAAAATATCAAATTATATATAACTAATATTTTTTTAAACTTTGATAGAAATTTAAATTGAGGGGATTTTAATTTATAATTTTCAACTTTTTTGTTATATTGGAAGATCAATTTGTAGGCTTTGGGTGCAGCATAAGTGCATGGATGGGTGTACCCATCTTTAATTTTTCATCAATATGAGATCCGTCATGGTGATAAAACTCCAAATCTTTGGATTAGAATGAAGAATGAAAAAATGAAAGAGGGAAGTTCTATAACCATAGAGAGGATCATCATATGTTGGTTATAATTAATTTAATTAAAAGATAAGAATTACCTTGATGGAATCCTCTCTTTGTTGATGCTTATGGTCATGTTCTGATGTGATCCGTCGTTGCATCACAGAATACAAGTGTTGGATTCCTCTAGCAGTGATCCACACATGCTCCACGTATCTTTGGACATCATCGAAGGAATGTATGGGTGATAGTGTGTAATATCCTTTTCTTGTGATGTCCTCCTTTGATCGCCTTGAGATCCGCTTCCAAAGTGCTATCCGTTATCTGATGGAGGAGGATATCTCTCGTAACTTGAGATCATTATTGGGGGAAATGAATTATCTCTTAACTTGAGAGATTTATCCAAATCCATTGTACACAATGACAAAGAATGTCTATATCTAATGAGAATAATGTAATTGGGATTTATATTAGTTAGAATAATAAAAAATGAATTAATTACCCAAAGAATTTATTCATTTTATTTAATTCTTAGTAATACCCCATGTCTAATAATAACATTTGATTATTATGTTTATCACTTGACATGCACCCAATGAATTAAATCTAATATTATTTAATTAAATAAATAATATAATTTCTCACAAATACCAAGAACAACTACACAGAGTGTATATTAATATACATGGCATGTAATTTTGTTTTTCAATTTTCTTTATTTCCACCACCACATTTATTAGACCTTGAATAATTATTATTTATTTCTTAAATAAATATCACTGCATTATTCTATAACAAATATATTATTTCACCCACAGTATATTCTATCGAATAACTAGTGTCGAAATAAATGTGATCTAACATACTTGAATAATTATTAAACCAGAATTGGGAATAATCTTTATTCAACTTGTTAAATGAATATTTAACTAAGATACTTGGATAAAATTAGTGTGTGACCCTCTTGGCCTCTTTCTCAGTGGCATTATAAAAATCCTACCTAAAGTCTAAGGTTAGCATCTAGAAACATTCCAAGGCACCCATAGAGAAAGAAGTTAATGCCGCAATGATATGTCACCTCATATGAATGCTTAACATGTAATGTAATCCCTTTGTATCGATATCTTCAATCAAGTGGGTTGCATGCTAGTGTCATCAACCCATGCACTCAATTACTCTTTCTTTGACCTCCTAGAATTGAACTTTCCCATTCCTTACTATGACCATTGATTTATTTAGTCTATATCAATTCCATCAAAGGGATTGAGATATCAACTTCTGTTATGGAACAGAAGAGAACAATACTTTCTCTCATTATCTATTAATGCAGTATTACTTGTGACACACCCAACATATCCTACCTCACTACGAACAATGTTTCATCACAGTTTTCGTCAATACATCTAAGTGCACAAGTTTTAATACCCATTAATAATAATCCTATTGTTTAAGGAACAATACACACATCTGTAGATAGGAACATCCAATGAAACTATGAAATACAGATTTTCCACTGGCAGGTCTTATTCTCATAATATTCTCCTGGATATTACCAAGGGATCACACCATGAGAAGTTGCCTCAAAGTTTTATGAGTCCTCACCCCTAATGGCCTGTGTTATTTTTTCCCCTAAAATAACATCATCCGACCATAGAATGTATATTCAAGAATAGTGTTATGGAACTTCTAGGTTCTCATCATAGGAGGGATCCACTATAACCCTTTAGTGCAACAACCATCCTTAGGAAATTATCACATGAATTGTCATGCAGAAGAAAAATCAAGGTGTGATAAGGTATTTATTAATATTCAAATCCATGAATAAAATATTATCATAAATTATAAAGTAGTTTTTTCTTGGCCACCAAATCCAACAGACTCCCACTTGGACTAGAGTCAACTCCTAACAACCTTTAACCCACTAGCTCTCACATGATATTCATGCTTCTGCTGAGATAGACCTTTAGTTGTGGGGTCCTCCGCATTCTCTTCCGTGGACACTATGCTCACTACAACTTCACCCCTTTGATATAAATCCATCAAGAGGTGATACATTTGGAGAATGTTATTTATTTGTTGATATGACCTTGGTTCTTTTACAATATCCACCTCTGTAGTATTATCACAATATAACGTGATAGGGTCTATACTACTTGTCACCACATCAAGATAATAGACAAAGTTTTGAATTCAGATAGCTTCTTTTGCTACATTAGAAGCTGCTATATATTTTTACTCTACTGTAGAATCAGCGATAACTGGATTCTTTGAACTCTTCCAGATCACAGCTCCTCCGTTGAGATTGAAAACATATCCTGATTGCGACTTCAGATCGTTATAATCTTTCTAAAAACCAGCATCAACATATCATCTGATTACAAGCTCCTCGTCTCCTCCATACACCAGGAAAATATCCTTAGTTCTTCTTAGATACTTAAGTATAGTCTTAATAGCAGTACAATACTATTATCCTAGATCTTCTTTACATCATCCTACCATTCTCAATGCATATGAAACATAAAGCCTGATACATAACATGGCATACAAGATAGATCCTATAGCTGAAGTGTATGGGATATTACTCATCCTATCTTTCTCTTGTTGTGTCTGAGCACATATTCTTTTAGAAAGATGTAGTCCATGTGACACTAGATCCAATCCCCACTTATATTGTTCCATACTAAATTTATTTAGTATCTAGTCAATGTATATACCCTAACTTAGTCTAAGTAGCCTCTTGGATCTATCAGGAATAATCTTGATCCCTAGAATGTAGGATGCTTCACCTAAGTCCTTCATGGAGAAACACTTGTTCAGTCAGTCCTTAACTAACTGTAAGACTGGTACATCATTTCTAATAAGTAATATGTCTTCAACATATACTAATAGAATAACGACTGCATCCCCATTAAACCTCTTATAAACATATGGATCACATTCATTATTAATGAAACCAAATCACTTTATGGATTCATTAAATCGAATGTTCTAGGACCTGGAATCTTTTTTTAATCCATAAATGGATTTCTGTAACTTGAAAACCCATTTGGCTTCACCTGGTGTCATGAACCCTTCTAGTTGTGTCATATAGACATCTTCTTAAATATTCCTGTTAAGGAATGCTATTTTGAAATCCATCTTCCAAATCTCTTAATCATGGTAAGCTACCATGGGAAATATGATTCTTATGGATTTAAATATAGAATCTGGAAAGAAGGTTTCATCGTAGCCAATTCCTTGATGTTTTTTTAATCCTTTATCTATTAGCCTTGATTTATAGGTTCTAACTTGACCTTCCATGTCCAACTTTATCTTGAATACCCATTTGCATCCAATGGGCTTTACATCAAATGGCTCATCGAACAGAACCCAAAATTGGTTATTATATATGGAATCTATCTCATAATTTACAGCTTCTATCTATTTTTCATCTTCTGAGATCTCTACTACTTCCTTGTATAATAGAGGTTCATCATTGTCCAACAATAATGATTCACCATCCACGGTGACTAGGAAACCAAATCTCTATGGTCCCCTTGCCACTCTTGAGCTCCTACGCAGTACTTCTGTTTCTAGAACCTCTTCTACGGGGACCTGTGGAACTTGTTCCTCTACTAACTACTATGTATCTTGAGCATCAACTTCATCGAATTCAATCTTTATCCCACTATACTTTTTGAGGATGTTCTCCATCTCAAGAAAGACAGATTGTTTGGTGACAATCACTTTCTTTTTTGATGTGTAATACAGGTAATATGCTTTTTTTTCCTTAGGATATTCTATAAAGACACACATCATGCCCTAGGGTGCTAGTTTGTTTCCTGATAAGGCATTAACAAATTACTCACATCCCCATACACATGTGTGCGAAAAAATGGGTTTCATTCCATTCCATAACTTGGAGGGAATTCCATTTGCTGCCTTAGTTGGTACTCGATTTAATGTGTATGATGTAGTTTCAAATGCATATCCACAAAAGGATAATGGAAGATCTGCTTAACTCATCATTGACCTCACCATTCCCAACAAGTTTTAGTTCCTCCTTTCACTAACACCATTCCACTATGGTGTATGAGGAGGGGTGAGTTGAGATAGAATCCTAGACTCCAGAAAAATTTCAATGAACTCTTGGTTTAGATATTCTCCACCTAGATCCGATTGAAGCTTCTTTATCTTCTTATTAAGATGATTATATACTTAATTTTTTATATCCTTAAATTTATCCAAGGACTCTGACTTATTCCTCATTAAGTAGATATAGCCATATCTAATCAAATCATAATTAAAAGTAATGAAGTAAGAATATCCACCTCTAGATACTACCAGAAATGGTCCACACACATCAGTGTGTACCAATCCTAGAAGCTCTTTGGACCTTTAACCCTATCCACCAAAAGGTGTCTTGGTCATTTTCCTTTATAAACAAGCATGACATCTATAAAGTGGTTTTAGATCAGTAGAGTATAAATAACCATCTTGGTAGATATTTTTCAAGTGATTATCATTTATATGACCTTGAAGGTGATGCCAAAACTGGGTGTTGTATGAGTCATGTGAGTTTGTTTCTTTATCAATTTCCAACACTTGTTTTTTTTAATTTGATACATACAAACCGTTATTTAAATATTCCATACCATAAAATACATTGTTCTTATAAAATAAACAACTCTTATTTCCAAACTTGAAAATAAATCCATCCATATACAAACATGATATAGAAATTATGTTCTTGGTAACAATAGGTACATAATAACAGTTATGTAAAACAACTTCATTCCAGTTAGTAATGGGAGATGGAAATCGCCAATGGCCAACACAACTAGCCTCACACCATTGGCAGCTCAAAGATCCACCTCATCTCTAGAAATATTTCTAAATCTACTTGGTTTCTATATTTATAGACAAATGTGTGCCCCACATTCTGTATCTAATACCCAATGTATATAAATGAAAATATTACACTTGGTAACAAATGCACCTTTAGCATCTCTATGCTTCTAGGTGAAATTTCTCTTCTAGTGTCCTAGCTTGACACATGAAAAACATACTACCTCCCATTCCTTTCCCTTCCTGTAGATCTTCCCCTTATTTAAGGTACGGTGCTTAGGGGCTTCATACTATTTATAGATTCTTGGTCCCTTTTCCTTGTCCTTTCTATTCTTATTCACCATAAGGATTGCAGGGTTTTCAGACCCCATGTACTTATCTACTTAGAAAATCAAGGTCAGAAGTTCTGATAGACTCTTCTCATTGTTCCTCATGTTATAGTTTACAATAAATCTAGATAAGGTCTTGGTAAGTGATGATAGGATGATATATATAAACAAATCATCCGAAAATTTAATCACTAAGATGTCTATGTGTTCAATGTAGCCAATAAGATTGACTACATGAGGTCCAGCTGGCACAGACTCTCCAATATTAGTTGTGAAAAAACCGTTGGAGGTCTCATATCTCTCCTATATCACATTCTATTGATAGATATACTTAAGGTGAGACATCATTCTATAAACGTCCATGTTTTCATGTTGCTTCAAGAGATCATTAGACATGACCTAAAGCATGAAACATTGGACATATGTGGCATCATCCAAATGTTTTATATAGAGAGATATTTCCTTATCACTAGGATCATTTCCATGTGCAACTGAACATGCTCCTCTAGCACATATACTTTCCTCTTGTGGCGAAGGATGACATGTAAATGCCTCTTCCACTCCTAGAAATTGGTGTCGGTGAGAAGGTTTTCCTTCTCGAGTATGGTTCACAATGATATGTTTGAAGTAATTTTTCTACCCATTTATAAAAATTAATATGATAAAATATTTAGTAATTTATCATGATAAAACTGAGACAATTAAATAAATTAGTACTTATTAGTCTCCCACTATTTTATCAAAATCCAATAACCCTCACAATTGACTTTGAAATATTCTGTTTCTGGAATATTCTAGTGTAAATGATCCATATTTCTCTTCACATTACCCCAACTAGGTTGGTGAGGCAACTTGAAGGGTTTTAGGTAGGCATTCCAAATTCCAATTGCATTAACTTGCAGTTTCTTGATCCACTGAGTGGTCTCCCCAATCTTGAAATCCTTTTATTTTGGATTTCGTCAACCTTTTCCTCTTGGTCACACCAATTCCTATTGTGGAAGTCAACCCTTAATGTGAACCAAGTCAAGTCAACCAAAAACCTCAAATTATAATTCCTTGATAATTTAAATCACCCAAAATAATGTTGGTCAAGCACTTTGAACTATGGTGCGATTCTAACCAGGATTCCCGAAGGTTATACCAACTTAATATTTCCTTGAGGGATTTTATATTTATACATAAATTTCCATTTTATTATCTTTCTTACATGCTTGTTAATATTAAGTGGGATATAATCAATTGATTAACCATGTCTAGTATAATATTTATGCATAAACCATTCTTATTTTACTTCCATCTTGCATGCTTGTTTAATTCATTAATTGTGTGATCATAACAACACACCCATAATAAATAAACCATGCAAATGACAGAAATAAAATTAATGGCATGATCATGAGATTGTTCTATTGGTTAGTTTATCTATCACTTAGTAAACTAACCCAAGACCTAGGGGAGAAAACACATTGAACCTTTTGGGTTCATGTTTACATATTTCCACCTATCTACCTTTATATCTACTTTGATTGGTTTCACCTTGGATCCTAACTTGAGCCGTCTCTACTAGTTTGGGAGCTCCATCCATTACATATGATTTTATATCACACATAGGTGAGGGGTAAAATGGGGTTTTAAATAAAATAAACCCTAGGTATGTAGAACCTACATATTAATGAGGAGAAGGTTAAGAGGACAAACAATTTAATTTAAATAAATAAATAAAAATAGATCATCCACATACAAAGTTCCTGGTTTAGCTCATTATCATCCATACATGTAATGATATTTATTTATAAAACTATCATTCAATTATTTAATCATTCTCGTTTAAGATAAATCACACTCAAATCAATTAATTATTATCTTTAATTAATCAATCCTTTTATCTTAAACCATTTTCTATATCTCCTTGAGATTCTCATCAATCATAATTTTAAAGAAATAAATTCATTTAAAATTATCTCTGTATGTAACTTTTATCTTGAAGAAAAATCGATGAATTCCCATTAATAACTACCCAATGAGTAGAAATGAACATTACATAGATTTTAAATTAAAAACACATATAAAAAACCTATCACGTGATGTGCCCCATCTTTACACCTACACCATGGTACACATCTCAAGATTTTGTATAATATAATAATAAATTTTAATAAATCTATGTAATTTGGATGAGTACACAGCATGTAGTTCATACTACATGACATGTACTATTGTTCACCATCCATCCAAAGTACACACCTGGGGATACAATGTGTATATGTACTTCAGAAATCTTTGGAGTACATGACATGTCCAATGGGCCACACTCTGTGTAGTATTCGCGTTACATAGTATCCATCCAGGAAAGCCGTGTATGGGGTACACGATCCAACCCTAACCTGAAGGGACTACATGCCATGTACAATGATCCACACGATGTGTAATCCAGAAACTGTGTGCCACCTATTCTTGGTCAACACATGGAGTCATTAAGACTTATAAAAAATCCAATCACACGGTTTGTTTTGGTGGACCAGTCCTGATGCATTGAACCTTGACTACACAACGTGTACTACCAAATAAATGTCATGCGTTCTGGTGTTGTATGACCAGGAAACTTTGGCACCTCTAGATGAGATCCTATGATTTATTTTAATCAAAATTAAAATAAAAGATCTTTGCTGTTAGGTGAATGAGAAACGAAATCGGAGGAAGAGATATTGAGATTAATATTTACAGAACGATTAACTTGAATTGAAATAACTAATTTATTAAATGCATAAACCATCAATGGAAAAACTAAATAATTATAATCAATGATATGACTGCTCTGATACCACTTGTAGGTTCTAGGCGCAACAGAAGTGCATGGATGGATGTACCCAAATTTAATTTTACCATTAACAATGATCAATCTGAGATCTATCACGATGATAAAATTCTGAATCTTTAGAATATAACAAAGAATGAAAAAAAGGAAATAGGGAAGTCCCATAAACATAGAGAAGATCATTATATGTTTATTATTATTAATTTAATTAAAAGAAAAAAATTACATTGATGGAATTATCTCTCCATTGGTGCTTCCAGTCATGTTCTGATGTGATTCGTTGTTGCGTTGCAGAAGCCAAGTGTAAGCTTCCTCTAGTGGTGATCCACACATGCTCTACGTATCTCTGGACATCAATGAAGGATTCTCTGGGTTCTATCATGGAAGAGCCTTCGCTTGCGATGTACACCTTTGATCACCTTGATAGATGCTTCCAAAGAGCTCTCCTTGATCCAGTGTAGGAGGATATCCCTCGTAACTTGAGAGAATTATTAGAGGAAATGAATTATCTCTTAGATTGAGAGATTTCTCCAAATCTATTATGCACAACCACAAATAATGTCTAGATCTAATGAGAATAATGTAATTGGGATTTATATTACTTAGAATAATAAAAAATTAATTAATTACCCAAAGGTATTTATTCATTTAATTTAATTATTAGTAAGAACCCATCTCTAATAATAACATTTGACTAATATTATTATTACTTGACATGAACCCAGTGAATTACACATAATATTATTTAATTAAATAAATAATATTATTTCTCAAAAATACCAAGAAAAACTACACGGAATGTATATTAATATACATGGAGTGGACGTTTGTTTTTACATTTTCATTATTTCCTCCACCACATTTATTAGACCTTGAATAATTAATATTTATTTCTTAAATAAATATCACTGAATTATTTGCTAAAAAATATATTATTTCACCCAAAACATATTCTATAAAATAAATAGTGTCAAAATAAATGCGATAAAAAATCCTTGAATAATTATTAAACCACAATTAGGAATAATCTTTATTCAACTTGTTAAATGAATATTTGATAGAGATACTTGGATACACTTAGTGTGTGTCTCTCTAGGCCTATTTCTTAGTGGCATTAGGTAGATCCTTTCTAAAGTCCAAGGTTAGCATCTAACAACCTGCCAAGGCACCAATAGAGAAATAAGTTAATGACGTAATGACGTGTCACCTCATATGAACTCTTACCATGTAATGTAATACCTTTGCCTCGATATCTCGAATCAAGCGAGTTGCATACTAGTGTCATCAACCCATGCAATCGATTACTCTTTATTTGACCTCCCAAAATTAAACATTCCCATTTTTCACCATGGATATGGATTTATTTAGGCTATATAAATTCCATCAAAGGGATTAAGATATAAACTTTTTTATGGAACAGAAGGGACAAATCCTTTCTTACATTATCTATTAATGCGGTATTACTCGTGACACACCCAACATATCCTACCTCACTGAGAACAATGTGTCATCACAGTTTTCATCAATACATCTAAGTGCGTGAGTTGTAATAACCTTTAATAATAATATTAAGGTCTAAGGACTAATACACACGTTCGTAGATAGGAAAATCCAATGACACTAGGAAATGTGGATTTCCTACTGTCAGGTCTATTTCTCATAACATCCTCCAAGATATTACCAAGGGCGCACACCCTGAGAAGGTACCTCAAAGTTTTATGAGTACTCATGCCTAATGGCCTGTATTGTTTGTGTCCCTCAAATAACATCATCCGGACAGAGAACATATATTCAAGAATAGTGTTATGGCACTTCCGGGTTCTCATCATAGCAGAGATCTGCTATAACCCTTTAGTGAAACAACTATCCTTAGGACATTATCAAATGCATTGTCACATAGAAGAACAATCAAGATGTGGTAAGGTATTTATTAATATTAAAATACATTAATAAAAGATTATAATAAATTATAAAGTAGTTGGTTCTAGGCCACCAACTCCAACACAATTCACCCCCACTTGAGCATTCCTCTAGGACCAACACTTGATATCATAGTGACTTTTAATCTCTTATTTTCATGCTCTATATTTTTACTATTTTTATTTCGATTTTTGACCTTGATAAATTCATGAGGGAAATAAATCTTATTTCTATTTATTTAATAGCATGTTATTATAGATTCTAAACATGAAGGTTATACTACCAATAAACATCCTTATTTTAGGGGAACCAATTATGGCCAATAAAAAATTAAAATTAAAATATGTTTAGAAATTATGATATCTAATATTCAAGGAACTATAGAGGATAAATATGAAAAACCCATGACTTCTAGAAAGTAATGGGATAATCTGACTAAAACTACTTACAATTGTAATTTTAAATCTATAGATGCTTTATTTTTTGCTTTATGAAATATATTTTTATGCTATTGACTTTGAAATATATAAAAATTTAGATGTTCCTCATGAAGGAACATCCAATGTTAAATAAATTAGATTAAATACATACACCATGAAGTATGAATCTTTCAAGATGAAGCCCAATGAGTCAAAATTCAAAATGTATTTTAGATTTAATGAGATCATAAACAATATTAAGGCCCTTATAAAACTAATGAATGATAAAAAAGGTTATAAGATTACCAATATGCATACTAGATAGGTGGAGAAGCACCACTGGTTCCATTAGAGAATCTTAAGATACCAGTAATATACTAATCAAAGAACTGATTGGTAAGATGTTGATGTATAAAGAGGAATTAAAAACTGACAATGATTATGTTTAAAATAAGAAGAAAACTATAGAATTAAATACATATTATTTAAAATAAAAATATTTAATAAAATATGATTAATATGGAGATAAATATGATTTTAAAATTTATAATGGGATGCCACATCTAGTAAGAAAAGCACCACCTACACTTTTCACTTTTTGAGAAAGTCTCTAGTTTGGAATTTTGTTCAGAATAAATGCAGGATTAAGTGGTTCAGTGAGAATAATAGACCATTTTATCCAAGGTTAGTATAGTACCTCTATTTAAATATAGAATTGAAAATGGGTGGAAAGAATGATCTCATTAGAAAAACTTTAAATGGAACAAGGGTTGTTTTTTCTTCCAAGATATGGGCCAAATGTTTGAAGATGACTCAAAAAGGTGATTATGAGGTCGGCCAAAGTTATTACCCTATAGGTCATGAAGCCTTTGAGTATAAAAGATCTCTTCTAGAGCTAAATAGTGATGGAACACCTAAAAGGCCTAATATTTTAGATCTTTGTGGTGAATTCAAAATGTTGGTAAAGTTTATAAAATATTAAATCTTCCCAAGGAAAATAGATTTTAGTATCTAAATAAATTAAGATAATTTTTCCCTACTTAATGAATATTGATGTATAGATTAATATTTTTAGTTATCTAATGAGGTATATGGAAGATATATGGAAAACTTCTTCTAGGTTAAATTTGTTTCCATATCCCCAATTTATTTTAGTTATTCTGGATTTCAAAAGACTTATTCTTCAAGGGTAAGAAAAGTCAATAACCACTAGTGGAGTTTTTTTGAATAAAAATATTTGTAATAGAATGAGTATAAATTTAAATTCATCGAGAAAAATATGGGTTAATGATAATGAAAATTTTATGATAAGGTTAATTTGGTGAAAAACCCTATGAGACCCGAGGATAATGTAGACTAGAGCATAAAACAAGATGAAATAGTAGACTATTCTTCTGAAGGAAAATGTGTAGAATAAATACATGAAGATGAAAATAAATATAAGGAAGAAGTAGTTGTTCACATATTGGAATATAAAAGTATATTATATTTTAATACTAAAACTAAGGAAACTTATGAAGAATAAAAATACTCTCATGATTCAATGGATGCTGGAGTTCCTACTTTCAATGACATCACTTTTAGCACTCCTAAACCTCCACTATATCTACCTTATGAGGAAATGGATGTAAATGATGATAATGAATATACTGAAGTTTCAATGAATGATATTATTGAATTTATTTTTGAACATGAGGATGATGAGTCAAGTGAATAATAAGGAAGTAAATAAATACACATAGAATAAATGTCTAAGAAGCACTTAACTCATTTAGGATGTGAATGGAGATAATTTATAGGGATTAGGAGTACTACAAGTCCCATTTAAAGGGAATCATCTTCTAAGTGGTAGAAATATAGTTCAAATTATGGTGATGATCATGACGGGGGTATTCCATTTAGATATGGTTGATCATCAATCTATTTTTTATCCAAGGATTATAAGTGATATATCGGTGATCCAATTAATCTTGAATAAATAATTGAGCCATATTTTTCATGATTAATGTTTACTAAAGGTGAGATTGATTCATCAATTCAAGAAGTTTTATACAATGTGTTTGGCCCTACTCCTATAAATAATGATGAAGAAACTAGCATGGTGTCTCGTATTAGAGATAAAACCCCTATTATGGAAACAATGAATGAAATGCATTAATATCTTGGACCATCTACACCCTCTCCTAAAAATCCTACTTATTTCTATATTTATAAATAGTATTTAATGAGTTCAATAATAATTATATGATTGTGATTAAATAATTGTTTTTTATATTTGGAGTTTAAGCTAGACATACCATAAAGGAAGATATTTCCCAAATTGTTTCACATGTTGTAGATCAAATTAATCCTATGATTTCTTTGAAGACTGATCATATAAATAAAGGGATTTATAGTTTTAAAGGACAAGTGGGAGGACTTTAGAAATACTTGTAGGATATAATGGTAAATCTTGATCAGTGGTAATTGAATGTAATGGTTTAAGCCTCTTATTTTAGTTCACTTGCTCCTCATCTTTTTGTACCTTCTTCTCCCCCAATAAGGTATTCCTTGGGTGAAAATATTTTCAAAAAAATTCCCAGATATGATATGAAAGTTATTTTGGATGATTTATCTAGGATAATGGAAATAGTTCTCTTCAGTTTTCAGAATCTTACTACTAAAAACCGTAAGGCAGTTAGAAGTGATGCTCAATAATCTAGAAGAGATAAAAAGATTATAAAAAGATAAATTGATCACTATCTATGATGAATAATTATGAAATTTGATCTAAATTATCTTTTTAGATATTTGGCTAGTGAACTGAAGATTCCTCCTACTATAGTGGCCTTCAAAGTGAATGTGAATAAGTTGAAGGTTATAACACCTCTTTTATAGTTCTTCATGAAGGAGAAGTTCCTTTTTTCTCTATTATGAAGCAAGGAATATTAGCCTTGATGGTTTTAAATTATTTGATGGATGTATATCTCAATAGTTCTCACACTAGTATTATTTCCCCTTTAGTCATGCCTATACCTTATGATGCTTCAATACCTGCATCTTCTATGTTAGCCTCCATATACATCTCTATAACTATTTTTGGCTTCACTAAAATACAACTTGTTTAACATTTTATACCTATTTCAAGAGAATTTATCATTTCTAGACATTCATACTCTTACCCTTAGCCTTCCCCTTATATTACCTCTCATCCCTCTCACTATAAAGGCATATCTTTTATTGATCCTAAATATCCTATAGAGAGGGACTCTGATTCATATCCTGATTATGTTATCTGATAGGGAATTTTTATTTTATATTAAAATTTTTCTAATGGAATGAAATTTATTTTTTCCATGATTGTATTTGTTTGTATATTGATTATATTTGTTCCTATTTGATTATTTTCTAATTGTTCCATTCATGTATTACCTTTTTATAATCCAAAAATGGGGAGAACTTTGAAAATAATGTTTTATAATTTTTTATTTACCTTAAAAATTTATCCTTCCATGATTTTTGATTATAAAAAAGGGAAAGAGTATTAGATTAGTCCATTAATCCCTTATTTTCATGATCCAAATTCATGTTTCTTATGTTTCTAATGATTTTTTTGTTTTGTAGAGTTTTTTTCTAAAAAAACTATGAAAATTAGATAAGTATGGAAGCGACCACAATTTATATAAAGAGAACACATAAAGATAGACTACCTACAACATGAAATAAACATGAAAACTAGGTAAATTTTTTCTAATTTTTAGACCTATCACACAAATAAGTTGATCAACCAAAAGTTAATCCAAGTGACTATATGACCATTGAAGCAATCGTGAAAAAATTTCTCTAAGTGTAAGAGTGACCACATGGTGAAGTGGATCGACCGTATGACGAAGTGGATCGATCATATGAAGAATTGAAGTGAAAAAAAGGATTTAAACTAACCATTCAAGTTGGATTAATGTTTTAAAGTGACCACATGAAGGGATTCTAGTGACCGCATGATGAACTTTCAAGTGACCACATGTTGAGCTTTATTGAGACCGCATGTTGAGTTTCTAAGTAACCACATGGATGAATTCAAGAGATTATATATTGAAGTATAAAGTGACCACAAGAATAAATATAATTGACCATATGACCAGATTGAGATTTAGTTAACTTACTTAAGGGTGAAGCCACTACAAGGTGGCTATGCATCGATTGTGAGTGACAAAGTTACCATAGCTAAAGTTTAAATTCTAAAAAGATAGTTTTGGAATTTAATGAAACTTATCATATTGGTTAAGATAAGTCATTATAAGAATGATAATTACTCAATGGATACTTTTTGGAGAAAAATATTTGAATACAAGGAATCCTCCCTTAGTAAAAACACATGCATGGTAGTGGTGATTTACTCTAAATTTTTTCACTCATTGGAGATAATCTATTTTCTAGAAGAAATTTCAAAAAACTTTGAAGAAGGTCAAACTAACTACAACATTCATTCCATATCCTACTGTATGATCATACAATAAGGATAACCCTATCAATTAACCAAAATTCAATCAGAGATTGAGATACATTGAACTTCACACAGTTTCTTTGTTCTCACTATTTTCTTTATATATTGATTTTTGATTGTATTTTATATATATATATATATTTATTGATTATTATTTACTATATTGAGGAGTAATCTGATACTTCTTTCTCTTATTTATTAAAATTTTATTATCCCATGTATAATTATGGAATAGGCTTTATATAGCCAAGACTTCCTTGGAAGAAGTTATTTTGTAAAACCCCAATCTATGTTATGAATATTTTTATTAAGTTTTAATAATATTCTTGGTATTGGATTAATTTAAAGTGAATATTACTAAGCTCCAGTTTAGATCTAACCAATTTCTCAATTCTACTATGTGTGTTATTTTTTTAACTACCTTTTTTAACTTTACTCTAAAATCATTTTATAACTGTTTATTTCTTCTGGATAGTTTTGAAATTGACTTTAGAAAGATATAATCTGATAGTTTAAATTTATAAGTGATAAATATATTTTGTTTGATACAAGTATAATTCTTTCAAATATAAAGTAATTTCCATTTTAACTATGTTTTGATCAAGAATTTGAGAAAATATTTTAATGTATCAAAATATATATAACTAATACATTTTTTAACTGGGTTAATATTTAAAATTGAATAGATTTAAATTTATATTTAAAAAAAGAAATTTTACTATTGGAAGCTTAATTCACCCCCCTCTTGAACATTTATTAGGGACCAAAAAATAATAATTAAACTTTATTCAATCAAATTTAATAATAATACAAATATTTATTATGATTTTTGAGATCCATTTGGATCGATGGAATTGGTAATAACATATAAATACTATAAAAAATGAATAGTATCAAAAAAAATATAGTTACTGCACATGTTATAAGAGAGTTTGATTTAATAAAATCAATTATTTTGTACACATAACATGACCAAACATTTACTTCTTCTCAACATTTAGTTTGAGATTGAGACACGAGATAATCATTCTTATAAATCTAAACTCATGATATATCAATTAATTTAAGTAAAATAATAAAATATATATTTTCACATATCATGTGTGTAAAACCCCAAAAATTTAAGATATTTTTCTTTTTAAATAAATTTCATATATTTTATAGTTTTCAATTCATGTAACACTGAGTTATCTTGTGTTACACACAGGAGTGAATTTCTTCGATAGCTTGTGTTATACACAAGACTGAGTTTTATTAAGAAAGAGTATATTATTAAAATATTAATATTTAATATAATATAACCTAGATGTTAAAATAGCAGGTGTTGGTCAGAGTGGAATCTCAAGAGGGGGGTGAATTGGGTTCCTACTTAAAATTTCTGTTAAAAAAATTTATGATAAAGATCCCATAATTTTTAAATGGCCTAATTATTTAAGGCAGTAGAGATATAAATATTTATTTGGTCAACAGGTTTCTCAAAGGATGATTAGTCCTCAGTTAAATCAGTTTAAAACAATTTTTAAACTTTTGAAACAAGTTTACTGAATTAAACACCTACACACACTAACCATAACTAACAAACAAAGTCAATGCAAAACAGTTTTATGATTTATAAATTATAAGCAACAAAAAATAGATAAAACAGAGTATTACAAAATATAGTACACAGTAGAGTTAAACATGAGTTTCGGTCTCAAGCCGAGACTTTATCCTCTCCACTTGGTTATCACCTGCCACCAAACCGTTTATATAAATGATAAACTTGATACACAACCTATATTGGGATTTACAATAGTTTTTCACAAACTATCCTCGTCTCACACCCTCTTCCATAGTTCTTCATGGGAAAAAACAAATAGTACAGACCACACACGGTCTCTTCCATAGTTACACATGGGAAATAAGGTGTAAGTGTGTTTTGATGCGAGGATTTTCAGTATCCACTAGTTCAAGAACAGGAGACAGTGTGTAATAGTTAGACACACACAATTCTAAAATATATAAAATAAAAGAACAAAGTAGAGATAATATAACAAGATTGAGTTCAGAAAGATCTATGTGTTTTTAGTTCAGCTCTTGACTCCTTGGAGTGAAGAAATTGGCGTTCAAGTATTTCTATAAAAATTTTCCTCAAAATAGAGTGTCGAAACTCCAGGTCCTAGCTTCAAGTAACTGAGTGTTTTGCTTCTTGAGTTGACATAGAATTGATGAAGCACAAAAGGAAGATGTGATTTTGTCCCAAATGATCTTCGTGATGCTCTTGGGTTTACAACGTAAGTTCTGGATGGTTCTTCTTTGATCTAGCAAGTAAGTTCTTTCTCATGCATTCCTATGTCTTTTATTACACACACGCTTATTGCACTTTCACCTTTTCTTCTTGGGTATTATCTTTTATATTTGAGGCCTAAAAATAGGAAAAAGTAAACCACGTGCGGTCCTCCTTGTACCTCGTATTGTCGCTTGATACAGTCTCTTGATATGTCTATAATCAAAATATATCAATTTCAGAAGCATTAAATTTACCAAATATGAACATTAGAATATTCTTAAGAATTTGAAAAAGTATAAAGTAGAATAATGAGCATCGTTATACTGGTAATGTTAGCCTTTAGCGGTGACCTTATCTACGGCAACCTTCGGCTGTAACCTTCTCAATGGTAACCTTCAGCGGTAACCTTCTCAACGGTAACCTTCTACGACCTTCTCAATAGTAAACTTTTATCGGTTACCTTAATTAGTGATCTTCATCAGTGACCTTTCATCAGTGACCTTTCATAATCAGAGAAAATTTTCACTGTAATCTTAAACAGGAGAGTAGTGATATTAAAGATACATAGTTATCACTTGATAGAAACTAAGAATAACAACGAGACACGTTTATCATATAATAGAAACATGACTATCACATAAGTGATCAAGATTTGGGATTATCAAAACAGGTGAGTCCAACAACAAGAATTAATAGTAATTTATATATATTACAAATAATTTTAACATTTATCTTATATGTTTTTTGTACATGATATAAGAACAAATCCGATTTTTTGTATAAAATAAGTATTTTTCAAAAATGTTAATTTTACCATCTTTTAATGGAGAGACCATTTTAAATATAATGCTTGAAACTTTTATAATTTTAATATGAAAAAATAATATTCTTCTTTGAGTTTGGAATTTCAAAATTATCTCAGGGTTATTTTTTGGTATTTTTCTGAGAAGTTTCATTTTTTGATGAATAATGAAAAATACTCATTAAAAACTGACTTTTCATTTAAAAAATTATTATACTTTAAATTGATTTTTCTAAAGTAAAAATGTATCAATAATAAGAATATTAATCCCATGTAGGTTTTTAGAATCATTTTTTTATGTTGAAATTAAATATAAAACCTTATTGAATGTTTGAACGTTTTCTTTTACCCGCCTTCTCGCCACATATGTGAGATTAGTGTTAAACTTAATTATTCACTTCTGTGAATTGAATTTATAAAATAATACATAAATTTTTTTAACCAGTATTATATTTAGAGTCTAATAGGATTAAATTAATTTTTTATGAATAGTAACTTTAGTATTTTATTTTTCACGGTAAATCAGGTGATTAAAGGTAAAAATAATATTATAATATTATAAAGTTACCCTAACACTTGTCCTAAATTAATTGGATGAGTTGGTTTCGACCAAAATCAACCTTAGGCTGAAATTATAATCTTTTTAAACCACTTTGGTATGAATTTGACATTTATAATATTTTATTTAATGATAAGTTTAAAATTTCATACTCATGTTTTTAATAGCTATTATATTTTTAATACATGGACATACAGAAGTTAAATTTTACTATAAATATCCCCTTTAAAGATTATAAATTTATCTTCATAATAATAATAATTTATTTTAAATTTTTATAGAATAAATATCTTAATTAAAAGCTTTCATAATAATGATGCAGTAATTGTTTAATTAATGGAAATATCAAATAAATGATATTAAAAATATTAAAATAAATATGATTTGACATAATTAATGACATCAAAAAATTTTATAGATAACTTCAATATATTAATAATATATTATATGAGTTGGTTTGAAGATATCATGTTGTTTTTATATTTTTAAAAAGAAAAATATTTAATAGTATCAAAATTGACATAAATGATACTTTAAAATAAGTAATATTTTATTAAATGATATAAAATTAATAAAAATATAAAATTATTCAAAATAACTATAATAAGGTTAAATATGTCATTAATGATCCATTTAGGGTTCATTTTTCATTTTATAGTAACTATATTTTTACCTTAAAGTATAAAAAGCCAAGTTGTCACGGTAAGAGTTAAAGGGTTTAACTAATGATTAAATCCAAAAGATAAGGTTAATATTGTAACCCAAATATGTCTAAAAATAATTTTTTGAAATTATTTTGAACCATAATAATATTATATCGAAAATAAATCACTTTGGAGCTATTTTAAATCAAAAAAAATATTACTTTAATATTTTAAAGGATTCCAAGAGTGCCCCTCTCTTCTCATATAAAAAGGCACCTCCTCCCTTACCCCTCACAGAAATTTGGGCCTTCTTTATAAAGAAAACATAAATATTTACCTTGTCAACTTCACTATAAACATCCTAGATGTTCCGGTATTCTCAAAAGACCAACCCTAGTGTCCCTAAGAGGATATCCAAAGGAGGTTCGCTAAATAAGTGGTAATCGTCTTTACCTACCCCTTCAACATTATTTTTTATTCTAATTTATCTTAACACATTGTTTACATTATAAAATAATAACTCCAATATCATATATATTCTGATATTTTATTATGATTATGGTACAACCACATTCCACCTTTTATCCATCCTACAAAAACAATATCCCCATGCATGCGTACGTACGGGTTATCGTCTCCACACTGCGGTGTAATTTGTTTTTCATCACCACTTTATTTGAATGGGTATAATGATGAATATAATGGATATAAATGAAAAAGATGCAATGATAATGATTATTTATAATTAATTTACCATCCAATTCCTTACCATTTTAGCATTAAGGAAATGATACCGTCGCTCGTGTATACATACGACCTACCCTCTCCAAGATGAAAAGAGATTCATTATCCATGTAAACTGTTAAATAATGATAATAAAAATGTATATGATGAGTGAATTTAATATTTAATATCTTAATATCATTATATATATTAATAAAATATATCCTATGCATTAGAAACGTGACTTACATGACAAAACAAACATAATAAAATGAAAGAGTTAACTCCCAAAACAATGGTAACAATGAAATATTATTAAGAAAACGATATAAGATAATAAAATATGATATCATAAATATAGATATAGTTATTTTATAATTTAATATATTACTTTAATTGTTATATAGAAGGTTAAGTCACCTCAACTAAAGAAAAGTACAAGGTAATGGTTAATTTTGTAATCTCATTTTTATTGGGATTATTTATACGTAAGTATCTACTAGGGAATACTTATCATCCATGTCCATGTTTCTTAAAAATATTTTCCAAAATATTTTTATTATAATACTAAAATTTTTTAATGTATATTTTACCCATGTTTTACTTTTTATGAAATATCTATAAAGGAATCTTTTATCATTTTTCAAATGAGGTACTTTATGGCTTTTTCGACAGAAAGAATGTTTTTTTTCACTTATGCAGTGTGAGAGGATTTTTACACCATTATGATGCATTAAAATTTTAAATATTACCCTATAATATTACAAGGTTATTTTCAAATGAAATTTTTTATTTTATAATTTCACAGCTTTTAAATTATTTGAAAGTAAACAAGGGGAATTTCTATCTAAAAAGTTTGATTGATTTTATTAGATTGTTTTTATCTATGTCAATATCCTTTATTGGATTTTATGCTTAACTAAGGTTGATTTATTACGATACAAGCTACCATATTATATTTAAGGGTTTATTATATGTTTGACCATGGATGTTATATTTTGATACCATTCATGGTTTATGGTTAATGTATCAACATTTCAAATGCTAGTTTTAATATGAATGTTTATGTTGTTTATGTTTTACCACATTCATATGAGGAATGCATTGGACTTAGTAAGTGATGGGCATGACCCACTATATTCCCTCTATTCATTGGTAGTTCTCATGATACAAACCTGATATGGACTTGGCTAAGGCCTTTCCCATTTATTTCCAGACATGGTCTTTGCTGAGGCCTTAACCATTTATTTTCAGATGTCTTGGATGATACCTCAATGGTATGTTTCAGATGTCCAACATTATGCATTCCATCATTATTATATTAGTCATTGATATTATATGTGATTATTAGACTATTATAATATCGATGTGAATGTTTATATGGAATTATTTGATTTATTCTTTCCATATTATGCTCAAGATTATGTTTAAAGTTCTTTTGTTTTCATTTATATATCTCGCCTTAAAATTTTATAATTATTTATGATGGATTCCATTGTATTATTTACCCTTACTGAGCATCTAAGGTCACCCCATTCTTATGTTTCATTTTTCCTAAGATGGGAAGATGTATATTATGACTAATATGGAGGGTTAATCTAGGAGAATCATGATGTTCAAAGGATTTTTTATGTTGTAGTTTAGATATTTAATTTTAATGTAAGTATCATGTATGTAATATATTTTCCAAAACTTATAAATTTATTGGTCCATTCACTACTGAAAAATGGTCTATAACCATGGTTCAAAATATTGGGTATAGCCTATACCCACGGTTTTGGGAACCACGGGCAACCTAGGTGTCAGGATAGGTCCCCAGCCTATACCCACAATTTTAAAAACCATTGGTATAGATTTTTTTCCACCGTGTGAAAGCCTCGTATTGAATTTCCATGCTGTCAAAGCCTTATACCCATGATTTTAAAACCATGGGTATAAATAGTACAAAAAACACAGCAACAGGGATTGAACCCGTGACCTTCCTTTCGAATTCTGGATGCCTCACCACTCAATCTACATCACTTACATGTATATATATCTATATTTCTCTAAATATATTAATCATAGTTCATATTAGTAAAAAAATAAATTGCAGGTTTTGATCTAGGGTGTTTGTCTTCATACTTCCAATTCTTAACCAACCCAAAAGTCTCACTTATATATAAATATATCTATATTTATCATAATATATTTATATTGATATATATATTAGAAAAAAATAGGTCAGCGTGATTTGATCCCATGACCATAGAGAACATTAAACGGCCCCTCACCAACTCACCTATGAAAATTTTATGTTTTTATATTTGTATCTACCTAAATATATTAATACAAACCATGGGTATAGGAGGGGAAACTATCGGTATAGGTTTTCCCGACAAATATTTTTTGTGTCCCACAAATTTTTTTTCCTAGAATAATGCGGGAAAGTTATACCCATAGTTTTATAAAACCATGGGTCTAGGTCTTCAAAAAAAATCCTATACCCATGGTTTTTCCAAAACTGTGGGTATAGGACATGAAAAAAATGCCTATAACCATGATTTTGACCAAAACCATGGGTATAACTATTTTCCCCATAGTTTTCTAAAAACATGGGAATATGTCTTAAAAAAACCCTATACCCGCTGTTTTCCAAAAACCGTGGGTATAAGTGACCTATACCCACAGTTTTGGAAAACCGTGGGTATAGTTTCCCATACCACCCCTATACCCATGGTTTTGGAAAAAAACTGTGGGTATAGGGATATTTTACAGTAGTTATTGGGATTTTACACTTTTATATATGCCAAAGTAATAAAGTAAGGCACTGACTTTAGGATACTAGGGTTAGGGTGTTACTGTTGGTATGAGGAGATGTTTAGAAGCAACCTTGAAAAGTAGATTTAGAAGACATAGATTAAAGAACATAACCCTAAGATATACTTTGAGGATAAGTATTGAAGAACTTCCTAGAATTTTGGTGAGTTAGATATTATGTGTGTATTCCTGAAAATAAATACTACCAGTGCACATGGTTCCGACACAGATGTACCTAGGGGTAACTACTCCGAAAAGGTGTCCTGGGCTAAACTCAGGGTAACTCGGTACACTACGCACCTATTTTGACAATCCTTGGGGATATTATTAGGATAATTCACATTTTCTTCACAATCCATTATGAAGGATTTAAAATTAAATATTTCCCCAAAGAAACCACGTTTATGATTATGATATTAGATATGTATATTTTTTTTCTTCAAATTATGTTAGTTATTTTACTAGATTGAAATTATGAATTATAATACATAACCTAATATAGTGTATGCGATTGTTTATAAATGGAACCTAATGGAAGGAATGGAAACCGTATCAATGCATGTAATCTGTAACATCCCGAATTCGGATGCCATTGAGCTAGTGCTCCATACCCGGTTGGTCACATGGCCTCAAGAAAATTTTCCCAAATGCCAGAGGCTGCTGACTAGTAGTGAGGGCCCATGGCATTATAATGGGGAAACTATGCCCTCATTGGAAGAGTGTAACACAAAAAAACAATAATATACAATAGCGGAAGCATTAAATACCACAGAACTAAAACAAACAACATACGACTGATAATAAAGATAACCAAAAGTCATAACATAAGAAAGATGATGCTTCCTATCACATGTTCTAAGAAATTATCCAAAATAGGATACACTACAGTCAGATAAAAAATAAAATACCAAGGTTCAAAAACAAAAAATAAAACTCAGAAGCATCACAAGCCTCACCTTGGTCCCATACTCTCCTGCTCCTAAAAAGTAAATCAAGTACCTGTAGAAGGGAGGTTTCCCTTATCGACACCTGTAACAATATAATCTATTTGGGTCCAAAAGTATGACCCAAATAGGGTATGAGAAATAAATCCTAGTAGGAAACCACCCAAGATCTGTGCCTATATATTAGTAAGTATATGCAATAGGTAGTGTACAAAAATGAAAAGCATTAAACTAGGAAGTACTTAAAAGTAAAAAAATCCTAAAAGTCATATTTCCATTTATATTCAGTTCATGTTCATTAAACAATTCATTTAAATTGAATTGTAAAAATCTCAAGATTCACCCTTATCCCAACAATCCCCTGTATCAAGTAAGCACACCAGATGTCTCAAAAGACCATCTAACCGTTTTAAGTGAAGATTGAATCCAAGCTTGTACTTTGTCTTGGAAGACTCATAATAATGCTTTCCAAAATATATTTAGTTCAAAACGACTCTTGTAATCATAGAAAATCCTACCCATAGGCATAACACAACACCACTCACAGGCATAAAAAATCCTCACTCGCAGGCATAACACAACATCGCCCGTAGACATAACAGTACCTCACCCGCAGGCATAACACAACATCACCCGTAGGAACAACACATAACAAGTGCACATATAGATTAAACTATTACATGGAAAACATTGATCAAATCGTGTGGGAAATTCATATCACAATCCTATCGGTAATATAAACAATTACATGGCTTAAACAAACATATGCTCACATGGGAAATTTATGTAACAAACACAACATGTGAATTAAACTATCACAATGAATAACCAATCATTATCTCATATGGGAATAAAATTGAATTGACCAATTCAATTTTTAACAACCCATAATAGGGAATACAAGGATTTCCTCATAGGAAACCTAGGCCAAATGGCTAAACATTGGTCATTAAAGGGAAATACATGCACGGGGTGTCCCTTAATCAAATTAAGAAACCTCAAACATGATTTAATTCACCTAATCAATTACCTAATAAACATTAGTCAATAAAATTGGTCAATTATCAACAAAGTGACACCCTAAAAATGGGAATGCAACACTCTGGTACATATAAACCACATGAAAATTCATGAAAGGAACAAGACTACCTACCTTTTCCTCATGTGACTCATTTTATTCCGTGTCAACCTCTAATTCGAGATATAACAAAGTAGATATACAAAACAAGGTAAAACACTCAAGGTATGATAACTTCTTCAAGATAAAAAATCACGAATAATGGATCAAGAGGAATCGAGAGCTTACTGATTGGGTTCAAACACATCCAATAGCGATCGAAATGGAGTTTGGACAGACAATTGGGAGCCAAAACGAGCTCCAGTGGTGCTACTCGTGATACTCGGTGAGCCACCTGCCCAAATGATAGAAAAACAATTCTACTTCACATTTTACCCAAAAAAAGAAAATTACATGACATGTACTAATAGGATACATGCTGTGTAAGTACTAAAACCGTCCCCCTCTACTGAATCCACTTACATGCCATGTTCAACCATACATGGGTAAGTTGCACGATGTGTACTAATAAGTACATGACGTATAACCACCAAGTTTGTCTATGTAAGGATTTAAGACAACATTTAACCCCTCTAACTATTTTTCCTCTTATATGAACCAAAAATAAATATTCTTACCTCAAAAGAAGAACCATGTTCTTACAAACTTCCCCCCTTAAATTAATTTGTCCCTAAATTTCCCTTCTAAGGGTGGTGAATATATATTTGAGATTAAATCTGGCCACTGAGTACGTACGTCAAACTCCCGCTCCCAAGTGTTGTCCTACGCTTGGATATGCTACCATAACACCTGTACTAGAGGAACTGACCAACCTTGGAGAACCTTCATGCTACAATCAAAAATATGAATCAGATGCTTCTCAAAGGATGCATCAACCTAAAGCTCAACCTCCTCAGGTTGAAAAAATGAGATGGGTCTGAGTGATAGTGGCACAGTTGAGATACATGGAAGACACCGTGCATGTCTTAGTACCTATGAGGTAACTGAAACTGATATAAAACTAGCCCAAACCTTCATAAAATATCAAATGGACCCACATATTGTGGTGAAACCTTAACCTATATCCCGATATGATGGTGTCCCAACCTCGGTGAAACATGAAAGAAAACCTAATCCTTGACCTTGAACTCTAAAGGTTATCTGCGATGACCAACAAAAGATTTTTGACAAGACTGAACAATATTCATCCATTTCTAAATCAACTAGATCTGCTCATAAGTCTCCTGCATGAAATATGGTCCCAGTAAAGCTACCTCACCCACCTCCAGCCAACACATGGGTGATCGAGATGGCCTACCATACAAAGCCTCATAAGGTTCCATCTCTATAGTCTCTTGGAAACTGTTATTGTAGGAAAATTCAACCATGGTTATATTCTTCTCCCAATATCCCCCAAAGTATAGGACGCATGCTCACAACATGTCCTCAAGCACCTGTATCATATGCTCTGACTGACCATTAGTCTGAGGGTGGTATGCTGTGATCAGAAGCACTTGTGTACCCAAAAACCTTTTAAAACTCTTCCAGAAATGAGACATAAAGTGGGCATCCCTATTTGAAGTGATGGAATGATGGACCCCATGATGTAATACCACCTCACAAATATACGGCTTCCCAAGATCATCAACACTGAAGTTCTCCTTGATTGTAAAAAATTGAGCGACCTTTGAAAGTATGTTAACAACTACCCACACACCATCATTAACTCTGGGTGAACTTGGCAACCCAGTCATGAAATCCATCCTGACGTCATCTCATTTCCACTCCAGAATAGGTAACTACTGTAAAATCCTAACAGGCCGTTGATGTTCTTCCTTCACCTATGGATATGTGGAACATTTCATAACAAAACAAACCACCTATCTCTTTATGCCTGACCACTAGTACTTGTGGAAAAGTCATGATACATCTTGGTAACTCTGAGATGCACTGCCCATGTTAAAGCATGAAAATCCCGCATCAACACCTCACACATGTACACTAGAACCCAAATATGTCCATGGATATGCAAGATCTCATAATAACCTACCATCCAACCAGGAGGTGGATCCTCCCCTTCTACACTCTCCCGTAGGACTAGGGCCTCAAAAACTGATAGCTGCCTTATCCTCACTCTATCCATGAGGGTAGGAGTAATAGATAAATAATAAAGAAAAGTCTATCCTTAACTATCATGCACCTCCAAATTCATCTCAGTGAACAAGGACATAAGCTACCACTCACCACTATCCTCCTACATCGCCTGATCTAAGTACTCATGCTCTGCATCAGCTACTACATTGCCTTTCCCAAGTGTGTAGGAAAGCTCAAAATCAAAAGACTAAAGGTCTTCCACCCACCTTTGTTGTCTCAAGTTCAGGTCACATTGATTAAAGATGTATTTTAGGATTTTTTAGTCTATGTACACCAAAAAATGATCTCCAAGTAAATAGTGTCTCCAACAGCGAAACAAATGTACAAAAGCTGCAAACTCCAAATCGTTCATATTGTAATTCCTCTCATGAGGCCTCAACTGCTGAGACACGTACACCACAAATAGATCTCCCTGCATCAGCACTGACCCTGCCCAATACCTAAAGATTCATAGAAGACTGTATTACTCTTTACATGCTCTGGAAATATTAGGAATGGTGCTAATGTTGGTATCCCCTTCTGCTCTTGAAAGGATTTCTTGAAAGCATTCGACCACACAAACTTCACACCCTTCTTAGTCAAGACCATCAATGGTGGTTATAAGTATGAAAATTCCTATATAAAATTTTTATAGAACCCAACTATCCCCAAGAAACTCCATATGTCAAACACTTTCTTGGGATATTCCCAAGAAACTACTTCCCTCACCTTCTATGGGTCCACTAACACTCCTATCTCGAAGACAATGTGACCCAGGAAGTGAACTTTATCCATCTAAAAGGGAACTTTGTGGTATTATCATATATATGATAATCTCTCAGTGTATTAAAAATGATCTCAAGATGGTTGTAATGGTTGTGTTGATTGTGAGAATACACCAAGATATCTTCCACGAAAACCACCACAAAATAATCCAAGTAAGGATGGAACACTTGGTTCATTAGCGCTATGAAAACTGCTGGCATGTTTTTGAGACCGAATGACATAACCAGATACTAATATAGACTATACCTACTAAAAAACATGGTACGAGGTATGTATACAAGTCAAACACATACCTGGTGATATCCTAACCTTTAGTTTGTTTTTTGAGAACAACTAGGTTCCTCAAATATGATCAAACAGTTCATCTATCCATGGCAAGGGATATCAGTTTTTAACTATTAGCTGGTTTAGTTTTCGATAGTCCACGCATAGCCTGAGGCTAACATTAACCTTTTTTGCAAAAAGGACTAGTGATCCCTATAGAGAAGTACTAGTCTAGTTAAACCCCTTTGCCTCTAAATCCTCTAGCTACCTCTTGAGCTCCTGCAACTCTGTCATAGCCATCCTTTAAGAAGGAATGGATACCATTGAAGATCCTGGAACTAGCTCGATCATGAACTCCACCTCTCTCACTGAAGGTAACCCTAAAAATTCGTCTAGGAAAACATCCATGAAATGATCAAACATTGGAGGGAAATCTGTATGACATGTCCCATAGTCATCCAGTTATAGAATCGCAATCTGGGCTGTCACTCCACCCAACCCACAATACTGGGGTGCATCTCTACCCACCTAGAAATCCCATTCACCTTTGTGTAGAGACGATCTGCCCTATAGTGACGTGAAACTCACCTTGCGACGATAGAAATCGAAAAAGGCTTGAAAAAGAAACAACCAATACATTCTGAGAATGACATCAAATCCTATCATCTCTAAGACATATAGATACCATAATTAGTGAAACCCACCAACCTCAAGGGGGAACTCCTTAAACTAGCGCACACCTACCATTATTATCCCTAATGGAGTGTCTAACATCATAAAATCATCAAAAGAGAAAACACGGATCCCAAGGATCTCTATAATGGGAACATATATAAAACTATGTGAATCCCCTCTATCAAAGAGTGAAGAAGATAAAATAGAGGTGACTAGAATAGTACCTCTGATAGTAGATGGTCCGAGATCCTACTCCTTTTGGGTCTATTACACTACATAGGTCTAATTGATACAAAATCCTTCTGACATTACCTAGATAACCTGAGATAATCCACCCTCATGTTGTTGAAACCCTGGGGTCTGGCTAAGATTACCATGCCCACCACCTTGTCCTGAACACCCTGATGCACCCTGACTACCAGTCTGATGAGAAGCCACTAACCCTGCTCTTGAATGTAGAGTTGGCGCAGAACTTCTCTCACTAGATGTTGGTGGAAACACCCTGTAGAAGCGCTGTAGATGGTCCATATTCCTGAAAGCTCGACACTTGACTGGGTACATCGGACACTACGGTCTCATATACCCAGCTCTACCACACTGGTAGCATATCATTTAGTTATTGGAAGAAACATTCTGAATTCTCGTATCACCAAGAGAAATCTCCATACGACGATTCTTGCTCCTGGTTGGGACAATACCAGATTTCAGTACCGAACCACCCTAGTTCACACCTCTAGTTTCCCGCAGATTAGGTTTGGTAATAAGTGCATGATTCACAATGGAATATACAGAAGGAAACCTGAAAACATTCATCTGCGATCTAATGTTGTACCTGAGACCATCCTCAAATCCTCTAGCCCTCGATGTCTCGTCACCCATCAGAAGAGGTGAGAATCTCTAAAGCTTAGTGAAATGGGTAGAGTAGTCCATAATGACATAGTACCATACTCCAGATTCATGAATTCCTAGGATTTATTGGCCCTTATCATCTTAGGAAAATAGTATTCATAGAAGATCGTATGAAAATATCCCCATGGAATGTCCCGATGATGCTATATCTAAGTGGTAACATCCCACCATATCTTGGAAGAATCATGAAACATATAATTCATGAGATTTACCATCCTATTGGGAGGTGTCTCTAGATGCTCAAAGATTATAAGAATGGACTCCAACCATGAATCCATGGCCTGTGATCTTCCATCCCACAAAAATGTGGGCAGATGAAACTAATGGAACAATCACGTCAACTCTTCCATAGACGCAAAAGGACGTGGTTCTCACTAAAATGTTTTCATGAACCTCAAAAAGATTTCATATAACTATGCATCAGTACCTATGTCTGGTATAACAGCTGGTGCCGCAACTGGTACAACTGGAGGATCTACTGGTATCCCATGGACTACCACCTTCGGGGTATGATCATCGCCACTTTCTTGGTGCACAACTGGTGGTCATTGTGGAGGCATAAATCTACATGGTTAAGCACAAAACTTAGTTCTAGATCATAAAGGTTCATAGTTCAATAGTGAAAGAACTAAACATGAGAATAAAATCTTCAAAAATTAATAAAAGATGAGTACATGGAATGTAGAGACCATACACAACGTGTACACTTAAGATCTTACATGGCCATGTACTTCTGCCGACCTAGGCATGTAAACACCCCAGGTAAATGGTGTGTTAGTTGGGTACATGACATGTACACAAGTCCCCCATCCTATCCATGTACTTGTACATGGCCAGATTCATATGGGGTCTATCTAATTAATCCCACATAGAGTGTACCGAAAGTACACGACTGTGTACTTGAGAAACCCACCATCTAATGTTTCTTCTCACATGGCTAGACACATGGTCACTTACCACATGGCATGTACTATGATTACTTGATGTGTAACCATGAAAATAAATCTTTCTCCCCCGAATAAGAAGAACACATGATGTGATAGGATAAACTACACGCCATGTAAACTGAGCTTTTCAAGACATAAACTCAATATTTCCCCTAAAACCCCTATTCTGTATAAAAAACAACCAGTGGTATGCCAAATTCTGATTTGTGATAGCCCATACTCCCAAAGAATTGAATTTTATCACCCAATCATAACATATCATAATACAATTTGATATAAAAGGCTGAAACATGATCCACCAAATTACAATCCAAGATGGACCATACACCTCAGGGATCAAAGACTGGAATCCATCCAATTAGAACCATAACATATATCAATACACCTACCACAATAGCAGGTATATCTATCATGGTTCTTATCACAACAACATGCATCTTTAGCACAACATCTATCACAACATCATGAAATCAATAATTCTCTCTAATTGTCAAGACAAGAATGCATGACATGTGATGTCTAACAAGTGCATATATGATGTAGGAGATGGAATACCCTCATATCATCCAGTTGTGACAAAATAGAACCAAGATAACATCAATAATAATAGCACAAAACAAGTGTTTCACCCAACAACGAAATCAATTCAACTGTAATAGATCAAAATCCAAAACTCACTTGTTAATTCGAGGAAATTTAGCTTTTCTATATACACGCGGTAGCTACTCCCAGGAATAGTTTATTAACAAACTCCATTTCCTTATTATCCCTATCTAATGTCAACAAATATTAAGGAAAACTAGAAAAGAAACCTCTTTTGATACCACTTTGTAACGTCCCCGATCCGGTTGCCACTGAACTGGTGCTCCGTACCCAGTTGGTCACATGGCCTCAAACACATTTCCCCAAATGCCAGAGACTGAAGAATAGCAGTGAGGGACTAGGGTGTGATTGTGGGGAAAATATTCCCTCATTAGTAGAGTGTAAAATAGAAAAAAAATAATATACAATAGTAGAAGCAATGCCATACAACTGAAACAAACAATGGAAGACTGATTATAAAGACAACCAGAAGTCATAACATACAAAAGATGATGCTTCCTGTCACATTTTCTATGAAAGAATCCAAAATAGTATACACTACAGTCATATACAAAATAAAATACCAAGGTATATAAATAAAAAAGAAAACTTAGAAGAATTGCAAGAATCAGCTTGGTCCCATGCTCTCCTACTCCTAGACAGCAAATCAAGTACCTGTGGAAGGGAGCTTGCCGTTATTGAAACCTGAAATAATATAATCTATTTGGAACAAAATCAAAACCCTAACATGGTGTCAAAAAAAAATCCCTGTAGGCAACCACCCAAGTTTTGTGCCTATATATCAGTGAGTATATGCAACAGGTAGTGTACAAAAAGGAAAAGTAGTAAAATAGTAAGTACTCAAAAGTAAACAATCCTACAAGTGATGTTTCCATTTATATTCAGTTCATGTTCATTAAATAATTAATTTACATTTAATTGTAAACCTCTCAAGATCTGAACTTATCCCAATAGTCCCCCATATCAATTAATCACAACAGATGTCTCGAAAGACCATCTAACAATTTTAAGGGAAGACCGAATCCAAGCTTGTGCTTTGTCTTGGAAGACGCGTCATAAGGCCTTCCACAAGATAGTCAGTTCAAAACCTCACCTGTAGGAATATAAAAAACCTGCTCATAGGCATAACACAACCCCGCCCATAGGCATAACCAATCCCCACCTGCAGACATAACCAATCCTTGCCCGCAAGCATAACACAACATCACCCGCAAGCATAACACCACCTAGCCCGCAGCGATAGCCCAACATTTCCTAAAGGCACATAAATTAACAAGCGCACATGTAGATTAAACTAATACATGTAAAAAATTTATCAAATCATGTAAATAATTCATATCACAAGCCTATCAGTAATATAAACAATTACAATGATTAAACAAACACATGCTCACATGGGAAATTTATGTATCAAACAAAACATGTGAATTAAACTATAACAAGGAATAACCAATAATTATATCACATGGGAATCAAATTCAATTGAAAAATTCCATTTTTAACAACCCATAACTGGGAATAAAAGGTTTTCCTCACAGGAAACCTAGGACAAACGGCTAAACATTGGCCATTCAAGGGAAATGCACCCACAGGCTGGCCCTTAATCAAATTAAACAACCCCAAACATGCTTTAATTCACTTAATAAATTACCTAATTAATATTAGGAAATAACATGGGTCAATTCTCAACAAAATACACCCTAATAATGAGAATTTGGCACTCCGTCACATATAAACCACATGAAAATTCCCTAAAGGCACAAGACCACCTTCCATGTCCTCGTGTGGCTCTTCTCATCCAGCATTAACCTCTAATTCAAGATAGAATGAAGTAGATCTACAAAATAAGGTAAAATGATCAAGATATAACAACTTTTTTGAGAGTAAAAATCATGAATAATGGCTCAAGATGAATTGATATATTATCGATTGGGTTAAATAACATTTGACGGAGATCAGAACGAAGTTTATATTGACAATCGGGAGCCAAAACAAGCTCTAGTAGTACTTCTCACGATACCCAGTGAGCCCCTTTTCTAAATGATAGAAAAATGACGCTACTACCCATTTTATCCAAAAAAGAAAACTACATGGTGTGTACTAATAGGACACATTCCGTGTAAGTACTAAAACCACCCCCTCTACCTACCCCCTTACACACCATGTTCAACCATACAAGGGTAAGTTTCATGGTGTATACTAATAAGTACACAACGTGTAACCACTGTATTTGTTCATTTAAGGCCTAAAGCCAGCATTTAACCCCTTTAACTTTTTTTAATCTTATATGAACCAAAAATAAAGATTTTTACCTCAAAATAAGAACAAGGTTATTACATAATCTATGTAAGGATTTACCTTATATGCAAGATAATGATGTTGGAGTTAGAGCTGAAATTGGTGTTGAGAAACTTATAACTATAGTGGGACAATTAACTCAGGTTATGAATAATAACCTTACTCGTATGGAGAATCCTGATCCAAAACTTAGAAGAATAATGTTAGACCAATTTATGAGAAAAAAACATCCATTATTCAATGGGACTAAAAATCCATTTGTAGCTAAATAATGGATAAGTTCTTTAGAGAAGATATTTCATGCTTTGGGAAGCAACGGAAGGGAGAAAATTATCATGACGGTTTATCATATCTCTTGAGATGTAGATCAATGGCGGTTATTGATTCAAAACATGAAGGAGGATGATAAAATATAAAACATTTAATGGAAGGATTTTAAGGAACTTTTATTTAAAAAATATTTCCCTCATGAATAAAGAGATGATATAGAGAGGAAATTTCTAAGTCTGAGGCAAAAGAAGGATAAGAATGTTTCTCAATATGAAGATAACTTTAAAAGTTTATCAAGGCATGCTATAAAATACATATGTAACCCAAGAAGTAAGATTTATCATTTCTTTAATGGGTTAAATCCATTCCTCCAAAAGGCATTGGTTTTCCAAACTTTCTGTTGGTCGGAGTAGATTACTCAAGAGGGGGGGGGGGGGGGTGAATTGAGTAAAAATAAAAATTTATATTAAAAATTGGTTCTTTGAAAATTCACCAATTAAAAATATAGTCTAATTCAGTTTGTTGTGAATTTCTAAGAGTCCCGAATATTTAGTTATTTTTTTAAAAGATTGATTAGTTCTCAGCTATATTAATCTAAATATTAATGTAACTTTTGAAACTAACATACTAGTTAAAAATAGTTATAAAAAATTTCTAAACTATCTATCAAAGTTCAATTTAGTTATATAAAATTTTGATAAAACATATTAAAACTAAAGAGTAAAACACAACAAAAATAAACAAGAGGTTCAATCAAAAGATGAGACTTAGTCCTCTCCACTTGGTGATCACCGGTCACCAAGTAGTTTAAATTACTAAATAGTTTGATCCACACCCTAGATCGGGGTTCACAACACCACATAAGGCTGTTCAGGTGACACTTGACCTCTACCATAATTATTCGTGGGAAAAAACAAAAAATAGGTCACACTTGACCTCTTCCACTATTCTATATGGGATATAAAGAGTAAAATAGAGATTGAGTTTGAGGATATCAAGTATCCTCTAGTTATGCACATGAGTCAGTGTGAGTGTAACAAATAGATACACACATTGATAAAAATGTAAACAAAAAAAAACAACAAAGCTAAAGATTTAGAAGTCTATGTGTGTTATAGAGTGAAGATATGGACTCATTTGATGTATTGAAAATGAAGTTTGAGTCCTCTTCTGAAAGTAGGCTCCAAAATAGAGTATAGTAGTCTAGCCTCGAGCTACAAGTATGGGTGTGCAGGTATGTTCTTGTTCTTGATATGCTTAAGTGAGTTGTCAATTCAGTGCTCAACTTGATTGAGATTTCCTTATGTTATTCTATTCTTGAGATCTCTATAGTTGTATGAGAGTTAAGGTTATTCATTATGTCTCCCTTGCAAGAATACAAGACCACACTCAACTTTATGTCTTCTATGTATCTTATTTATTTTTAAAATCCTTCTTATTATCAAGGGACTATAGATAGAATGTACATTCCACATGCATCAACTCATCGTACCTCATATTGTCTGATAAAAGTCCTATAAACAACATTAAATATTTTCAGAAACATTAATTTGTCTAAATATTACTATTAGATATAAATTTGAATTAATAAATTAAAAATAGTTTTTATGACTATCGGTGAGTCATAAGCATCGGTGTCTCATTGTCATCAGTCTGTCATCATTGACCAGTCAGCATCGGTGACTCTGGGTGTCAGTGTCAACTTTCATCAGTGAGACAGATGAACTAACATTGACTCATATCAATGGTTAGTCCTTCCTTCTATCAGTGAGGCAGTTGAGCCAACAATGACTCATTTTAACTGATGATGAGTCCTTCCATCAGTTGCATCAGGCAACGGTAGGTCACTTGAACTAACGGTAGGTCATCTGCATCGGTATCTTGTACAACAGTGAGTCTTTTGTCTGTCAGTGTCATGTCTAATGGTGAGTCTTTTCTAATGGTGTGAGCTTCACATACTTATAAAATATGCCTATTTGATCTGTCTGTCAGTAATACATATGTCCAATGGTGAGTAATCTACTTGTTGGTGTTAATGAATCATACTTAGAAAATTTTAGATGTTTTTTCTATCTTGTAATTAAAAAAATTTTGAAACTAACAATCCTCATAATAACACATAGATAATCATTTAAAATCTTATTTAGACTTAAGCGCACATAAATAGTTATATGGATGAAATGATCTGATATTCAAGATAATGTTTTTTCATAATATAGGATATAACATAAAATAATATATATGTTTATATATGATATGATTTGTGATAATTAAAACTTTTATAGTTAGATATAGTGGCCAACATCATCTATAGGCCAACAATATCCCCCTTTTTGATAATCACAAATAATGGAATTATTGAATACCATAAAGTTTTCTCACTATTAATAATTATTAATAAAATTTCTCCCCATTTTGGGATTAGAAAAAAGTGATTGGAGAAAAGAATAGGAAAAACATTAAAGTAGAAACAATGAAATAACATTCATAAACTGATTACACCGAAAAATCAGACATACAATGACTCAACCCTATCAAATTAAAATCAGTCCACACTATAGGATATGATCAAGTGGTAGGATCAAGGGGATCCTTCCCCTTATTATAAGGATTAATATAAGGTTTATCATGAGGGTTAGGTTGAGGAGTAGGAGGGTCTGAAATGATTTTGATAGGAGTCAGAGGTACTCCTTCAGGAACTATAAAAGCAAGCGTAGGTCTATGTTAAGAAAGAACTTGAGATTGAATAGCTTCTGTGATGACTGGTTTGATGTGAGATAAGGCCTAAGAAACTGATATTTGAGGTTGAGCAGGCATAGAACCTGTAGGGCCAAGTGTTGCAGTAGGAGGTACCACAATGGCTTCACTTTGGACATGATGATACAGTTTCAACAACTTGATTAATTCTTCAATGATCTCTGCACCATATTTCATAGATTTTTCCAAATCATCCTTGTTTTCTATAAACTTATCAACAAAGAAGTAAATTCTCTGAGTTTATTAATTTTATCCTTAAAGGCCTTTTTCACTGGAGGAAGATTATGAGTTGTATCCAAATACTTAAATAGAATATTCATTTGGTGCTTTGTGATGAGTTTAGAGAAAAACCAATTAATACTCTTGGTCAACTCTTCCTGAGAATGTGAATAAATCATTGTATAATAATTTACATGATCATGAAATTTATCTCTATTATCCTCAACTTTGGATATACTTGCAGTAAAAACTTGTAGCTCCTCTTTCAACACTGAACAAACAGTAGCAAGATTTGCAGACTGTGAGGACTGAGCAGGTGGAGAAGAACTTGAATATAGAGAATACGAGGTGAGATCCTGCGCTTCTTTTATCATCTTGGAAAACTCAATAGCTTAAGGTTTTCAAGACATTTTATGATAGTTTCCATTGTATTCCTATAATCTATGGACAAGGAATTGATCCTAGTTGTCAAATTCTTCATATGATTTTTGTGCTTGGTATTTCTTGACAAAATTGTCTCTACAGTTGTGATTAGATTTGGCTGAATATATTTTATCACCATCTTTGAAATAGAAGCATCATCATCTTGAGACAGACTAGTTGAGGAAGGAGAAGAACTAGAAGCACCATCGTGCTTTACACTATCAACCAAAAATCTGATTGCTTTCAAATTATCAGTCATATCAGTATTCTGTCTCCTAACTTCATCAATGTCATACCTCATTTGAGATTGTACTGAGTGTCCTATGGAGGAACATATCTCTTCCTTGAATTTTTCAAAATTGGATTTAGTGACATAGTCACTAAAAGTGGTCTCATCCACTGGTTCCTTTGCACAAAGGGAAAAAATTTCATCATCATAATCTTTATAATCCAATCCTAAGGCTACATAACTAGAATCCCTTATCCATTCAGCAAGAATATCAGAATCCAAATGAGAAATAGTATAAAGATATATTCTTCCTATTTTATGCTCTTCATTAGATTGAGAAACTAGTCCTTGAGGACCCCCCTCAGTGTTATATTTTTTGGAATATTGTTCCCCCTCAATCAAGGTTTCATAGATAGGTTGATTTTCCTTAAGTAGAGTTCTTTTCCTAATATAAACAACATGAGAAATAGGTTCATCTAGAGGAAAATTTTCTTCTTTAACAACACCCTGAAAAGAGACACCAATATTAGCTTCAGAAACTTCCATACTCACAACATCTGGATTTTCATCAGGGTGACCAGAGTTACTGTCACTTTTACTTTCACTACTTTTTTCATTATTACCATCTTCATTCTGCTCATCTTAGAATTGCTCATCTTCTTCTTACCTTCCTGATTCTGAACCATTTTCACCACTACCAGCTTCTTCCCATTCATCATCTTCTTAATCTTCTTCATATTCTTCTTCATTGGATTCACTGACATACTCTACACTGCCTTCAACTTCGGTTTCTTCACTACTAGAAGATTTGATAATAGGTTCATGAGAGGGTAAATCAAAAGGTGGACTTTTAGGTCCAATAGACACTCTTTTTGATGGCCCAGTAGCGTTTGAGTCACTTTGATCATCAATTAGTGATCCAACATCTCTAATAGGGGTAGCAGGCTCCTCTTCCTTGTATGAAGAATAGGTTACTTGTTCATCTGGACTGAGACCAAGATCCACTAGATCCATTGGTCTAACGAGATGGTTTATGGGATTTAAATACTAATACAATTTGTCTTCATCACCAACCAATTATTTCCTCCAAGGGTTCCAATTTATGTTCATTATTTTACATATGTTAGAGATTATGTATATTCCACTGCATTCACTAACTAACACATCCTCAGATTCATTTACACAACCTTTCTCCTTCAGCATAGCTGAAATAATTCTTGAGTAGAAGAGATAATTTGACTTACATCCAGGTTTTATCATCTCATTGATGTGCACCATAAAATATCTACATAGATTCCATTTAACACCTTTATAAAGAAAATAAACCAAGTATGCATCTTGATACTTTAGAGAATAAAAGTCCCCTTTCCTAGGAAAAATATGATGCTGAATAATCATGAAAATAATTCTACATTCACCATTAAATTCTGAGGCGATGGGTCTCCTATGCTCTTCATTTCAAGTTAGCTCATTTAGAGCAGTCTCATATTAGAAGAATTAAATTTTAGGAGGATAAGTACCTTGATAATAATCAAACCTTCCTTCATGAGGTACCTTAAGACAATCAGCCCAATTCCTTGAAGAGAATGATATTCTTTTCCCTTTCACAATCGACTTCAACCAATAAGCATCACTTTCTTCCATCAAAAGTTCCATATTCATATAAAAACCATAAAACAACGTCAAATAAAATACTATATCATTATTTGTGATCCATTCAAGCCATCCTTGATCTTTTAACACTTTCAACGAAAAAATATTTTTTCTCTATGAGCCATTCCACCAAAAATTCCTTCTCCAAAGTTACAACATGGTTTACCAAACTAGGATTCATAGGACCTAAAGATTTTCTTGATTCCCCTTTTTGTTTCTTAGACTCATGAGACTCACCCTCTTTCAAAGATTACTTTACTCATTCCATTCTGACCAGTTTAGTCTAAAGTTCAGAAGGTGAAAGGTCAGGAGTAGAGAAAGATAAAGGTGGTAGAGAGAAAGAGTAACAGTTAAGGGAGTAGAGTGGATCGATTAAAATTTATATCATTTAGGGATTTTAAGATTTTAAAATAACAAAATCATGAACTGGGTTCACTGGAATTAATGAAACAATTTATGTTTTGATAAAAATATAAAACATATAAAAGTGATGATTCATCGATGTCAGCATGACAAACTCAGTAAAAAAACTAAAGGTGTTGGCATGAAAATGGTGTTGGCATGACAACAGTGTCAACATGAAAACAATGTCGGCCTGAAAATGATGTTGGCATGAAAATAGTTTCGGCATGACAATTGTGTCAACATGGTAACAATGTCAGCATGAAAAATTCACAGAAAATGATTAAAGGAAAGGAAAACATAGGGTCTTACTGGTTGATCATTCCTAACTCATGTATGATGTAATTAGTTATTTTAGAGTTCAATGACTTAGTGAATATATCAACAAACTGATATTTAGTGCCAATAAATTCTAAAGTAATATCACCCTTTTGATAATGATCTCTTAAAAAGTGATGTCTTACATCAATATGTTTTTTTCTAGGGTGAAAAACTCAGTTCTTAGAAATTTTAATAGCACTTGTGTTGTCACATTTTATAGGTACATGTCTAAATTGATATCCATAGTCTAGAAGAGTGTGTTTTATCCAAAACATTTGTGCATAAAAGCTACCAGCAGCTATGTATTCAGCTTCAGCAGTAGATAATGAAAAAAAATTTGCTTCTTACTACACCATGAAACCAAATATTTTCCCAAAAAGTGGCATGTCCCAGAGGTGCTCTTTATATCTAACTTTCATCCACCAAAATCAGTATCATAATAACTTACCATATCAAATGATTTTTCTTTAGGGTAAACAAGCCTAAATTGATAGTATGTTTGAGGTATTTGGAAATTCTTTTAACAAAATTCAAGTGATATTCTTTGGGATTGTCTTGAAAACAGGCACACATACACACACTAAACATTATTTCTAGCATACTAGCAGTCAAGTAGAGCAAGATTCCAATCATTCCTCTGTAAGTGGTTTGATCAATAGATTTACCATATTCATCAAGATCCAACTTACATGTAGTACTCATGGGAGTGTTAGTACTTTTAATGTTATCAAAGACAAATATTTTTAAAAGATATTTTGTATACTTTCTTTTATTTAAAGTGATACCTTCTTTATTTTGAAAAATTTAAAATCCAATAAAGAATTTGAGTTCACCCATTAGACTCACTTCAAATTAATTTTGCATTATTTTAGAAAATTCAATACATAAATAATTTCTTGAAGATCTAAAAATAATATCATCAATATAGATTTGGACTACTAAAACATCTTTATACATTTGATTTATAAAAAAAGTAAGATCAACAATTCCTTTTATAAAACCTTTTGAAATAAGAAAATTACTTAATCTATCATACTAAGCTCTTGGAGCATGTTTTAAACCATATAAATCTTTTTTCAATTTTAAAACATGTTTTTGAAAATGAGGGTTTGTAAAACTAGGGGTTGTTCAACAAAAACATCCTCAACTATATATCAATTTAGAAATGAACTTTTATCATCCATTTGATAAAACTTAAAATTAATATGGGTAGCATAAGCAAGCTAGTTTTTGATGGCTTCAATTCTAGAAAGAGGTGAAATTTTTTCTTCATATTCAATGCCTTCCTCTTGTCTATAACCTTGTGCAACTAATATAGCATTGTTTCTAACAATATTACCAGATTCATCTACTTTATTTTTAAACACCCACTTAGTTCCTATGGTCAAGGTGTATTTGGGTCTATTTAAAAGTTTCAAAACTTTATTTATTTCAAATTTATTTAGTTATTATTACATAGGCATCACCCAAAATTCATATGTAATTGCATCATTGAGGATTTTAGGTTCAAGTTGTGACAAGAAATCTTGATTTTCAACCAGATTTCTAAGAGAAGATCTAATTTGTGCTCCATTATCTAAGTCTCTAAAAACATCATCTAGAGGATGGTTTTTGAGTGTTCTAGTTGGTCTAGAAAAGGCAGGGCTAGTTATTTCATGTTCATCTATAGGTTCGGGTTCATCATGTTCAGATTCTGAAGAATTTCTAGAATTGTTTGATTTCACATATTTCTTGACATAAGGATTAGATGAATTTTCATTTATGTCTAGATTTTATATATCATCTTCAAGGTTTTCTAGATAGGTCTTAGGTTCATGTAGATCTATTTCATCAAATTTGATATTCACATATTCTTCTACACACTTGGTTATTTTATTAAAGACTATATAGGCTTTACTAGAGGTTGAGTAACCTAGGAAGATTCCTTCATCACTCTTGGATGTGAATTTGTCAAGATTATCCTTTGTATTAAGAATATATACTTTGAAACCAAAAACTTTTAAATAAATAAATTTGGGTTTTCTATTATTTCATAACTCATAAGAAGTCTTCTTGAGGATTGGTCTAATTGAAACTCTAATAATTATGTATAAAGTTGTATTCAAAGCCATAGTCTAGAAGTAAACAAGTAAATCATATTCATTAAGCATTGTTCTAGAAATTTCTTACAAGGTACTATTTATTCTTTCTAAAACTCCATTGTTTTGAGGCATCCTAAGGGCAGAGAAGTTATGACTATAGCCATTGTGCAAGCAAAAATATTCAAAGTCTTGATTTTTAAAATCATGGCCATGATCACTTATTAGGGATTTAATTATAAGTCTACTAAGATTTTCTATAGTTTTAGCATACTTGGTGAAGTAAGTACATGATTCACCTTTGTGAGCTAAGAAATAAGTCCAAGTATACCCAGAATAGTCATACATAAGAACATAGACACAATGCTTCCCATTTAAACTAGAAACATGGGATGGTCCAAACGAATCCATGTGAACCAACACTAAAGGTTTAGAAGTTGAAACTTATTTCTTTGATTTGAAAGATATCTTGTGTTGTTTTCCCTTTTGATAAGGATTATAAAGTTTTTCATTTGGAAACTCAAGTTTGGGTAGATCCTTGACTAGGAATTTTTTAGTAAGCTTTCTAAGAGAGTGTACATTATAGTGTCCTAATATCCTATTCCAAAGTCAAGACTCTTTATGAAAGGAACTTAAATAAGAAACATTTTGAGAGGCTAAATAATCTAAATTAACAGAATATACATTTTCATTTCTAAAATCATAAAATACTAATTTATATTTTGAGTTAAAAACATTCTAAGCATCATTTTCAAACTTAAAATGAAATCCATAATCACATAATTGTGAAATACTAATTATATTGTACTTTAATCCATAAAAAAGTACTTTAGAAATTAAAATTGAGTTAGAGTTACCAATATGGCCTAGTCCAATTATTTTTCCTTTAGTATTTTCACCAAAAGTTACATATCCACCATCAATTTTTATGAGACTCTTGAATATTGAGTAATACACTTTCATGTGTCTTGAAAATACACCATAGAAGTACCATTGAATCTTGTAATAGCTCTTCATTCAAATTTTCTATAGAATAATCAAACAAAACTAGATTTTGGTACCTGGACTTGTTTGGGTCCAGTGACATTAGTAATCATTGCTTTAGGTATTCACATTTGCCTTATGGGTTTCCTATAAGAATTATGAAACATATTTTAAAAATAAACTCTATTTGGTCTAGAAAAAATAGAGGCAGTAAAATATTTTTCAGAACTGGTACTAGTAACAGAGCTTTGATTTTTAGGTAAAAGAACATATTTTCCAGATTTAGTTATAAAATGTGATTTAGATAAGTTTCTTTGTCTAGGTTGATATCCAATACTAGAAGTGTACTTATGAGATATCTGTTTACCAAGAATTTGAGTAAGAGTGTCTTTACCATTTGTAAACTTTTCTAAATATTTCTTCAATTTCTCATTAGACATTTTTAATTCATTGCTTTCTTTAAGCAGTTGAGCATTATTTTCTTTTTTCAGCAATAAGTTCAAATCTAACAGTTATAGTAAGAGCATATTGTTTCTTTAAAGATTTATACTAATCCTTTAGTTCATTACATGTCTCTTCCAGTATGTTATAGTATTAAAATAGTTCATCATTTTTCATATTCTCATACTCACTTTCATTTTTAGAATAATTGGAATTATTTGCAGGTGAATCTATGGTTACCTTTGATGTGTTTGTCCTAAAACAAATATTTTCTATGTACTCTTTATCATCATGAGATGATACCTATTCGCTAGATCTATACTTAGAAGAACTCTAGGTGGCCTTCAAAGATTTATTATACTTATTTTCTTTATTTTCATACTTCTTTTTGTATTTAACTTTAGAAAGTTAGCTTTGACATGTCCTCTCCTCTTGAATTCATAGTAGACAATCTCTTCTGATTTGTTATTTCTTTTCCAGTCCTTCTTCTGGCTTCCCTTGTTATCATACCTTCCTTTATAATTGGGATTCTTGAAAAACTTCTTCTTTCTATAAAATTTCTTGAATATTCTGTCCAACTGAGCCATTTCTCCATCACTATCATATGTTGATTCATCAGTACTAGAGCTTTCAAAAGAGGCTGGTACCTTCTCTTTTTCCTTATTCTTAGAGGTATTAGTCTTAAATGACACAAATTTTATTTTGGGTTCATCCTCCTCTTCCTTGTTGACTTTTATCTCTTTTTCGTACATCATCAGATTTCCATTGAGTTAATTGACAGGTAATTTTCTTATGTCACATGATTCTCAAATTGATACAGAGGTTCCTATTCATCTATCAGGTAAGCATCTGATAATCCTCATGATTTTTTCTTTAGTACTAACATCTTTTCCCATAGAGATCATAGTGTTCACTATTTCATTAAACCTGAGATACATATAAGAAATAGGCTCATCAAGATTCATCTTAAAATTATCATATTTAATAGTATATGTGTTATGTATCATTTCCTTAACACTAGAAGTTCCTTCATGCGAAACATACAAAGTATCCCAAATTTCATGGGCTGTTTTACATGAAAAAATTCTATTAAATTCCTCACCCCCTAAAGAGAAGTATAAGGAATTCATGGATTTTCAATTATTGTTTTAAGAATTCTTAGTTGGTTCATTCCAAGTAGTTCTATCAGTAGTAGGAATCTTATAATCATTGACAATTGAAGACCAAATTTCAAAACCCATACTTTTTAAATGAATTTTCATTTTAATTTTCTATTGGGTATAATTAGTTCCATTAAAGAATGGAGGTCTGTTGGTATGAGTACATTCTAGTATATTTTCCATAATAAATGAATACTTTTAAAGAGCTAGAAATTTAGAACTAATAGAAATTTAAAAATCTTTAAAGTACAACTAAAATCACATTTAAAATATTTTTTTTAAATAGAGACTTAACAAGAATAAAATCCTCTGATGCCAAATGTTGGACAGAGTAGATTACTCAAGAGGGGGGGGGGGGTAAATTGAGTATCTATAATTTTTTTGTTAAAAATTGGTTTTTTGAAAATTCCCCAATTAAAAATATAATCTAAGTTAGTTTGTAGTGAATTTTTAAGAGTCCTGAATGTTTAGTTATTTTTTCAAAATATTAATTAGTTCTCAGCTATATTAATCTACATATTAATACAACTTTTGAAACTGACCTACTAGTTCAAAATAGTTATAACCACTTTCTAAAATTACTATCAAAGTTCAATTTAATTTTAGAAATTTATGATAAAACATAGTAAAACTAAAGAGTAAAACACATCATAAATAAACAAGAGGTTCAGTCTCAAGCTGAGACTTAGTCCTCTCCACTTGGTGATCACCTACCATCAAGAAGTTTAAATTAATAAATTTTTTGATCCACACCCTGGACCGGGGTTCACAATAGAACACAAGGCTATCTATGTCACACTTGACCTCTACCATAATTATTGGTGGGAAAAACAACAAACAAGTCACACTTGACCTCTTCCACTATTCTATATGGGATACAAAGAGTAAAATAGAGAGAGTTTGAGGATATAAATTATCCTCTTTTTATGCACATGATTCAGTGTGTGTGTAACAAAAAGATACAGACACTGCTCAAAAATGTAAACAAAAGAACACAACATAGATAAAGATGTAGAATAAGGTTTATAAGTCTCTGTGTGTTATGCAGTGAAGCTCTGGACTCGTTTCATGTAGTGAAAATGAAGTTTGAGTCCTCTTCTGAAAGTCAACTCCAAAACAGAGTGTCATAGTCTAGCTTCTAGCTACAAGTATGTTCTTATTCTTCTTGATATGCTGAAGTGAGTTGTTAATTTTGTGTTTTTCTTTATTGAAATTTCATCATGTTATTATGTTCTTGAGATCACAGTAGTTTTATGAGATTTGATGTTCTTCAGTATGTCTCCCTTGAAAGCATGCATAACTACACTCAGCTCTCTGTGTTCTAAGTATCTTCTTTCTTTTTTAAAATCCTTCTTATTTTTAAGGGCCAACAGATAGAATGTACATTCCACTTGCATTGGCTCATTGTACCTTGTACTGTCTTCTAAAATTTCTATATACAACATTAAATAATTTTAGAAACATTAATTTGTCTAAATTTTACCCTTAGATATAAATTTGAATTAATAAATTAAAAATAGTTTTTATAACTATCAGTGAGTTATAAGTATTGGCATATCATTGGCATCAGTCTGTCATCATAGGTCAGTCAACATTGGTGACTTTGTGTGTCAGTGTCTCCTTTCATCGGTGAGGCAGATGAACTAATAGTGACTCATATCAACGATGAGTCCTTCCAAATGACTGTGAGACAGCTGAGCCAATGATGACTCATTTTAACTGACAGTGAGTCCTTTCATTAGTAGCATCATGAAATGGTATATAACTTGAACTAATTATAGGTCATCTGCATCGGCAACATGTGCAATTATGAGTCTTTTATCTATTAGTGTCATGTCCAACGATGAGTCTTTTCCAATGGTGTCAGCTTCACATACTTAGAAAATATGCCTGTTTGATATGTCTATTAGTATGACATATATAAGATGGTGATTCATTTTCTTGTCAGTGTTAGTGACTCATACTTATAAAAATTTACATGTTCTTTTTGTCTTGTAATTCAACAATGTTAGAAACTTGTAATCCTCATAATTACATATAGATAATCAGTTAAAGTCTTGTTTATACTTAAGAACACATAAATAGTTATATGAATGAAATGATATGATATTCAAGATAATGTTTTGTCATAATATAGGATATAACATAAAATAAGATATATGTTAATATATGAAATGATTTGTGATAATTAAAACCTTATAGTTAGAGATAGTGGCCAACAACATCTATGGGCCAAAACTTTCTCATCGTACAAAGATATAGTCTCATGTGCTATCAAGATAGAGAAATAATTATCTAAGTCTTTTGACTTTAATGCAAAGAAAGAGAATAATATAATGATGGATCAAGAGATACATAAAGGTAAAAAGAGAAAGAATAATTTTCCCACATGTGATAATTGTGGGAAGAAACACCCCAATACTTGCCTGAAGGGAATGCGAGTTTATTACAAGTGTAGAGAGAAATATCACCAGACTCGTGATTGTAAGGGAAATAAAAAATTTTGTAATGTGCAGTGCTAAATTTGTAATGAGTTGTTACACTATGAATATGGATTTCCTAAGAATCAAGGAAATATAGCTCAGAAAAATAAAATTGATCAAGGTCAAGCTTATGCTGTTACTATAATTGAAGTGAAATAATTAGTTTATTTTTGTTTTTAGATTCAAGAACTATGTTATGATATCATGGTTATAAGAATAATATAAGGATTGTATTATAGTAATACTTCTTTAAGGATTTGGAAGAATTCATGTTGTCATTAAGGTTTTAAAGGTGATAATGGATTCATATATTTTTTATGTGACAAAAATATATACTTTATCTTATTTGGGGAAAATATGATGTTAATTTGATTTTTTAAATTTACTGACCTTGCTAATAATTTTAGATAGATCTATTTGTGTCACGACCAGTCCAACGGGTCCCAGACGTGACTACACCAAACCCGCCTTCCATAGGCCAGGGGTTAGTGACTAGAACCTGAAGAATTTTCCCAAACAGGGAAGGCATTGCCTTAGAGATCTGTACACACTCAAAAAGGGAAAGTGAAGTAAACAACCAACAAAATTAAGGTATAACCACGAGAGTAAAGTACAACCACAAGTACAACTGTAAAATGAAAACAGTGGGCTCGAATACAACACCGAAAAACTGAAAATAAAGTGAACAGCTGTCGCATATACCTTGGAGCTCTACCTGGAGGGTAGAAGCTATAATTTTGAAGTCTGAGAAGAGGATATCGACTTCTCCTGTCGCACCAAGCTCCACCAATTTCCGAACCGCCAAATATTGTATCAGAGCATCAGTAGTTTGCACCATACACACATGTGCGGGCGGAGCCCACGCATGGGTGAGTATAACAATACCTAGTAGGAGAACCCGATACCCCCAAAGGTATTTCAAGAATACACAAAGGAAAACACCATAAGAAATACCTCAAAGTTAATATCACAAGAATGATCTAAATCATGAAGCACAAAGAAAAAGAGACAACTCACTCTAACGGTATAATTTCAAGGTTACTGGGATAGGGATGACTAGTCATAAATCCAGATTATCCTATCCATAATAACTATAGTACTAACCCATATAGGTCACTATATGCTGACCCATATTGGTCACTAGATGTTAACCCGTATTGGTCGCTAGTGCTGACCCGTATTTATTGCTTGATGCTGACCCGTATTGGTCGCTGGTGCTGACCCGTATTGGTCGCTAGTGTTGACCCGTATTAGTCATTAGTGCTCAACCATCTTGGTTTCTGATGTAGAGGTAGGGATGATTAGTTGTACAACTATATCTTCCCACTCTAGAGTTTTTTATGCTGACCCCCATTGGTCTGTCTTCTTTCTCATGTCACAACCAGCCATTGGATTTACGCTTGAAGCACGCCTAATATCCAGAAGACACTTCCCCTCAAGCCATCGGTCATTTTCAACCAATAAGAAGTCCCGAAAAAATTATTCCCAAGGTACCGACCCATTATAGGGGTCCCAACGTGACAGACGACGCGTCGATCGGACACCCAGTCTGCGAGATATGGGCACTTTTGTAAAAAGTTCCTGCTTGGATTCAAGTCTGATCCAACCCAGGTTGCATGTCAAACTCCGTAAAAAATCACTTAGAGTATCTCCAATGGACCACATTGTCACAAGGGTCCTTATGCCAAAGATGGCGCGTCGATCAGATGCACATTCTGTTAGTGACACCCCTTTCTGTGAAATGAGGGTGATCACACCTCAGTCCGACCTGGCTCGGTCCGTCCCACCAGAATATGCCAAAGGGACCGCTTCCCAAAAGTGGTCCCAACGCCACTGACGATGTGTCAAATGGAAACTCGGTTCATCAGTTACGGGCATTTCTTTATTCGGGGGCCGGTTGGGTCTGGGCCCAGTCCTACTCGGTCAGGCCGGCCCGACGCAACAGGTCCCAGGGTCTACTTGACCCTGCTCAGGTCTGACCCATTAAGGTTTGGCCCTGTTCACTAGTTTCGACCTGTCAGGGTTGTCCTGGCTGGTTCGTGGGCCCGAGCCACTGTTGTCCCGGCCCACCAAGGGATGGGGGGGCACCTACACTAGCCCGCTAGGCTGCGGGTCTAGCCCGACCCGTTCAGCCGGCGCACGTTCATCCTAGTCTGCGTCCGACCCAGTCACCCTGAAGGCGGACCACTCCCCCCAGCGAGCCCTGTGGATGCGGGGCCATTTCTTCCGTCATGATACAGTGTGGCGCGGGGTCCGCGCCGCCCCCTCCTTCCGCAGCCCGCTGGCTGGCGCCTGTAGGTGCCTCCCTTCTCCCACGCGGTTGGCTCGGGCTGGCAGCCTCTGGCCACCGCAACACGCGATGGCGTGCCGCCTTCACACCGCCCGTAGCTGGTTTCCGTGGGCCTCCTCCGGCCACCTCCGGTTGTCGTCGGCATGGCGCTCCAATGGATGTTTCCACAGGTCACCTGACATGCTTCGGGGGTTCATTCTTGGTGCCCTCTACACCTATGGGCCGACATCGCTGCTGCCATAGCATGACCATCTATCTCGCATTTCCGTCGAATTGGGAAAACCGTCCTTGAAGAATGCAACAAAAAAAAAATTGGCGGAGGGTCTGAGCCTTGTTTGTTTAGCCTACGCCCTCTGCGTTAGCGTTAAAACAAGAGGTAGGTAAATATTAATCACTTTTAAACAATAATGAACCCTGCAAAAATCCCCCACAACAACCTCCCTCAAATTTAAGAGAGAGGAATAGAATTGAGGGAATGAATCTTGAATTAAATGACAAAACCTACCTCGTGTTTCATTTGGGGTGTCGCAGATGGCGATACTTCCATGTTCAATAGTATTGCAGATAAAGGAGAAGGTTCGCATGCGTTGGAATTCATCGTTTGTTGACCTTCGGATCGATCCTATATGACGTCATCATTCCTCTGTTCTCTGTCGGTGGAAGACATAGCGTCACTTAGTCAGGGGTTCCTCACTTGATGAAGTCATGCCAAAACCTTATGCCGTGCTCCATTTAAATAGGTGGGGGAAAGGTGATCAACACCCTGAGGAATTAATGAGGTTCATTAATTGATGTAATGAATGTGCCTCATTAATTGATATAATTAAGGTGCCTCATTAATTGATGTAATTAAAGTGTCTCATTAATTACATGAGGGGTGGTTACGCAACCAAAGTGTAACCATGCAATTAAAACCCCATAATTTAAGGTCTAACCATCTCCATGGTCCCCTCCACCACTGCTCAATAGGTGGTAGGGAAAATAACAAGAAATAAAATAACAATTTTTTCTATTTTATTATTTCTTTAAAAGTCACAAAACTATATTTTCCTCCCGAACAACTGTGGTTGAAGTGAATTTTTCCTTAAGAGAATACAGACATTACTGATTCAACAGTTCCCTTATATATTTAATCTGAGCACCGGTTCAAAAGATAGAAAGCGCCACCTGTGTGTTTACTAAACGTACCCAAAAAACGTTCAGAAATTCATTCCGGGAACACAGGGCCTCAGAATTACACGCCGTCAATTTTCACAAACTTGTAATGATTCCAAATAATTTTTAAAAAAAATTACATTTAATTTTGTAGTATTTAAATTCTCCCCACCTTAGGGATTTACATCCCTGAAATCCAAACAAGGCTACACAAACAAAGAGGGGTTCTAGGATTGCATACGATCCTCTCGTTCCCATGTGCTCTCCTGGAGATTCCCGCGCAGCCACAGATTGTGCACAAGAGGTATCAACCACTCACAAAGGATCCAATCCTGTTGATCCTCTATATCCACCAGGTACTCAATAAAAGTCACCCCGTCATCAATTTCCATATCTCCATGGTTGATGACGTGAGACGGCTCATGCAAATATCTCCATAGCTGGGATATGTGGAAGACGTCATGCACCCTCTCCAACAGTGGTGGTAGTGCCAAGTGGTACACCACCTTTACAATCCTCTAAAGTATCAGGAAAGGTCCAATAAACCTTGGTGATAGTTTTCTACCTCGGTCATATCTTCGTAGTCTCTGTCAAGGGGAGACTTGCAAGAATACGTGGTCCCCCTCCTGGAACTCCATTGGTCTCCGTCGCCTATCAAAACAGGACTTCTGTCGGCTCTGTGTAGTCTTCATCTGCTCTCGGATGACCTGGACCTTCTCAGTGGTAGCCTGTACCATCTCTGGGCCCATGAGCACTATCTCTCCTGGATCCATCCAGCATAAGGGTGATCTTCATGGTCAACCTTACAATGCCTCAAAAGGGGCTGTAACAATGGTGGAGTGATAACTATTATTGTACGTAACCTCCACCAAGGGTAGGTGGTCCTCCCAACTGCGACCAAAATCTAGGACACATGCACGAAGCATGTCCTCCATGGTATGGATGGTCCGCTCAGTATGACCATCAATCTATAGGTGAAATGATGTGCTCAAGCAAAGATGATTCCCGAAATCCTCCTGCAATCCTTTCCACAACTGGGATGTGAAGCGTGCATCACGGGTTGAGACTATAGTCGAAGGCACCCCGTGAAGTCGCACAATCTCCTGAACTTAGAGACATCCCAAGATCTCTACCGAACCCTTCCTCGAATAGCAAGGAAGTGGACTGACTTGGTGAGTCGTTCAATGATCACCCAGATGGTATCATTACCTCTAGACATACGTGGTAACCCCATCACAAAGTCCATCAATATCTCTTCCCACCTCCACTCTGGTATCTGGAGGGGTTGGTTCAAGCTTGCTGGAACTTGGTGCCCGACCTTCACTTGATGGAAAGTGAGGCATCTAGAAACAAACTCCACCATAACTTTCTTCATCCCTGACCACCAGTATTGATGCCAGAGGTCCTGACACATCTTCATCACACCTAGATGTACTGCCAAGGGGGATGTATGAAACTCCATAAACACCTACTCTCATAGTACCACTGGTACAACTGTACATCCTTTGAAAAGTATAGTGTGCTCCCCACCTTCAGAATATCCATCAGGTGTATGACCTGAGGATATCTGAGCATGTGTAGTCTCATAGCTCCTATCACAGAGTTGTCCCTCCTTGAATCTATGAATGATTAGAGGGGAAACTACTATCGAATAGAGGTATACTATCTCATATCTATCCATATAGGATATTTGAATATAGGATAATTTCTCGGAAGCCTCGTTCAGTAGCTACAAAATCGATCTCTGGATAAGTGCATCTTCCATTACATTCCCCTTCCCAAGAGTATAGACTATTTATAAGTCATAGTTTTGGAGGAACACTATCCAATGTCGCTATCTCAGATTCAGATATTTCTATGTGAAGATATATCTGAGACTCTTGTGGTTTGAGTAAACAATGAACCGATCTCCCATCAAGTAGAGTCGCCATATCTTCAGTGCGAAGACTACTGCTACCAACTCCAAATCATGAGTCGCATAACTCTTCCCATGAGGCCTCAGCTATCATGATCCATAAGAAATAATTGCATCATCCTGTCTCAGGATGCAACTGAGTCTGATCCCTAATTCATCATAGTTAACCACATAGTCAATACTTTCCTCTAGCAACCTCAAGATTGGAATGCTGGTCAAGATCTGCCTCAGTTTTTGAAAGCTATTCTAGCATGTATCTGAGCATAAGAATGGTTTCCCCTTCTTCTTAAAGGTAGTCATAGGTTTTGATACTCTATAGAAATCAGGTATGAACCTCTGATAGTATATTTCTAATCCAAGGAAGCTCCTCACCTCAGTAACACTCCTGGGTGGATCCTAAGCAAGTACTACCTCAATCTTCACTGGATCCACTACAACTACAGACTCTGAGATTACGTGTCCTAAGAAGTGGACCTTTAGTATCCATAAATCATATTTTGAGAGATTTCCATATATCTGGTGCTCCTGAAGTGTGTCCAAAACTATCCTCAAGTGTACAACATGCTCTTCCTTGGACACTGAGTACACCAAGATGTCGTAAATGAAGACCACCACAAAGCAATCAATGTATGGATGAAATATCCTATTTATGAGCCCCATGAACATTTATGGATCATTGTTCATTCCAAACGACATCACCAAGAACTCACAATGGCCATACCAACATCTGAAGGCTGTCTTCGGTACGTCCTCGTCCCACACACGAAGCTGGTGATAGCTTGATTTGAGGTCTATCTTTGAGAACCACTTATCTCCTTTCAGCTGATCAAACATATCATTAATCCTCAAAAGATGATATTTCTTCTTCACGGTCACCTGTTTTAGGTGTCGTAAGTCCACACATAGACTCAAACATTCATCTGCATTCTTGTAAAACAACATCGAGGATGCCCATGGAGAAACATTGGGCCTTATGAATCCCTTCCTCTACAAGTCTTATAACTATACCCTCAGCTCTCAGAGCTCCGTAGAGGCCATCCGATATACTGGTGTAGATATCAGTGCTGTTTCTGGGTAAAAGTAAATGCATAAGTCTACCTTTATTCGAGGAGGTAGTCATGGGACATCTTCTAGAAAGATGTCCTCATACTCGTCCACCACCGCCAGAAAATGTGGAATTTCTTTATCCACCGTGTCGAAGGTAATGCAAGAGAGCTGATTTGTAATCAGCTGCACCCTCCTGAGTTTAAGTCCATCTCACACTGATCTGTTTTCCTTCTCAGAAATAAAGGAAAAATGGCCTCCATATCTATATGTACATCGCACATTATGTATCAATCACTCAATCTGTGCGTGAACTGCTGATATCCAGTCTATGTCTAGAATGACGTCGTAGGGATTCAACGCCGCTATAAGAAGATACCATATGAAACTCTCTCCTCCGAGAGTAAGATCACACTATCGACACTAGTGTGTGACTACTGAATATCCTCCTGTAGGGGTATCTAAATTAAAAGGTCGAGATAAAAGATCAATTGGAATCTTAGAGTCCCGAACAAAGTCTACAGCAAGGAAAGAATGGCTATCACCTATGTCCATAAGCATTGATGCTAAAGTAGAGAAGATATAGATCATACCTTTTATTATCTTAGGGATGTCAGGATTGTGAGCGTCAACTGCCTGTAGCTGGGTTTTTCCCCATCCACCTACTCCCCGAGCTTGTGGTGGACCACTTAGGGTTGGTGGTGGTAGCACCTGGTGACCCCGACCACCTCCCGCTACACATCCTTCTCCCCAGCCTTGTTTTCCACTTGGCTGATGCTCAAGATCTTGCCGCTGTCGCTGCCTTGGTGTACCTTCCACAATCTATTGATCATCCATGAGGGGAGTTGGATAGTCATGATCTCTCTGAACCTATCCCCTGCATGAAAAATAGATCATTCCTCACTGGCGGCTTCCTCAGCCTCTCGAGCCTCTCACCTCTAACCCTACATCCTGGGGTTGACCTCCAGAAGGTCCAACCTTCTTGGGCTTCTACGTCGTCTGTCTACTTTCAGTTGCAGATGAATCTGCTATCTGTCGTCCGGTAGGGGATCTCACTGTCGGTGCCTGCTCGGTAAGGAGTCTATCTATCAGCAAACTTGCTCTAGTACCCCAGCCTGCATCGGGATGCTGAGAGAAACTATCACAGCTCTAATCTCTCACGAGATCCCCTACTCAAAGGTCTGAGCCCTGAAGTATGGGTCCCATACCATGTTAGTGAAGTATTGGGAGAGGTTAGTAAATCTCACCTAGTACTAAGACACAGTCTGGCTACCCTATTGCAGATGAAAAAACTCATGAATAAGCACAGAGCATAGTGTCGTTGGCCTGAACTTTGCCCTAAAAAGGCTCTCAAAGTCCAGCCAGGTGAGGGTTGTGTCCTCAGGCACCTGGAGCGTTGAGATCCACCATTATCCGGTCGAGCCCTGAAGAAGGCTAGCATCCAAGATCACCATCTGCTCGGAGGGTGTCTCTACTAAGAGAAAGACCCACAAAACCGCCTCAAGCCAGTCCTTTAATGCCTGGGGGTCCATCTCACCTTTATAACTCATAGGCCTATGTCTTCGGAACTCATGAAATGTGCTCAGCCAACGTGCATGATCCATTGGTCATATCTGCTTCTCAACAGGTGGTGGTGCTATTGGTAGACCACCCAAAGGTTCCATCACTATGAGTGGTCCTTGAACTGATGCCTCATCGCTTAGTGGAACACTGTGATGATCTCTAATCAGAATCATGGCTAGAAGTATTCATGGAGGAATATTATAAGAAACAGATCTGCCACAATATTTATGTTTTACTTAGTGATATGACTCAAGAAAGATCAATAAAAATTTTCAAAACACTAGAAACCAGTGTTTTCATGTACCGAGTCGGAAAACAGAATTCAGGGTCCTGGTGTATGGATACATTGGCTACCGTACCAACATTGGACTCACCAAACTGAAAACCAAACTCAAGACACTTTACACCATTGCCTCATTAAATGTAGACTCTTAGTTCTTCTGGTAGAACCGACCGCCCTCTGGTACCACTTTGTCACGACCCGTCCCAAGGGGCTCAAATGTGACCACCCCAAGCCTGCCTTCCATAGGACAGGGGTTGTTGACTAGAACCTGAAGGATTTTTCTGAATAGGTATGGAATTTCCTTAGAGATCTATACACACTAAAAAAGGGAAACTGAAGTAAACAACCAACAAAATTAAGGTATAACCACGAGAGTAAAGTACAACCACAAGTACAACTGTAAACTGAAAATAGTGGGTCGAAATACAAGCCATAGAAACTGAAAAGAAAGTAAACAGCTATCGCATCTACCCTGGAGATCTACCTGGAGGGTAGTAGTTGTAAGTCTGAAGTAGAAGAAGAGGATCTTGACTGCTCCTATCGCACCAAGCTCCACCAAGTCCTGAACCTCCAAAGTATGCCTCAGAGCATCAGTAGTCTACACCAATCACACACGTGCGGGCGGAACCTGTGCAGGGGTGAGTATAAAAATACCTAGTAGGGGACCCTGAGACCCCCAAAGTTCTCTAAGTAATCCACAAAGGAAAAAACACAAGAAATACCACCGAGGTAATATCACAAGAATGATCTAAATCATGAAGCACAAATCAAAAGAGATAGATCACTCTAATGGTATAAATTCAAGGATACTGGGATAGAGATGAATATTTATAAATCCAGATCATCCTATACATAGTAACTCTACTGCTGAATCATACAGGTCATTGTATGTTGACCCGTATTTTTCGCTAGATTCTGACCCGTTTTTGTCGCTCGTGCTGACCCGTATTGGTCACTAGATCTGACCCGTATTGTTCGCTGCTGATGACCCGTATTGGTCGCTAGTGCTGACCCGTATTGGTTGTTGGTGCTGACGCATATTTTTCATTGGTGCTGACCTGTCTTGGTCACTTATCCATAGGTAGGGATTATTAGTCATACAGCTAGATCATCCCACTATGGAGTTTCTAATGCTGACCTGCATTGGTCGCTCTTCTTCCTCATGTCACATCCTGCCACTGGATTTTCGCACAAAGTAGGCATGATACCAAGAAGACTCTTCTCCTCAAGACATAGGTCCTTTTTCAACTAGTAATAAGCCCCACAAATATCATACCCATGGGAACGCCCAGTCATTGGGGTCCCAACGTGACAGACGACGCGTCGATCGAATGCCTGGTCTGTGAGATATGAGCACTTTTGTAAAAAGGCCCTAATTGGATTCAAGTATGATCCAACCCAGGTTACACATCAAACTACCTCAAAACTCACTTATATTATCTCCAATGGACTGCCTTATCACAAGGGTCCTTATGCCATAGATGGCGCGTCAATCGGACGCCCAGTCTGTTAGTTACACCCCTTTCCGTGAAATGGGGGTGATCGCACCTCGGTCTGGCCCAGCATAGTCGAGCCCACTGAAATATGACAAAGGTACCACTTCCCAAAATGGGTCCCAATGCCACTGACGGCGTGTCAAACAGACACCCAGTTCGTCAATTACAGGCGTTTCTTTATTCGGGGGCCGGTTGGGTCTGGGCCTGGTCCGACTTGGTCAGGCCGACTTGAATCAACGGGTCCTGGGGTCAACCTAACCCCGACCGGGTTCATCCTATTAAGGGTTGGCCCGATTCACTATGTCCGGTTCATCGGGGTCGGCCCGACTGGTTCACGGGCCCAGGCCGAAGTTGTCCCGGCCCGCCGGGTGGGGCTCAGCCCACCCGCGCTGGCCCACTGGTGCGCGTGTCTGACCTATTCACCTAGACCATGTTCGGCCTGGTCTTCCTGAAGGTGGACCACTCCTCCTAGCTATCCTCACGGATGCGAGGACATTTCTTCTGACGAGGCACGGGATCCACGCCGCCCCGTCCTACCGTGGCCCACTGGTCGTGGCTACTGATGAGTGCGACGCCTGTGGGCGCTTCCCTTCTCCTGCGTGATCGGCTCGGGCCGGCCGCCTCTGGCCACTGTGACGCGCGATGGTGCGCTGCCTTTGCACCACCTGTAGCTGGTTTCCGTAGGCCTCCTCCGGCCCCCACCTGCATGGCGCGCCGACGGTTGTTTCCAAGGGCCACCAGACGTGCTCTGGTGGTCCGTTCTTGGTGCCATCTGTGTCTATGGGCCTCCCAGATCACCGTTGCCAGAGATTGACCTTCTGTCTCACATTGCCGTCGAATTAGGAAAATCGTCCCTAAATAACACAAAAAAACAAGCGATGAAGGGTTAAAGCCTTGTTCTTTTGGCCCGAACCCTCCACGTTAGTGTTAAAATAAGAGGGAGGTAAATATTCCTCACTTTTCAATAATAATGAACCCCGTTCAAATCCCCCACAACAACCTCCCACAAATTCAAGAGAGAGGAATATAATCGAAGGAAAAAATATTGAATTAAAATACAACCCCTACCCCATGATTTGTTGGGGACGTCGCAGATGGTTTTGCTTCCACGTTCGATGGTATTGTAGACAAAGGAGAAGGTTCGCATGTGTTGGCGTTCGTCATCCATCGCCGTTCAGATCGGTCCTTTAACGACATCATCAATCCTCCATTCTCCGTCGGTGGAAGACTTGCGTCACTTCGTCAGGGGTTCCTTGCTTGATGAAGCCATGCCAAACCCCACCCTGAGCTCCATTTAAATAGAAGGGGGAAAGGCGAGAAACACCTTGAGGAATTGATGAGGTTCATTAATTGATGTAATTAATGTGCCTCATTAATTTACATAATTAAAGTGCCTCATTAGTTGATGTAATTAAAGTGTATCATTAATTACGTGAGGGGTGGTTACAAAACCAATGTTTAACCTCGCAATTAATACCTCATAATTAAAGTACTAACCACCATTGTGATTCCCACCACCGCCACTCAACAGGTGGTAGGAAAAAGAACAATAAATAAAATAACAATTTATGTTATTTTATTATTTCTTTAAAAGTTGCAGAAACTATCTTTTTCTGCTAACCAACTGCGGTCATAGTGAAGTTTCCCTTAAGCGAATCCCAACGATTTGGATTTAACGGTGTCCTAAAATTTTTAATCTGAGCACCAGTTCAAAAGATATAAAATGCCGCTCGTGTGTTTACTAAACATACCTAAAAAAAGTTCAAAAATTCATTCCGGGCACACCAGGCCTCGGAATCACGCACTGTCAATTTTCATAGACTTTTAATAATTCCAAATAATTTTAAAAAATTTATATGTAATATTCGAGTCTTTACATTTTGGATGATTCTTAAGGTTAATATGGATTAGGTTGAATGTTGGATATTATTGTTTGAGGTTAAAGTATGATATAATGGATACTTTGTGCTAACCCTTTTGGTTTTAGTAAATATTTAGAGAATGAAGGAAATACTTACAGATTGAGGAATAAACAAAGGATAAGATTGTGTTCATATAAATGAATCAAGTAATTATATTTCCTTACATTCTTATAGAGTGAAAAAAATTCCTCAACACTAGGAAAATAATCTAAAAAAATGTTAATTTCTGTTGAACTGATGGTATTTTAAATCATCATAGATTTATGGCTTTGAGGCCCTCAATTTTACATTGATCATTCACTTGTATATGATTGATTACCTCAAACAATCCTTACAAATATTTACGCTTTTACTCTGTATACATAACTCAACTTTCCACTAATGTTCTACTATTCAGAAGCCTAGTTTTTTAGTGATATTCACATTTTCATTTCCTACTTATTAGGAATATGTGTTATTAGTGATATTTATGATGTGGGTTATTCAACAATAGTATTTTAAAATATCAAGCTCTTGATTACAGAGATCAAGCTTAAATTTTGAGGATATAATTTAATTTAGGTGGGGAGAATGTAACACCCCAAGAATTTATATTATTTTTCTTTTTTAAATAAATTTAATATATCTTATAGCTTATAATGAATGAACATTGAGTTAGATTGTGTTACATGCAATAGGTACTTTATTTCATAGATTACATTATATTCAAGATCAAGAACCCATTTAAAAATTTGGAATGTAAAAATTATCTTATGGTGTTTTTTTTTGTATTTTTCTGAGAAGTTCCATTTTTTGATGAATAATAAAAAATAATACATTTTAGTTAAAAAATGACTTTTCATTTAAATTATTATTATACTTTAAATTTATTTTTTAAATTAATAATAGATAAATAATACATATATTAATCCAATTTGTGTTATTATAATCATTTTTATATTGATATTATATATAAAACCTTATTGAAATTTTGAATGTTTTCTTTTACCCACCTTCACACTACATCTGTGAGATTCGTGTTAAAATTAGTTTAGAAACTTCTATGGATTGAATTTAGAAAAACGGACATTAAAATTGTAATACTTATGATATTCATATTATAATAGAATCAACTTAATTTTTGGGGAATAATAACTTTAGTATTTTATTTGTCACAGTTAAAGGTAAATTAGGTAATTAAAGGTATAAATAATATGATAATATTATAAAGTTACCCCAACACTTGTATTAATTTAATTAGATGAGTGGGTTTCAACCAAAATAAACCTTAGGATAAAATTATATGTTTTTTAAGCTACTTTGTCATGAATATGGCATTTAAAATATTTTATTTAAAGATAATTTAAAAATGGCATACTCACATTTTTAATAAGTATTACATTTTTAATACATGGTTATATAGAAGTTAAATTCAACTATAAATATTCATTTTAAATATAATAAATTTATCTTTATCATGATAATTTTACTATAATTTTTATATACTAAATAACTTAATTAAAGGCTTTCATAATAATGATGCAGTAATTATTTAATTAATACAAATATCAAATAAATGATATTAAAAATATTAAAAAATATATAATTTGACATAATTAATGATATATGGTAATTTTATAGATAACTTTGATATTTTAGTGATATAGTATAGCTATTTTTCCAAGTTATCATGTTTTTAGGATATTTTTAAAAAGACAAATATTTAATAGTATCAAAATTGAAATAAATGATACCTTAAAATAAATAATATTTTATAAAATGATATAAAATTTATAAAAATATAAAATTCATAAAACTAACTATAATAAGGTTAAATATTTTATAAATGATCAATTTGTATTTTTTTCTCATTTTATAGTAAATATATTAGCCCTAAAGAGTAAATGTCCAAGTTGTCATAATAATAGTTAAAGGGTTTAACTAAGGGTTAAAACCAAAAGATAAGGTTAATATTGTGAATTAAATACGTCTAAAAATAATTATTTGAGAGGATTATTACCCATAATCATATTATATTATAAATATTTCACTTTTTATTTATCTTAAATCTAAAATTATTTTATATTAAATTAATATTTTAAAGGATTCTAAGAGTGCCCCTCCCCTCTCTTATAAAAGGAAACATACTCCCTCACTTCCTCACACCACTTTGAGCCTTATTTATTGACCTAACCCTTTACATTTTCATTTTAAAATTCCCTAGACACATCTTAGAGGTTATTTTATTCTCAAAGGACTAACCCCAATGTCCCTAAGTGGAGATCCAATGGAGGTTCGCTAAGGAAGAGTTAATCGTCTTTACCGACTCCTTCAAAATTATTTCTACTTATACTTCCTATTCATGCATTGTTTCAATTATAAAATAATAAATATAGTATAATATATGTTATGATATGTTATTATGATTATGGGACAACCATATTCATCCTTTTATAAATCCTACAAAAAACAATATCACTATGCGTGCGTACAAATGACTTATCGTCTCCACGTTGCGGTGTAATTTGTTTTCCATAAATACTTTATATTTATGGGTATAATTATGAATATAATGGATATAAATACTAAATATAAAATGATAATTATTATTTATAATTAATTTACCATCCAATTACTTACCACTTTACCATTAAAAAAATTATACCATCGCTCGTGCGTACATACGATCTACCACCTCCATGATGCGATGAGATTCATTCTCATCGTTAACCATTAAATAATGATTATAAAAATATATATGATGGGTGAATTTAATATTTATGAACTTAATATAATTATTTTTATGAATAAAAAATATCCTATTCATAATAAATAGGACTTACATGACAAAACAAACATAGGAAATAATAGCAGTTAACACCTGAAACAATGGTAATAATGAAATATTATTAAAACAATTATATAAGAGGATTGTATATGATATCATAAATATGAAAATAGTTCTAGTATAATTTAATAAAATACTTTAATCATTATATATGAGGTTAACACACCATCATCTAAATGAAAGTACAAGGTAAGGGTTAATTTCACAATCTCATTTTTATTCGGGTTTGTTTATACGTAAGTATCTCCTGGGGAATAATTATCATCCATGTACATGTTTCTTAAAAAAATTCCAAAATATTTTTATTATAATCCTAAAAATGTTTAATTTATATTTTACTCATGTTTGACTTTTTATAAAATATTTTTAAAGGAATATTTTTTATTTTTCCAAATGATGTACTTTATAACTTTTTCGACGAAAAGAATGTTTTTTTCACTTATGTGGTGTGAGAAAATTTTTCCTTCATTGTGATACCTTAACGTTTTGAATATTCCCTTATAGTCTTACAAGGTTATTTTAAAAGTAAATTTTTTCTTTTTTAAAAGATCAACTTTTAAATTATTTCAATATAAGAAAAGATAGTCTCTCTTAATAAATTTTGATTGATTTTATTAGATTATTTTCATATATGTCAACATCCATTGTTGGATTTTATGCTTAATTGAGGTTGATTTATTATGATACAACCTACCATATTGTATTTAAAGGTTTATGAAATGTTTGACCATAGATGTTCTATTTTTATACCATTCATGGTTTATGGTTAATGTATTAACTTTTTATATTCCAGTTTTAATAAAAATGCTTATGTTGTTTATGTTTTATCCCATTCATTTGAGGAATTCATTGGAATTAGTAAGTGACAGGTGGGGCCCATTATAGCCCCTTGATTCACTAGTAGTTCTCATGATGAAAACTTGACATGGAAATAGAGGAGGCCTTTCCCATTTATTATCAGATATGGTTTTGGATGAGGCCTTAACCATTTATTTTTAAATGTCATGGATGAGGCCTCAATGAAATGTTTCAGATGTCTAACACTATGTATTCCCTAATTATGAGATTTTTTATTGATATTACATATGATTATTTGACTATTATAATATCCATGTGAATGTTTATATGGAATTATTTGATTTATTATTTCCACATTATACTAAATATTATGTTTAAAGGGTTTGTGTTTTCAGTTATATACCTTGACTTAAAAGTTTAAGTTTATTTATGATGGATTCAACTGTGTTGTTTACCCTTATTGAGCATATGATATCACCCCTTTATTATGTTTCATTTTTAACAAGATGTGAAGATGTATATTATGACTGATATGGAGGGTTAAGTTTGGAGAATCATGATGTTCAAAGGATTATCTATGTTGTACTTTAGATTTTTAATTTTAATGTAAGGATCATGTATGTAATCTATTTTTCAAAACTACTAAACTGACAGGTCATTTGGGATTATACACTTGTATCTATGCCAAATTAATAAAGTAAGGAACTAAATCTTGGATAATGGGGTTGGGTCATTATAGTGTGAATATCTATGCTTGACTATACACTTCATTAGTCTCACTCTATTGTGTATACTTTCAATATATAAAAAAAATATCATATTAATTTTGAAAGTCTCATCTATATTATTAGTAGTGTACCCAATAACCCTTTATTTAGTTGAAATCAAGAACAAAATAGTATGGGTATCATAATAAATAACATTTCATGTTAGATTTATATCTAACCGCAGGATTATGAATAATAATTAGTGTACAATATAATGATATTGAATGGATGGTGTACACAATCCCATTTAATTTCATAATAAAATCTCTCTGAATATAAGTTCATAACTTGTATTACCATGAGTCAAATCATCATAAATATATATGATAGGTAACTCATGTCAATATTAACATTCCATTATATCCTGTACTCTATTATATACATCAACCAGGGATAAACCTAGAGAATATTTCCATACTGGTCCATTATCATTAGATATTTATAAAGAAACATTTAAAAATTATAAGTGGAGATGCTTGGCATAAATGAATAACATATGTTACATGAATAAAATATCCCGAATCCATTATCACATGACTGTATCTCCTATTTTCTTTAAATCCAAACATCCATGTATCTAATACCATGGCCGCAAACCAGAAAATTATTCCCCTGCTATATTAGTGGTTTTGTTTGAGGGTATACCACATTATCTTCTATGATTACTTTGTTTATCTTTAAATCTCCTCTTTCAATGATTTTTATAATGGGGTGAAATTTCATTCAGATATGCTTCTATTTTTGGTGATAATGAGGTTCCATATATTTTGTGATATCTACACCATTTTCACAATAGAGATTAATTGGGTCCATAATTCTATGTACACTTTAAGTTAATCAATGATCTTATTCAGTCAATTAACTTCCTTTTCCACTCTAAAGGAAATTATGTATTATGTTTCAGTTGTAAACTATCCCAATCTATATTGTTTAATTACTTTCAACACACAAAACCTATATTAAATATTACCAAAGTCCCTAATTGTGAATTACTATCATATTTAGTATTTTAGAAATTTATATAACTTAAACCATTTAATACGAGTTAGTTTCCTTTAGATGAACCAACTATATCTTATATATATATATTACCTCATTTTACATTAATATTCATTACTTCTCTCAACAAATCACACCCTATAACCTATAGGTGTAGTGTATTTTATGATTAGATACACAACCAACTTATTTTACAAAGATTATTAAACATCTACCATAAATTATATTCACACATGATACTCTTATAGATATATTACACATAATGCTCTATTTCATAGGAAATGGAAACATAAGAAAAGGGTGATCTTATATGCTTAATAAGGTTAAATATAAGAGATAAAAATTGGATATCATAAGTGAGCATAAGTGTAAGGACCCGACCCCAGTTGCCTGGAGCCGATGCCTTATTTAATTAAATTGGCATATAAATAAGGAATATTCATCCTGAAGGACCGAGTAGTTTAGTAGAATTAGAAACAAGATAAATACATAAGTTTAACCTTAAAACTTGAAATAAAAAATAACATAGAAATTTCTTCAACCACATCCATAACTTTTAGGTTATTTCAACATGTCATTCATACTAAAATTCTTCATATCGTGATAAAATAAAACATAATAAAGGGGTGATCCCAAATTCTCAGTAATAGTAATCAATACAATAGAATATAACATAAAAATTAGGAACAATGAATAATTTAAAACACATCCCTTTACATATAATAAACTTAAACACATTATGGTAGGAATATGAGATGAGTAAATAATTCCATAATAAAACATAATCAAGGGTTTCTAACAAGTCGAATAACCACATAAACTATAAATACTATTTTCATAATGAGTGAATGAATAATGTGGGACATCATAACCATACAGTCAAGGCCTCATGCCAATACCATAAATAATCATTTTGTCAAGGCCTTGTTCCAAGACCATATTTTTTCTCACAAGACCTACCGATGCACCAAGGGGATATAACAAGCCCCACTTTACACTTAATATTTCCAATTAAATCCTAATATGAATGGGGATAAAAATAAACAAAACACACATTCATATTTAAACTAATATATTAAATGTAAATAACTTTACCCAAACATTAATCATAAAAACTAACCATTCACAGTAAATTGGTGAATGGTTTTAAGATAGAACATCCACAACCAAAATAATCATAAACCATTAAATTAAATATGGTATTTTATACCATGAAATATTCATACCAATAATACATAATAATCAATAAGAGTGTTGAAACAGATGAAGATACTCGTATAAAATCTTCGAGTAATTCTTAAGATAAATACTCTTCTATTGAAAGGAATTCTTTCGGAAAAATCTTTGTATAAAACCAGAAGTTAAGTAAGATAGTATTTTATTAATAAAATGAGTGATTTTATAAATATAATGGTTTCCAAAGACATATTATAGAGTGCCCTTGAAAATAGGTAAGAATTTGAGAAATTCCCTTGAACCAGGCTTGTATTTTGAATACAATTTTGAAAGTTCTTTTTTAACCATGTAACTATCCATTAAAAATGAAGGTTTGGGTGGAAAACCCTTTCCTTAAGTCAGAATGTGTTCCCCCTTGAACTTAAGGTCCTAGAATATAAAATTTGACTTATTAATAACTTAATTTATAACCTATTATATGTTTATTTAGTTTATCATTATTTTATTAAGTTCATTATGTCCTTATTGACTAGTTATAAAATCGAATTCCCTCATTCCAAAGTGTTCGTTTCCTTGATTTTCCAAATCGGTTCACTTGTTTTTATGTAATGGAGTTCATGATGATTGGATGTAAATATCCATAATTAAAAATACATATTATTTATGAACATATATATGTGTTAATTTTCATTTATATCATTTGGTTATATGGAATTAGGATGAATCATTAGATGAAATATCAATGACAATCTCGTAGATTATTTAAGCGGTATTTTGATTATTAGGAACTTGTTTGGTCATATGATTTATTATTATGTACATATACTAGTTCCTGAATATTAAATAGGTTATAATACATATATTATAATATGGTTCAACCATAAAAATGGTTTCATGACTAGTAATGAAGGATAAATTGAGGAATGAAACTTCGTCGTCCACAAAGGTTGTAAATTGGAACGTCACAGACGATGATTTTATTTATAAAATAAAAGAGAGAGAGAGAGAGTAAGAGTATTGATGATGGTTCTTACATTAGTATGATATAATTCTAGTATATATATGATAATGGAGTTATCATGGTAATTTGGACACAGGAGGTGAGGATAAGATAACAATATAAAAGGAACTCAAAATGAAAATGAAAGAAATAAAATGTGAATTTACCTCTTGAATCCACCTCCATGAGAATATATTTAAGGGAAGGGGTTTTGGTCTTTTGGAAAGAAAAATATATTCTTGGATATGGGGAGTGACTAGGGAATGGTATTTTGGCAAAACATTTAGGAGATTCAAGGCTTAGAGGAGTGAAGAGAAGAAGGAGTGATGGGGGGTTTTTATAGTGTAAGAGAGGAGTGAATTTTGAATATTTTACTCATTATTTTATTATTTTCCTCAAGAAAACCAATAGTGTTGTTTCATGTGACCCCTAAAAGTAATAATTGCTTGTGAGTTTGAACCAAGTGTCCTTACATCACTCATGATGTCATAAATAGTGTATTTAACTGATAATTTGTATATATGGTATTTTACCATATTTCACTATTTATAAAAAATTCAAGTATTTTAGAAAAATAAAAAAAATTCACCCTAACCATTATTCGAAGTGTAGAATTAACAAATGACCTCCATATTTTGAAAATAACTTTATAAATAATATTAATTTAATTTTTAAATAAAATCGTAATTTATTCGAAAAATAACAATTTTAAAACTGTCATTCATTTTATATCAAATTGAAAAATTAATCAAGATCTCATTAACTTGTAACCTTAATAAAATAAAATAATATTGTTATTTACTATTCATAAGGGTCATATTACTATTCATAAGGATATGTTACTATTTACCAAAAATAAAGTTGTTTCTATCAGACTCCAAATGACATACTGATCAAAAATCTAAATGACTATTTTTCAAACACTAATGGAATATGGTGTTTTTACAACAGATATATACCAAAATTTTCTTTAAACCATTGATATACTATAAAAAAAGGCAACATTGGCCAATGTTTTGTTCAAACCATTGGAAATGTGTAAATATACTTAAGATTTCCCAACGGTTTGATAAAACCATTGGTAAATATTTAGTTTCTCTAAGATATACCAATAGGTTTAATAAACCATTGGTAAAGATAGGCTTTCCCAATAGTTTTTAAAAAAAGTTGGGAAAGTTTTCTCCCAAATACCCAACACCGTAGCTCCCACTCGCCCGATTACAGACCCTAATCTAGAGCTCCTCCCAAAGTTTTCTCAGCTATAAAACTTCTTCCAGCCATAGATCCTTCTTCAATCAAACAAATTTTTATTTCTTCACCTCAAATTAGTAAGTGCTTCCTTAGCTTTAATGTTCTCCCTCTATTTTTTTCTGTTTTCTATTTTGATTTCATCTAAATTAGAGTTCCTTCTATCTGTGGAGTACCAAACACTTTGATTTGTTTTCTATTTTTTGTTATGCACTTTAAACATGGTAAAGGGTTTGTTTAGTGGGGTGATATGGTAGTTTCTATGGACTTTAATTTAGTTTAAAATTGGATTTTGGATTTTGTATTTATATTTTTTTCAAGGAATAATGGGAAGGGTATTGATATTGGGGATGAATTGGAAATGGTTGGGTGATGGATTGGAATTGTGAACACCCCACCCCACCCCCTCGACACCTCCCACCCCCCTAGACAGCCCCCCACCCCCTGGACCCCCCATTAGATAGCCCCCACCCCCCGCACCCCACCCCTTGTACACCCCCACCCCCACCCTCCCTCGACACCCTCACCTCCCATGAACAACCCACCCCCTAGACACCCCCACCCCCTGGACACCCCCACCCCTTTGAAACCCCCACCCTTTGGACATCCCCCTCCCCCCACACCCCCTGGACATCCCCACCCCCTAGACACCCCCACCCCCACCCTCCCTGGACACCCCTCACCCCCATAGACACCCCCACCCCCTTGGATACCCCCACCTCCACCACCCCTAGACACCCCACCCCCTGATCACCCTCTACCCCTTGGACATCCCCCACCCCTTAGACATCCCCCCTGGACACCACCACACCTCATAGACACCACCAAACCTCCTAAGTGCTTGGCCTAATTTTTAAATTGGAATTAACAGTGTAGTTGATTTCCCCTTTCCCCAATGAAATTTTCTAAGTGACACATAGATCCTTATAAATTGAATTTTTCATGTTTTGATAAATTTAATTTGTCATGTTTTGATAAATAGAATTTTTCATGTTTTGATAAATAGAAGTTGTCATGTTTTGATAAATTGAATGGGTTGTTTGGAATGAAATGGATAATGCAGGATGGTTTTCTTTTATTAATGAATAAAGTGATTTTAAATAAAATTACCCTAACAGGGGATGCAAGGGGGGTAGGGGGTCTGTCCAGGTGTGGGGGGCTGTCTAGGTGGGGGTGGGTTGTTCAGGGGGGTAGGGGGATGCAGGGGGGTAGGGGGGCTATTGGGGTGTGGGGGAGGGGGGGGGGGGGTATGTGCTTCGCAAGGAGGGGTGTGGGCTATCCAAGGGGGTCAGATTGGTGTGTCCAGGTGGGGGAGGGTGGTTTGGGGTGTCTAGGGAGGGGGTGGGATGTCCTGGTGGTGGTGGGGTGTCCAGGGGGTGGGCTGTCCAGGTGGGGGGTGGGGGGGTGTGTGCTGTCCAGGTGGGGGGGGGGTGTCCTGGTGGGGCGAGGGGGGGGGGGGGATGTCCAGGGGGTGGGTGGGTGGGGGGGGGGGATACATGGGAGGGGTGTGTGGGCTATCCCGGGAGGGGGTGGGCTGTCTGGGGGGGTGCTGTCCAGTGGGGGTGGGTGGTGGGGAGGCGTGGGCTGTCTAGGGGGTTGTCGGGGGGGGGGGGGGGTAGGGGGATATAGGGGAGGGGGGTGTGGGCTGTCCAGGGAGGGGGGTGGGATATCAAGGGGTGGTGGTGGGTGGGATATCCAGGTGGAGGAGGGGGGTGTGGGCTGTCAAGGGGGTGGGATTCTCAATGGGGGTGGGGGTGGTCTATCCAGGTGGGGCAGAGGGGGGGGGGGGTGTGTTGGTTGTCCAGGTAGGAGGGGTGGGGGGGGGGGGGGGGTTGTCCAAGTGTGGTGGGGGGTGCAGGGGGGTTGGGGTTATAGGGGTGTGGGGGGGGGGGGGGTCTGGGCTATCC